>CM059187.1:56495062-56887177 GCA_030323885.1 Branchipolynoe longqiensis | reverse complement strand
TGGCCGAAGTGCTAGAGTGGGGGCCTTGCCTGCGGGATATCGGGAGTTCAGTTCCCGGTCGAGTCAAACCAATGACTTATAAAATTGAGACTTGTCGCTTCCTAGCCTGGCGTGCAACATTAATAGGATAGGGCAAGGACTGGTTAGCTTAGTATCAGCATAATGTGACTGAGTGGATGTCGGGTGCCAGCTGCTGGCAGCCTGTTTTCCGTGTGGGGCTGCACTATAAAATCGCCATAAGTGCATACTGTCACAAGTCGGTATCCGTCATGATATGGCCTTTACTGTTGCCAGGACGTAAAACTCCAACATCCAACCATACATATGTGTGTCTTAATGATGCGCTTATATTCTGTGCGGCCTGGGTATTTTTTGTGTACATCTGTTTTTGGTGTTGTCGGATCTGGTGGTGATTGCGGCCAGTGGATTCCCGCCAATACACACTTCACGCGGGCACATTTTCTGTTTGACGCTCATGGATAAAAACAAGGACGATTGGGTATATTAAGCTATTGCGCGGTCATGGTGAACGAGACTGACTTGTCACGCAGCATTGATTGCACGTTATATATATGTGATGTGTAAGTATTAAGCGAGTATAAAGGCGCGGAAGGGAATTCTGCTATCTGGCTATTATATTATTATTGTATAAATGTTGCCGATACCTGCAGCCTACCACACTTATGGTACCAGTGTCGCCATCACCGGCCCTCCTCGTCCCTAGCAGCCATAGCGGCACGCCCACCTATTCACTCACTTCGGGTATGCTCATATATATATATATATATACATATATATACATATATATATACACTATAACCCCGTTAAACCAAGCTCGGTTAAACCAAACGATCGGTTAATCCAAAGTTTTTTCGGCGGCCCGGCAAAATACTACCATTTATCATATAACAAAGTTTGTTAACCCAAAGTCGGGTAATCCAAATTGTCCGTGATGTTCGCTACACGGGTAATTTGACATTCGGACACAGCTATAGCCTCTAGTACTAAGAAGGCCTTATGCTGCCACCTATCGAGAACGGGCCACACTGCCTTATGCTTTGTACACTAGCGCCGCCTATATTCACTTAAAAAAATACGAAACTTAATTATGTAACTAATGATACTGATCTGTCATCTATGTTCGAATTCCTGAACTAAATTGCCGTTGCTGCCTATATAAGGCCAGGTTTGGCAACTGAGAGCTCACATCGACACGGGCATGAGGAGGACACTGACTACCCTTAAATTGCCACCCGCCCACCTCTACGTGACATTTTGAAGGGCTGGGGTTAAAAGCTTCTTGACCTCACTGTGATTGAACATGTTGCTATTTGAATTGAACTTTCTGATGATCAAAACTTTTACTTGTGCTTAAGAAATTAAACCCAACTTTATACTACCTGCTGTGTCATTGTCTAATTATCGGTTAATCCAAACAAAATTGTAGGACCCCAGGCCACTCCAGTATGGTTAAACCAAACTTTCATGTTGTTCCAAGGTCGACAGTTCTTCAAATAAGAGCCAAGTCAAAGCAAGATTTATATTGTTTGCTACCCAACGTGGCACTCAACATTTATAGGACAGGGCAATTCCTGATTAGCTCGGGATCAGGATAAGGTGACAGAGTTTGAAACAGCATCATGATGGCTGGCTCAGTGTCAGGACAATGACACTGAGTGGGATATCAGGTCATGGTGCTGGCGGCCTGGTCTCCCAGTGGGGCAGCACTATAATGTTGCCATGAGTGTGTACTATCACATGTTGGTACCCGTTATGATATTACATTACATGTTGTCAGGATGTAAAACCCCAACAACCAATCATAGCGTCCGAAGCACAAAGATCAATGAACGCGCAGCACACTGAGTAGACCCGACAGCTGCCGCGTGTCGCCATGTTCCACGACACAAACCAATGACGCCGTAATATATGTGGCAGTTGACTAAGATCCATAGATACCTGCAGTAGGTAAATCTGGAAATCGACTGTTGCCATACTGCATTGTCCGTTGAAGGTATTCTGTATTATATGGCCGTAATGTCTTTTCTAGCGGAAAATATGTGCATTCCTGACAGCGTTATTGCCATGTAGCTCAAGCTCAGCTCGCTCACTGTGCTGGCAAAGTATGTGGCTCCTGCATAAGTCGGATGAACCTCTGGGCAGCCAGAGGCAGTCCATGGCATAGCAACTTCAGAATATAGAACAAACTCAATGGATTTCTTGTTTTTCTTTTCCGTTCATAGATTATTGCTATATAGAGTTTTGTGTAACTGCTACAGGGAATCTTACAACATTTTACTCCCAATAAATTACATAGCATTATAATCATTTCTCACTGGGCATAGTCATTCTGTTCGCTGATCTGTACTCTGCAGTAGTAATCTTCATGACGGTCACAGTTCTCCAAAATAAATTTGTTTGATGAAAATGCCTGCAATTGAAATATGTATCACTATGATAGTTGTGGAATGTCTGCAGTATAAATCTACATGAGACTAATGTCTCTACAATAGGGATCTGCCTGGCTGAAATTATCTCTGTAATAGAAATGTCGGTATCTTGAAAGAATTTGTAATGACAATATTATGTATGATAGTTTATGCAATATGAATCGCAAGACAGGACTGGATTTTCAATAGAACACTGCATGACAGTAATGCACAATATGAATCTGCATTACTGTGATGTCCCTGTCGTATAAATTTGTATTTTAGACATGTATCTCCAATAGAAATCTGCATTATTGGAATTGCTCTGTATTAGAAATGTGCACAATGGAAATGTCTCTGCAATAGAAATCTACTTGACTGGAATATCCATTAATTTAAATATTCATTACAAGAATGGTTCTGCAAGGAAATCTGCATGACTGAAAAAGCTCTGCTCGAGAAATCTGCATGAAGGTAATGGCTCTACCATCGAAATCTGCATAGTGGCATATGACCACGAATCACTGAACACTGCAGTTTTACAAGACGATTATATATTCTTTTCTTTTTTAAAGATTTATACTGCCTATCATGGATAAGTCTGAATAGACTTGTTTTCACCATTAGACTGTTTGTCGATAGAAAGCCTGAGCCTACACTTTTAGTGACCCAAGGGATTTTTAACCTCCCACACCACATAAACAGGGTATGAGGGCAACTGGCCTTTGATGATGCTGTAAGTTATACACAGTGGTGGAAATCCAAATTGGCAGAGGTAAGGGCATGGGGAATCGAATCGCTGACCTTCCGATTAGGAGTCCGACCTAGAAAAAAGTCAGACACTCTAACCACTCCGCTACAGAGAACACCATATATCGCAATATTTCAAGGCTATCACAGATCATTCAAGTGCATTAATATTACCTAACTTAAGGTTGCATAGTCCGATGATGTTGAGTTTTCTGAGACAAATATATCAAGTTGATATAATTTATTATATAAGTATATTAAGTAATATAGCTTACTTTAGCTTGAAGCAAGCTTTTGGTTAAATTGTATATGCTGGAACCTATGTGAAGTGTACACATGCCAAGTTAATTGGGCACAGCTCTGACGTCATATGATTCTGCAAAATTAACTTAATATGCCCTTATATTTAGCAACAAATACTACACAATTGCACAACTATCCAAGTGAAGTGTAGAGGAGTGTTCCTCTTTCGAAGATTTGATGCATTTCTCGGATTATGCAGCTTTAAGGAGTAGTTGAATATCGTCTTCAAATGCGGTCCGAAGTATTTAGTAAAGCGAGACCTTATCAGCGGAAAGAAGATGAATCCTTTCTTTTTTTGTACCACGCTAGTCTGTACACTTAAAGTTGCATAGTCCGATGAAGCATCAAATTTTCAAAACAAACACAATTACCTAAATTTAATTTTACATGTCTAACTTAGATACTGGGGCACTTATTAAACATTTGTTGCCACATAGAAGGGAATACTGCGGCAATTTAATAGAACCTGTTAGTAAACTTACTGCAGAAGCTTATGGTGTCGGAGTTTTGGCATGCTTGCCAAAATTAATGTTGCTTGTTTGCACTTCAAATATCTCAAAAGTTAGCCATTTAAACTCAAAATTACTTCAAACCAAAATAAGGTAGATTATACTGATCAACTTAATATATTTATTTCAGAAAATGACAGAAACTCAAAACCATTGGACTATGCAACCTTAAGTTATGTTTGGCTAAGCAGGGCGCGCAGTGTATGTATACTCAGGACCACATATCTAACTACCACCAGACGGGATGGCCGACTGAGTTGAGCATCAATATATTGCTTTGGTAGATCGTGAAATTCGAACCCACGGGTTCGAATCCTGGTTGAGTCAAAGCAATAACTTAAACATTGACACTTGTCGCTTCCTGGTCAGGCCCTCCACCTAATTCAGATAGGACAAGGACTGGTTGACTCACTGTCAGGATAATTGAACCAACGCAAAACAAGCACAGTAGTATATAAGTGGCATTTATTCTTACTAATCTTTCTTGTTACAGTTAAGTCATGAAATTTGAAGTCTTATTGACAGTAAAGTTCGAGGATCCCAGGCACTAACCCCATCAATTACTATAATTAGTTGGGTGGGTGGGACGGTTAAATCTAAGCTAGCAAAACACGTCCACCCGATCGAGATGCTCTGGTCGAAGTGTCTAGAAAAGGAACTGCGTCATAGCTTGTTACGGAGAATTACAGCAGGTGGCGCCTAAGTCGGAATAAAGCATATTAGTTCCAAAGGACAATGTAGATGGCACCATAAGTTTCATCCATAGAAATGGTATGTACTTCTTTTACGGGTTCAATTACCCATGTTGATATCAACATCGACAATGTGACTAAGTGGGTATCAGGTCATGGTGCTGGCAGCCTAGTCTCCCAGTGGGGCGGCATTGAAAAGTCACCATGAGTGCGCAATGTCACAACTCGGTACCCGTCCTGCCAAGACGTAAAACTCCAACAACCAATTTAGTAAATAATGGGTTTGACTCAACCGGGAAACGAACTCCCGACCTTTCGCATGGGAAGCCTGCGCTCTACCAATTCGGTCACCTCGTTCGGTCCTGTCCTTCTCACTAAGTGGCGTAATTCACCGTTAGGAGGGGGGCTGCTGAACGATGTAGCCACTTACAGGCTTAGTCTATTCGGATACATTACTATAACAATATTGTCATGCGCCATGTCTCCTTCCTCTCTAGCGGTGCAGACTATAACCACCAGACCAAACATTGTCCCAATGTGTAGACTGTGCAATATATATATATATAGCCATATTTATTGTCTCTAGCACAACAGTCTACAGTCAACATTCAGTATAGGAGGTAGTAAGCTGGGAAGGATGGTCCTGGAAGCCTCCTCACTCAATGTCCAAGAGAGTAGACTGCAAAGCTTCACACCCCGCCTCTCTGGGTGCCGGCCATTTGTTGATAGAACCGGAAGTGGAACATCCTACCGGAACTATTAAGGCTGACCTCGCTGAACCCAATATAAATCACATACGGGCAATATCTGCTTTCCACTCCTACTGAGCCTCCCCCTCCGCTATTTTTTAAAAGAAGCTTTTCTTGAGCCCAACCTCAAGAATAATACTACATTATGTGGGAAAGTTTCCCATATGGCTATGCAGGGGATGAATGGTCGGTATTGTTGGGAGAACTCGCAATAGAACGGCTGAGCCGTGATATCTCGCACATCCATGCGAGAGTATCACTTGTTTGTTTACAAAGGACGGCCTACTGTTGCCTACGTTATCCGCTGGGTATAGCAGTTGGTGGTGTGTCTATGGATACATATATGGTGTAGCCAATATGGGCATATGCTTATCAGTCACTGTATGCACACTATCCTGTCAGTTCCTCTGACATAGGCTAGACCCAGAATGCGCTGCATAATGAATTACGTGAATATGGAACATATCCCTCTTCCTTCCACTATTATTGATTCGCTCCCCAGCAACCTCCACCATGGCGCCCCTATTTGATGACACCCTTCACTCGCCTCCCCTGTCATCTACTGTATTATATCTGTAGAGATGGAGGGATGGAGAGATTGGCAGATGGCCCCACCCGCTCCCCACTATATAATTTACTGTCACTCACTTAGTAAATATACTTCAATATACTTCAATCAATGCTTCCCATGTGACAATGGGTATATGTGTATGTATGTATATGTGCATACTGGTGTATATGTATATATCGGTATATCCATCTACATATGTATATATAAGTATATATATGTATGTATAGATATGCATGTATACATACGATTTAATGTATAAATGTATGTATATATATATATATGGATATACATAGGTGTACACTTTTTTCACTCTATTCGGAGTTCGATATTTACAAGAAAAGATGGCCGAATGAGCTGAGCACCCGCCTCCCATTTTAGTGCATCCCTGGAAGTTGAAATTATGGGTTCCAACCCTGGCTGAATAAAACCGATAACTTAATGATTAATACATTTAGCTACCTGCATAGCGCTTGGCATGTATAGAATATGGCAAGGAGGGGTGGAATGAGTAAGACCAATTGTCCACGATTGAAATGTCCTCTTCTTAATGAACTAATGTACCACCCTCCCAAAACACACCAACGCACCCCGCTACCCCACAAGAAAAGAAACACAAACAAAACCGCCCATCTATGAATAGTCTCGTGGTTCTAGAGACATGACCAACACGACCGTACTTAGTTAAAAGGACCATGATCTAGTTAATCTAGATCGATCATAAGTTGAAGATGTCAGGCGCAAATCCACGTAAACGGCAATCCAAAAATGTAGTATAAATACAAGACCTGACAATAAATGAAATTCTCACTAATTCCACTTTTCTTATATTCACATGGTTATGGAGCAATGAACTAAAAAGTAGGAATATCAGAAAATTAAATTGTTGAGGATTTGATTCTAATGTTTATCTCAATTTTTGGATTGGCGTTTACAGAATTATTTGCGCTTAAACTCTTCATCTTATCGCTTGAAACGACCAATTGCATAGGATTTATTTAGGGCCCTACCTTGGTCGTATGGTTGCAATGATCAAACTGTCATTGGTACTGTTATTAGGCCCTAATTGATCTCCACATCTGTCCGAGTGGAATAAATATGGGAAAACTCACAGTTTTGGAAAGTAGTCGAAACATTACTATCAGAGTAAAATGTCTAAAGCTCGAATCTGTGATTGTGTAGGCAGGCTATAGTGAAATCAATACAGACAAAGAGAAAGGAAGAGTATAACGTGTAAAGGAAGAGAGAGAGTCAAGCCCTCTGGGTTATTATTTATATGGTACATGGGTTCATTGTAAAGTATCACCCCACCTTTTTCCCCCATTGGGAAACAAGCATTCTTGGCCCTACCAATAGGGATCCAGCACTCCTGGTCCCAATGGCTACCAGTGGTCTGCCCACCACCACCGAGTTGTGTGCCCCCCCTGGCCACCACCAACCTTGACCCTGAGTGTGGTGATCCTACCCAGCAGAGGGGGAGGGCGTTGGCCCTGAGGGGCCGTTACACACAACCCTGCCAGCACCACTATGTCTATTTACATCCCACTCAGGTGCCAGCTGCACTTACATAATATATACATACATGCGTTTGGTCACCTACACCTGTTTAGTAATAGAACATTTACATTTCCCACGATGCCGTAAATCGGAATATTTTATAACAGAATGATCAGCATTAAGAAATTATACTGACTGTCTTAGTATTTCTTTCTATACAATATAGTCTTCATATAATCAGGATCAAATCTTGAGAAGTGTTTGGTTTTGAAAATGTAATCTCTTTCTCGGACTATGCATCTTCAATATATATATATAATCTATTTAATTGTTGCCGGGTGATGAACTCTTTTACAATTCTGTCTATGTTAGTACATTTGGCATCTATAGGGAATACAATGCACTAGTGTAATAACAATAATTCCAGTGCTCCAGTGACAGTGTTTTCGCGACACTGGTTAAGGTTTGGACCGGTGGTGGCGCCACCCGTCCCAAGAAGCGGTCGGGTCACTCATAGAGTAGGACACGGTATAGCAGTGATTAACATTAATGAGAACATCCATGTCACACATTTATATTCGCATAATTCGTATACATTACGCCTATAGATATATATATATATATAATAGTTACCTACATAAATAAGGAACAAGGAGAACATGATAGTGCTTAGAAGAAGGTTAATATATTGCCAGTATACTCTACATCAGGTGGCTACAATGGAATCCTAGGAGACTTCAAGCGTGGCTTTAGATGCTCTACGACCCCAACCCCTGTCCCAGAATCACCCCCCCCCCCTCCTGCGGGTAACTATACACAGCTCATCACTAACTGGGAAGCCGCCACACTCAGTGCCAACCCATTCCAGTGCCTGTGTAGTACACTAGTAGATCATCGCCTACAAATCCCGTCACCGATCCGCGTGTCTTCACAAAGCTCACGATTGCTGTCCTGGGGAAGAGCGGAGAGGAGCGGAGAGGAGCGGGGAGGAGGGGACGGGCTGGCGGCGGGAGAGGCGAGTGTTAGCCAACGGCGTAGGGCGCAGTGCGTCGGGTGCCCGCGCCTTCCTGCTTCGACAATTGTAAGGGGACCAGTAGGATTCGATTAGAGCCATGTATTATTGATTGAACCCGAAGTTGAGGTGACTGACTGCGAGTGGCGCCCTGATCAGTTGGCGAGCAGTTCAGCTGGCTGCAGCCATCCATACAGGACCGACTCGCGAGCTGCTCAGAGTCACAGAGCTGCTCAGTGATATCGTTAAGGGAGCTGAATTCGGCACGTGGCCTGGCCTGCCGAGATAGCAGCCGTGTGGCTGAAGGAAGAAGGATGAGGGCGATGGGGAGGGGGAGCGAGAGTGTGTGTGTGAAGGGTGTGTGTGTGAAGGGTGAAGGGTATGGGAGGGGTGGTTTAAACCGGACACTGCGTTACGGAAGAAAGGAACGTTTCAAAATGGAGTCTGCACCGTGCGAGACCTTGTCTGTGAACTCTGTTATTTTCCGCTGCGGGCCATGCAGTGGAGCCTATGGCGTGTTTCGTTTTCGTCCGCAGACTCTATCGCCATTCACAGCCTCCTTCGGCCCTGCAGGAAATTCCCGACGATAATCGAAAGGATGCGTATCCGATATGATTGATGGTTGCTGTTGATAATAACCTAGTCGCAGTTTAGCTAAAGCAACCATGCCTCATGTTTTACGAAAATGCTCAGTGAGCAGTTCTCAATAAGTATAGCAAATCGAAAATGCATTCAACACATGATTGTAGCTACTGTTCAATATATTGCCCAATGCTCAGACTTGATACCCGCTCTCCTGTGAATTCATTCCTTGCGTTGTATTGGGTGGTGTATTGGGTGGTGCATTGGGTGGTGTATTGGGTGGTGTGTGGGTGCAAATGCTGCTAATACCCCTGTCACACTACGACGTAACGAGCCAACGTGAGCCTAACGTGATGATTTTTCGTCATTACGTTGCCGTACGTTGGGTCACGTTATGATGACGTCATAATGACGTTAGAGTGACGTCGAGCTACGTCATGTTACGTCGTGTTACGTTGGCGCGCGTCGAGGTTTTGAACCTGTTCAAAACTTTCGACGTATCTCAACGTGAAGCCGTTACGTTGGGATGACGTGACAATGACGTTAGGTTGACGTTCCGCGATCGTTATAGCAACGTAAATGACGTTAGAGTCACGTTATGTCACGTCAGACCGACGGCCCGGGTGGGAGCAACGTGTGGGCAGCGTTTTGCACGTTACGGTCACGTTACGGTCACATTACGGTCACGTTACGGTCACGTTACGGTCACGGTTACGGTCACGTTACGGTCACGTTACGGTCATGTTACGGTCACGTTACAGTCACGTTACGGTGGCGTTACGGTCACGTTACGTCCACGTCGCACCCGTTACGGCGACGTTATGCTCACGTTACACTAACGCCTGGTCACGTCGCCAATTACCCCTCCCCCCTAACGTTGTCACGTTACAGCTAAGGTCACGACGTATACCCACGTTACTTTCACGTTACGCTCACGTCCACAATTTGCATATTACGCCGATAACTTAGACGTGATATCATTATTTTCACGTTGTGGTTACGCTGACGTAGTCACGTCGTAGTGTGACAGGGCCATTACACTCATACAGGAATAATACCCCTCTTAGTGCACTGCCCCCTTGAGCGTTGACTTGCTATAGTACTCTTTGATTCACTTTAAAGACTCATCCATTTTATTCAAAATTCCTTCATAACACTTCAATATTATTCAGTGTTGTGTTCCCCAGCCAATACCGCCTTATTATTCTATATGTATCACAATATCTTACAACACTCCGTGTCTATCTAAGTCAAACCAATGCCATACACAATTTATAATTGGCACTCCCTATACTGGCACTCGGATTGACTAGGAATTGGCAAGGGCTGGTTAGAATAGTGTCAGATTAAGCTGACTAGGCGTGATATCAGTTCTTGTTCCCAGTGGCCTTATCTTCGAGTCGGATAACACTATAACATCGACCTGGGTACATCTTGTCACAAATCGGTACCTTACATATTGCTAACATTATGAAGCGACAACAGAAAATGGCACCTCTCTGGTCGATTCACTTAGCGGTGCATGTTGGCGAATGTATCTACAATTAGCTATAATACTTGCTTGATGTATGGGCACTTAAGGCCAAGGTCACATACACGTTAGTGGACGCAGTTGAACATAGTAGACACTAACGTAGTTGAACATAGTTGAACGTAGTTGAACGTACCGAATAAGTATGGATGCCTGTCCATTCAACTACGTTCAAGTACGTTCAACTACGTTCAACTACATTCAACTACATTCAACTACGTTCAACTACGTTAGCCTCCACTACCCTCCACTTCGTTCAACTATGTCCACTAAAGTGTATGTCACCAGGCCTTTAATCATACATTTCACGTGTTGAAACACCTGAGTGGATGTCTAATGTAACAGTATAGCATAGCTTTTCGTGTTGAAAACGCTGTGAATTGATCGGTATGCGTGCTTAAATCCCCAACGGGTCACAATTAGTGTGAAAGCAGCAAGCATATAACCCGTGAGCCAAGGCCATTTATGTGGCAAGCAATCAAGAAGATGAAGTAGCATTTTACATGCAGCTCTCAGCTAGCTTTAGCTACACACATCTTCACACAGGAGCGCCTCCTCTCTCAATCTGCTGAACCATCGACAACCGCGCGAACCATCCAATACCACGCACAACCACCCACTACTATCAACAACCACCCACAACCACCACAATCACACACAACCACCGTAACCACCCACACCTACCACAATCACACACAACCACCCCAACATCCCACCACCACCACAATCACACACAACCACCCCAACAACCCACAACCACCACACTCACACACAACCACCGTAACCACCCACAACCACCACAATCACACACAACCACCCCAACAACTCACAACCACCACAATCACACACAACCACCCCAACAACCCACACCCACCACAATCACACACAGCCACCCCAACAACCCACAACCACCACACACACAACCACCCGCATCCATGCACAACCATTCAGTCAACCACCAAACACCACGCACACTTGTCCAACCACCCACCGTCCCACCTCACAACGATCCACAGCCACCACAAGCATACGCTACTACAGACAACCACCAGAAACCACGCGCTACCATTCAAACCCCCACAACCACTCACAACCACCCACTACTAGCACTACCACCCACACCCACTCACAACTATCACTACCACTCACAACCACCGACGACTATCACGACCACGACTAACGGCACAACCACCCATAAACAACCATACCGCCAACAACCATGTAAGATACCCACAACCACCCATAATCTCCCACAAACACCCCAATTCACGTATTGCCATCCACAACCACTCATAACCACCCATAACCAATACAACCATCCACAACCACTCATCATCATCATCATGCTGTCGGTCGCGAGGCGACAAAGACTGCTTTCATTACTTGACTGCCGCTCTCATTTCATGAAACCTGCCTGCAAAAGTGTTGAAGTGCTGCTGGCCTTTGCAAGTTACCAGCGGCACTCTCTCGGGGAGCAAATAGAGGTTTCCCACCGGCAAGAACATGTCAAGACAGGCGCAAAACTATTTGTCCCTGCAGTGGCTGGTCGGGAGATGTTGGGAGTTTCATACATCAACCGCCCTTGATGCTGCCACAATGACATGGTTTTCTGTTCAGGGTTTGCTCCCTTAGCCTTTGGTTCTGTCAAGAACCTGTACCACAAGGCAGTGGTTTACAACTCAGCAGCGCTGAGGCATCAAACTCCCTGAGGTATTGCTATTCCTGCAAAACCTGCATACCCATGTACAACCACTCACCACCACCAATACCTACCCACAACCACCCAGCATATCCCACCAACACTCACAACCACCCACAACCACCATCAACCACCCACAAACACCACTGAACATCCATAGCCAACCACAACCATCGAGAACCACAAACAATTACCTTTAACCAATCAGAACTATCCACAACCATCCCCAACTACACACACCCACAATTTCTTAATCTACAGACAACCTCCCACACCCAGCGACAATTACCCGGAATCACCCCACACCTCCCACATACCCACAGCCACCCCGACCTCCCACAACCATCCCAACCCACCCAGCACCCCTGCCTCTTTTCCCACTCACCGTGAGCCCAGTCATGCTGGTCATTCCTGCCGGGCACTGCCATCTAGTAGAGAACACTGCCTGACTTCCGGGGAGGCATCCATCTTCTACGAACTCAGGAGGAGCCTGCTGGAGTCTGTCTCCGCTTGACTTCTCACCAACAGTCTCGTCCTGGAGGCGAACACCCTAATGGGCCTGTGCGATGCCCTCATTTCCTCGAGCCCCCACCAGGGTCAGTGTCTGTTCCAGACGCGCTCCCTTCACGCATCTAGCTACTCACACCGCCCACCCCTCCATGTCTGCCCGCAACTGCTACCAGTGACAACCGCATCCACACCCCGCCCTCCCTTTCATGTTTCATCGTGGGGTATTTTATATACATATATATATGTATATATATATATATATATATATATATATGAAGAGGTCAGGTGGAAACCCCGTAAACACCTGTCCACAAATTGATAGTAATATTGGAATCAAACCTTCAAAAATGAAATTTTGGGTACATTCTTACTTTTTAGTTCATTGCTACATAACCATGTGATCATAATAATAGTGGAACTAGTGAGAATTATAATTATTTTCAGCTACAAATCTTTTATTTAAACTACATTGTTGGTTTTGTGTGTACATATATTTGGGCTCTCCAGATGCACCACACCCATGTTTTCCTTCAACATTCACCAACACTGAACAGGCCCCCCCCCCCCCCCCCGCAATTAAACCTTCAGCTATTGAGATACAGTGGTCCACTCTCGACCAGCTGGCGAAGCACCAGATGGAAGGCAATGGACATGCTAAATAGATCGGGTGCTTAGTGGTTAGCCTGGGTCTCCTGATTTGTGGCTATTGCAACTGGTGTAATCATCGGTACACCTTCACCAAGGTCTAGCTGCGACTGAATGCCGCTTTACTGGTTCGAAACTACAAGTAGTAATACTCGATCTTACCTAGAACATTTTGTTTCAGAGCGCTGTCTATAAATGGCATAGGTCTTGTCAATAGAATTGTGCAATTTTCTTTTTGGGGTAAATATTTTATTCATCTGAAATACATATTATGTCAGTGCCGAGGCAATGGTCTTCAAGCCATTGAAGTAATCACATTTGGTATCTATACATGATGATGGGGATGGTGGAGGTGCTGCATTCTGTGCAGCACACCCCATTCCGAACATTAAAACGGGGAGCAGCCAATCCTATATAGTACCGACCAGGTATTGAGTCGCTATAGTTCCCTCCGGCTGACGCACAATATCCGGTCCTCGTGTCCAGCGCAGAGTGCAGTGTGAGTGAAGTGGTTTATGTATGGCTATGCGCGTGGAGGTTGTAAGAGGAGCTAGACAGCGGCACGGATGGATGAAGCGAAGCGAATAACCATCTTGTATCATGCCGACCTTGGCCGTCATCAATTTCCTAATTCTGGCGCATTAAGGAATACGTGGCCTAGTTCCAGCGGCGTCCGCTGCGGCGCTGTAATGACTGTTACATGGCTGCTTGCTAAGAAGGTCGCCGCTCAAAGAACCCTAGCTGCGCCTTCTGTGCTCGGCTTAATGCGCAGCCAACATCCGCCCTCCTCCTTCTCTGCCTCCTCCTCTGTCTCAGCTGCAAAACGTCCTCAAACAAGCAGCTGCTAGGTAAACCCGCTATCCTCGACGCCGCCCCATCCTCCAGCCCCATCCCCAGTCCCGAAACCTTGCCACCATCAAAATGCCCTTTCAGGTATCCTTCTCTGTCCTGTAATTCTTCTACCAGGCGCGGGGGCCGAATCGGGAGTGTGCGGGCCTCGCGTGCGGCGGAAGATCTGGAGTTTGGTTCCCGGTCGAGTCAAAAATTCATACTTCTTGCTTGTGATCTGCATTAATATGAGAGGACAAGGACTGGTTAGCTCAGTGTCAGGATAATGTGACTGCATGGGATATTGGGTCATGGTGCCAGCAGGCCGATTTCCCAGAGGGGCAGCACTATAAAGTTGCCATGAGTGTGCGGTGTCACAAGTCGGTACGTGTCCTAATATGACCCGAGACGTAAAACTCCAAAAAACAACCAACCTCTAATTCTAAATCATCAAGCCCCTCCTACCCGTTACTCAGACAGAATACTATATATGTCACACTGCACAGCCACCACTCAGATACGACCCGACCACTGTTATATCCACTTCCTATGGCAGCCTCTACTTCTACCAGTGTATTCTCTTTCGAAAGCGGCAACTCCTTCGGCAGAAACCCCATTCCCATAATAACCCCGTGCAGCAAGGCAAGGCCCCCCACTCCAAGAAACCATGTTAGTTGTTATTCAGACCCAGTTCCTCCTTATCCAAACAGGTAATGTCAGTATGAGATAACACCCATTTACATACCTGAAAGCATATAACCATTATCTCCCTGTCATTAGAATCGAGGACATCGTCATATCCACTTCCATGGACTTCCCTGTCTGAAACTCTAACATCATTATATAACAAACCATCCTCCTTGAATGTCATGCTCTATCTAAAGACATCTGGTCTTCCCTATTCCAGGCGACGTTGTCATCATGCCCCCTTGTGACCTATATCCACTTCAGAACCACGTCACTGCCGACATCTTATCACATAACACACAGGCTTCGCTGGCCACTGCCCCAGTGCTGCTATCCCAATTCTCGCTAACCCAAGTTGGCCCTCACCCCTCCACTTTCCCACAAGCGTCCGTCCCCCACACTGCTCTATGTGTATACACACACTACCTCGGCCACACCTCATTATCATCACAGCCTTCTTCAGAGGCGGCACCCGATACTCCCGCCACAATCACACTCCAATCTCTCAACCACAAAAGCACCTTCCGTCCATTAACACGCGCCGCACATGCGCGCCCACCTGTCACCGCCATGACCCGTTTCAACGGCGCCACACATGCCGCCTAACACCGAAGCACATTCAGGGGAAGCCTACCCCCCTCCTCCTCCCTTCCCCCTCCTCTCCTGCCTGCTCCCCCCGTCCAGCACCCCCACCCCTCTCCGCACCATCCGCCTGATGTCTACCCCTCGTCACACCGCGGCCTCACCATCCATCAGCTGTCACGTCACAGTTCACCTCCTGACACCGGACCCCTGACAGCAGAAACTAATCCAGTGTAACTACCACTGTCACGGCATCACAATATCAAGGCTCTACCCACATACTAGTCCTACCTCGACTGCTCTCGCAGCCAACCCCAAAATCAACACCATAGCAGTGGTAATCGCGTCTCACAGTCCACCATCTTCACTGTTAATTCTTTATATTTATGCATATATATATAAGATACAACCAGTACTCATATTACTTTACATGGTATATATATATATATATGTCAACAAATTATTGTATGTATATTTATATATTACATAGTATATTCGATATACTTAGTATTCTCTCAGTGAATTCAAAGAAGAGTTAAATTAAAAGGTAAGCTAGTCAAATTTACTTCTTCTTCTTCGCATGTTGAGGCGTCAGCGCCCACCCACACAAACACCTCCTCAGCCATGCCATAGATGAACGTGTCGCCTACCGCCCAACTTTGGGCATAGGCCACAAATAAGGGCTCTCCAGTTTTTCTGGTCCTTGTTTGTGATTCTGTAACATTGTTCTTTTTTCCGGGGTGGGATTGTTGGCCCCACGCCCAACCCCCAACCTGGAGGACCACTTGCTGCTCTTAGTCTGTCCTCTACCATGAGTCCTGCCCAGCTTGGTTAAACCTGCCAGGGGGCTATCCCCCACCAGTATAGCTCTCATGGTCATGGAGGCACACAAGCCTCCCCACCACGACAAGGTAGCAACACATTGGGGGGAGTCAAATTTACTAAAGATTCGTTTTTGTATTCCTAAGTCACGATAATATTTGTGCAGATGTATTGCACTATACATCTCTAATCGATATGTATCCCATCATGTCAGCCACTTCCAAGAACAATTACGAATAAAATGTAGGGTAGTCAAAATTACTAAAGATTCGTTTTTCTATCCCTATTTCACGATAATATTTGTATATATGTATTGCACACTACATCTGTAATCAATATATCTCCCATCCTGTCAGTCACTGCCAAGAACAGTTACAAATCAAATGTAGGGTAGTCAAAATTACTAAAGATTCGGTTTTTTATCCGTAGGTCACGACAATATATGTGTATATATATATTGCACAATATATGTATATTCAATATACCTCCCATCCTCTCATCGAACAGTTAAATACAAATATAAGTTGGTCAACATTACAAAAGATTATTTGTTGTATCCCTATTTCACGATATAATCAAGCTAGGGAATCTAGCTGCATGAAGGCACGGGGCGAAATTGGTCATAGCTCTTGTAGGTAACTCTTCTTATATGAACACATGACGTGTTGTGACACCACGCCGCACTTGCCTCACAAGTAACTTGCAAGTAACGGTCCTTTCTTATTTCGGATCGACCTTGGATAGACAAACCCAACACAAAACAAGCTCAAACATCTATGAACCAAGAACACACTTACCTGCCACACCTAACAGCTACCTAGCAGTCCTTCCCTATTTCGGATCGACCTTGGATAGCCAACCCCAACACAAAACAAGCTCAAACATCAGATACTAAATAATCAAGTTGTACTTGCTACTGTGTGAGAAACAAAACCATCTTATCACCTCCTACTGTGTGACAAGATTAAATCACTACTACAACAGGCCAGCATTGAAAACAAGCCTGAGCACTCAAGTGTACATGCTATGGACAGTATAAACACAGCATCAACAAACCAAAAAAAAGTATCCGAAGCAGGCGCACATTTCAACAGCATGCAACTCTCCCATATGTTAGTGTCAGCAATCTTCTCATGGCCGTCATACACTACAAGATATATGTTCACCGTTGCAAAGAAAGACCATTCAATAACAAACTGTCCGAATGTTATAGTTGCCCTGCACCTCTACTTATGGAAGGATTGGTGCTCTGCACTAAATTCAATATTGGCACTTTCCACTGCCTATAAATTGGTAGAAACTGGATAAAGACTGACGCATATTCACACAGTATGAATGGCAATTCTTGAAAGGTAGAGTACCCAGACTGTTTTCAAAGCCATTAGGTTTAACATATGACATATTGATTTAAACACAGTTTCTCTCAATAGAATCAAATGCTCCGAAGCAGGGGCTCATTCTATCATGATCCCCAAATGCTGCACCAACAGAGACTTAGCCCAATTATCCGGCTACAGGTAGAGGATATTTGCGACATATGACAACTGCTATCAAAATAGCTCTAGGACTAGAAATTGATATTCGATTTACTTTTCAAATCAGTCTTGTGTCTATTTTCTCAAACATTCCTTTCTTTGCCTGCAATAGAAGCAGGCGAATATAATAAGACATTATTTTCGTCTCATTTAAGTTTGCTTGATGGGATTAGTGATATTTGCCGCAGGTTTGTCAACTGAAGCTTAGCGCGATATGTATTCTAGTTAATATTATAAGTGCCACTACAAAATATAGTGGCACAGGGTAATTGCAATATGACGCGATTAAGCTTTGGCGTTCGGCAGTAGTGAGTGGTGAAATAGCTATCAGACAACAGACAAACAACACTTTATTCTGATAGATAGACATGGCCTAGTCATCAAATGTGCATACTGCCATTACTTACTACAATAATCCGGAATATAATATTCCAATACCTGCGTTGTAACCGATTCGGTTCCATTGTTCTCTCTCCAATGCCTTCCCAATTGACATATGCTGCTACTTTGCCTGAAACTGCTCAAGGTCAAGGGCTGATTCATTCAGTGACAGAATAGCGTGCCTAAATACACGATCAGGTCACAGTGAAAGGCTCACTGAATCTTACTGCGGCGGTACTATGAAACTTCGGCCATTGGTGTGCATGTTCTTCTGTCAATACCCGTTCCGATATTACCTTAAATTTTGAAATAGGGGCTTACTCAGTTCACCCGGTGTTCCTGGGGAACAAGGGGTTGTGACGCCAAACAGATGAGGCGGTGCAGTCGGGTCTACTAACCCCACCACGCTGAGTGGTCTGCATTGGGGTGAAGATATAGGAACCGGAACCGGAAGTGGCAGTGAGTTGTAGCAGGATGCGGGCCGCAGTTGTTCTATATAGGGCAGGAGTGCTGGTGTGTGGGCAAAGGTTGAAGGGTGTGGAGGGTGGGGTATGGAGAAGGGAGCAAAATGGGGCATGACGGATTGGTTGGTTGGTTGTTGGAGCTTTAAGTCCTGGAAACATCTCCAGTCATATCAGGATGGTGCGGATTATGATGGTGTACGATCATGATGACTTGATAGTCAGGCCGTCAGGAGCATGATGTGATATCCCACTAAGTCACATTATCCTGACACAGAGCCAACCACTCATTTCCCTATCCTAATAATGCTGAGTGCCTGGCTAGGAAGCGACACGTATTAATTTGTCAGTAATTGGTTTGACTTGAACAGGGTTCGAACCCATTCACGACCTACCAAAACGGGAAACGGACGCTTAAGTCATTCGGCCATGCCGTCTAGTGAAATGAAGGAAGATGACCATCTATAGCTTAAGGACCATATAAGTGGTCTTATTGGGAGATCAAGCCGTCATCACCATAACCTGATATCCTACTCAGTTACATAACCCTGACACTGAGCCAACCAATCCTTGCCCTATCCTAGTAATGCCGAGCGCCAGGCTAGAACGCGAAAATATGGTGTCAATTTTTATATCATTGATTTGACTCGACCAGGGTTTCATCCCGTGAGTTCGAATCGCACAATCTACCAAGACGGGAGACAGACGCTGAACTCATTCGTCTACTCCGTCTCCTCTTCATTCGTCGCTTTCTATGTTCCATCTGCATTCAATGCTTTGCACCCACCCTCGCCTACTCCTTTCCTAACCCTGCCAAATTACCCCGGAAATGAAACAGTCACCTATTTGGAAACAATCACCCTTAAAATACCGGCACCGGAGGCGACCCCTCCTGGCATGCTGGCCTCACATTTGGTGGGCGATAAAGAGGGCAAATGTCCACATGCATTATCATTCCTCGTTGAAAACATTTCTTTTAACATTTTAAATATTGACTTCCGCCTGGACATGTTGATATATTATCCAGCTTGAAAATATGGCATTCCGGATGATCATAACATTTAATTAAATTAAAATGATGTAGAGTGGATTTGGATTTGGTCCGCTTCCACGTAGCGTATGATCTTCCTAATTCAATTTCGATGTTATGACCTAAACAATGTTATCTCAGAAAGCCAGAAAGGGTGTGATTTGCGTAGCTAGGGTTCATTCTCTGAAACTGTGCACTACAGTCTGACATGGAAACCCAAAGTGCAAAATTTCCAAGTATTAGTAGAAAACATCCCAAATAATAGCAGAATCCATGTTCACATGAATGTTTACATATTATGCACATGTCAGAATTGAAATAAAAAGCTATTCCACTTGTTGCTGTTGATCCTATATAAATTGAGCAATGCGTTAATAGCACTCATGTAACAAGAAAATCAAAGATCATGGACATCAAAAGTGAAAACCTTCCAAATAATAACAGAAAGCATTAAAAATAATATCAGAGTCCATGCTCATATGAAGGTTTACATATGTTGCACATGTCAGAATTGCGAGAAAAACTATTTCACTTGTTTATGGTGATCTTATCCAAATAGACCAACACATTAATATCACTAATGCAACATGGAAATCAGAGATACACCATGTTCATACACACAATGATGCCAGTTAAGATTCTATCGATTACAGTCAAGCAAACAAGTTTGTCTTGCAAGAAAAAAGTTGGAATTTTGTTTAGAGATTTTGATAATGCATGGTGTCGATGTGTAATTTTTCACATTTTCACTTCACCAACAAATCAAACAAACATACTTTTGCTATCTCCTGTGGAATATATTATGTGCACGTAGCATTACTAGCATACGTAACACACATAGGCAGCAATAACTCTTTGACTTGCTATCAATAAAAGAAAGAATTAATTATCGCCATCGTAACGTGGAAGCCAACAATGTGGTGCCCAGTATTAGACAACGATCTATATAGCCTAATTCCGGTGGAACTTGCCGATGACACCTTAGTACGACGGCCCCTATGTGAGCTATCACGTGTCCTTTGCCTGAAGCTTGGCTCATGGGTAATTCAGAGAAGGCTAGAACTGGACCCAGGTGGGCGAGGACTGCCGGGGGACAGGAGGGTGACAGCCACACTGTCACAAGCCCACCTTCGTCCCGACAGTTACAGCCTCACGCATGTAGATTAAGTTGAGGATAACAAGGAGATTACATTTCTTGAATAGGTGAAGTGAATTTAGATAAGGCAGAACACAATGCTGAAAGAAGACTCCATTTGTAATGATACATTTCTTTGTTTATCTTTTCAAGAAGAATGATGCGAATGTGACACTAATGCTACTTTGATGCTTGATTCATAATACTGAAAGGATCCACCAAGGCAATGTGGCTACCACCCAGGAAGACAGTATTTTAAACAAAACTAACTTTGTGTGGTATTGTGAGCATAGTACAGCTGCAGTGAGCAAAGGGTGTCGATAGCTAAATATAAAATGATGAGAAATTGATTTGTAAATATATTCAAGATGTCTCCAGGGTGAATATATCCTAGGATTGTCCAAATGCCTCTACAGTACTCGACTTGTAATTACACGTAAATACATCATCATCAATTGCATTTTCTTACTACATCTTGTACACTACATCACCAACCATTGAACAGAGAATGACAATACGAAGCTCGATGTGAGGGAAAGGGGATATAAATTAACTGGGCGATGATAGGGGAGATCGATCCACAAGGGTCGGTATGGAGTCACGTCATCAGCAATGCGAGGCATCCCAGTAGTGTTTACCATTAGGCCAAATGGAAAATAAAATGTGGTGATCGTCCCCGCCCGTGCCTGACAAATCTCCCGCCCCTGATTGTGTTGTATCTCTAAGCTGTTAAAAATGCATCGGGGTAGCAGCAATTCAACTTGCATGTCAATTGTTAAGTCATTGGTTTGAATCGGCCAAGGTTCGAACCCAGGAGTTCGAATCCCATGGCCTACCAGAACGGGAGACGGATTCTCAACTCATTCTGCCATCGCATGTGGTTACGCAATACGGCTATGTCATTTGCCTGAAAGATGAACAAATATAAATGAAAACTGCCTGCCCAACCCTGATTTGCGTGATCAGAAGGATAATCACCAATTTGTTGTCTTATTTGGCCTAAAGGCCCGTTTATAGTTTTGACGGCGTCATACGCCGTGTTGCGCCATCACATGCTGTCAAAAGTATAAACGGGCCTTAAGTGGCTTGTGTGGCATGAGTATGAATCATCGGCAGCATCACGTATTAGGATGTGAGTAGTACCCAATTGGACCTGTTCCTCAGGTAAAGCTGCAGTACTACCAGTCCTCCCTTACCCACACACATACATACGTACACTCACACCAATAAGTTACCATAACAGCTGTTATAGGCCTGTCACACTATGACCTAACGAGCTAATGTGAGCCAACATAGGTGAATTTTGGTCATTATGTTGAGGTACGGCGGGTTACATCATGATTACGTTAGGCAGACATCGAGATACGTCGAGAGACATCAGGTTACGTCGAGTTGACAGCGTATGATGCCGTCAACTTTACGCTGGTTAGCGCCGTGAGACACCGCAAAATGGTGAAAAGTTCAACAGAGTTGAACTCGGGTCAACGCTTGCGCGGTCTAACGCCGTCAAGTGTCAACATAAAGTCTAAATGACAATGTTGGTGTGCACCGTGTTGCGCCGTATTGCGCCATCACACGCTGTCAAAAGTATAAACGGGCCTTAAATGGGTTGTGTGGCATGAGTATCAATCATCGGCAGCATCATGTATCAGGATGTGAGTAGTACCCAATTGGACCGCTTCCTCAGGGAAGGCTGCATTACTACCAGTCCTCCCTTACCCACACACATACATACATACAATCACACCAATAAGTTACCATAACAGCTGTTATAGGCCTGTCACACTATGACGTAACGAGCTAACATGAGCCGACGTAGGTGAATTTTGGTCATTACATTGAGGTACGGCGGGTTACATCATGAGTACGTTAGTCAGACATCGAGATACGTCGAGAGACGTCAGGTTACGTCGAGTTATGGCGGCATGCGTCAAGGTTTTGGACATGTTCAAAACATTCAATGTAGCTTGACGTGATGCAGTTATGTTCGGATGATGTTACAATCAAGTTACGCCAATGTTAGACATGTGCTAGCACTGCATCAGCTACATTAGATCAACATTGCATTACGTCAGAGTGACGGCAGAAGGAATGTGCGGCCGGCGTTAAGACAATGTGGGGTTAACGTATCACAACGTAGATCTAATATGTCCATGACATGCGCCTAATGTGGCTTGAACGTTTCGCAAACGTGTCCTGACATTGTTGACATTGTTGACCAGCGTCCAGCGTGCGTGTAACGTCTGTGACATCCTTCGAACGTTGTCAATTGTTTTGTGAACATGGTGTGAATGTGTTGCCTTCGAGTATATAAAGACCTTGCTTTTCCTGACGTCGGCCCATGTTCTGCTCACGCCAAGCGGTTCAAGCATGCACTGTCATTACGCTGGTGACGCTGGACTCACGTCAGCATGATGATAGTCTTTCGGTGTGGTGACATCGACTCACATCAGAAAATACGGTTGAGTCAGACGTGGTGATGTGAGGGTGGGTGTGGTCACGTCTGCTCAACGCTAAGCCGCCACTGCTGTCATGCTGGGCTGGCGGCATGTACGCTGGGGTTTTGCTAGCCTCACATTGACACAATTAATAATTCTTTTGCCTTCACTTGTTGTCACTACACTATACCGACGTTACGCTCACGTCAACTACGTGGCATTGGCATCAAACTTGGGCCCATATTTGCATATTACGCTGAGAATTTTCATGTGTCAAATTTATTTTCACCTTGTCCCTATGCTGGTGCATTACAGGCCCATTACTATCAAAGCAGCTGCCACATCTCTATGCAATTTACTCTTCAAATTCCAAATGATGATTCACTGTGAACCAAACAATGTCGGCAATTTCAACTGGTAGTAGGTCCTCCAAGTGAATTCTTTTCCAACAGGTCAGTATGACAAATTATATGCCTGTACATATCTTTTAAATCGGATCTCAATGATATACAAATCATTTAAATCGATTGAATAGCTGCAAAGTTATGAGTGTTTAAAGATTGAATGTTTTACCCTGATTTGTGCACATTTCCAAATTAGCCAAATCTTGGTTTTTAGGGTCCCACCTGGAAGCTATTTTGCATATGATCTGTCCAATATTAAAGAAGTTCAATTTTTTACAGACCATTGCTGTTAGTATTCTTTCTGAAATGTCATGTCAAACTTGCTAAATTCCTTAATTTCCAGCAACCACAAATAATAAATTCAGTAAAATTAAGAAAAATAGCCTAACCCCCATTCTAATTGTCCTATCACTGCAATCTTTATACCAGAATTAAAAGCTCTACATGATGACCTAATTTTCTAACTGATCAGAGAAAGAAAGACTAAATTCACTTTTAGGCATCGCAAGCTGACAATAGCCACATTCTTGCAGCAGTCACTTCTCAGACCAACCTTGATGAGCATGATATACATCTCAACCAAATATTGTTCTGGTTAGGTAGAGGAAGACTTGAGCTTTCTGATGATATCATTTTCAGCACGATACTGATCACTTTTCAAGGACGATTGATGTCTTAATGTTTCCACTCCTTCAGTTCAATCAAATTTCCCACTTAAAAACAGCCATGCTTGATATGCTAATGAAGCCTAGTTTCTTCTCTGTCTTTCATTAGTGGTTATTTTTAGTTCAGGTCACGTTGCTCACCAAGGTATCAATTTTACGGAAGGGAGTAGCTCAGACTGGATGAAAACAAACTTGGCAAGCATGCATAGAGCTGCCAATGGTACCCCCAAACAAGTTTCCATTGACTCTAATATATTTCATAATGCTAACTAAAAATGAGATGCCCTAAAGACAAGAGAACAAGCTTTCATTTCCTATCATCTTTATTTCAAACGATCCAGAAGTAGTGGAGATAGAAGTGTTTTAAAAAGGGGTAAAATATGTCAAATGTTGTGCTGCAGACACCGTATACGCCCACTTTGTAGTACCTACTGGTAGATTCACTCGCTCCCCGAGCCGATACGTTAGAAAAGTGGAGGGAGCAGTTAATGACCATGAACAGATAGTGATCCGTCTTAGTTGGTCTTTGAAGTTGCAGATCTCCGACCTGACCCGGCTGTTTGACCCTGACTTCGTAGTAATATCCGTGAATTAAATAAGAAATAGTTCCTATATTTCTAGGGAAAACTGATTAATTTGCTCAAATAAATAAGATGGTGAAGTCATTCCAATAGCATAATTGACTGACAAGACAAGACTGACACATGTCTATATTGGGTTTTATTATATATTTTGTTAAGTTAGGCAACAATGAGTAATTAGTCATAGGCAATTCTTAGTCATGAGCGAGGTATACAGATGATTTACCCTATAGAGACGTTCATTATAGGAGGGATGGGTGGGAGGCTAAAAAAACACGAGACCATGATAGTATGTGTTGTCTTCTTCAAGCACTGAGGATGAATGTGTTACTTGTTTTCACCGCTGGGCAGCACTAGTCCAATTTGATTACAATTCTTTTGAATGTTATCTTAGTAATAATTGTGGATGTCTTGTTTATGGATTGCAAAATCCCGCGTTTACAATTCTGCCTTTCCGTTTGCCTATGTAAGCGTGTCGGAGCCGGCATGCCAATAAAAGACGTGGATAAAACTGGGGGACCAGTGCACATAATCAAACGTAATGAGCTGATGGCTGCGGGAGGGCGGGAGGGAGGGCTGACTGAAGGGTAGGAGGGAGGGAGGGTAGAATGAGGGAGGGTGGGATGGAGGGAGGGAAGGAGGGAGGGTGGGAGGGTGAGAGGGTGGGAGGGAGGGAGGGAGGGTGGAAGGAAGGGAGGGTGGGAGGGCCGAGGGAGCACTTCAAGAGGCTGATACTTCATTATGTTGCTAAAATACTACTTCAGTTCCCGTAGATATGTTGACAATTGGAGGAGATATGATAATATACACACATGTTGGGGCCAGCACTGAGAGATAAATAAGGCAGCCACGCCTGAGAATAGGCTCCTACTTGTAATTTCATGCACCAGTAGCCTGAAGTCATGTGTAGATCTGGGAGACATATTAGTCCAACATCCCCTTGCTGTCCTCGACTGGTAGTCATTAGCGATGTTCGCTCTGTCACCAAACCTCCAATTAGCCATCGCCTCGCCACCACTTCAACCAACAGCAAGCAGTTACACATGTACAGCGATGTAAAATGCACAATCCTGTGCAATTAATGATGCACACATATCCTCTTTATTATATAGTAACTACATCTACTAATACACATATTAGTGTTTTGGCTAAAGCCAAGCTGTACCCCGATAGACCATCATAGAAAATCAACCAAAATACCACATCAATACTAATGGCAGCATTGACTAGAGAACCACTGAGTTATCTCGGTGGAGTGAACATCTGTTATACTTAGGTATCTTTATAATGTGTTTCTTTTAAATAAATAGTGCAAATAAATTAAGCTGGGCATGGAGGGAGGAATACTACTTCGATGCTGAAGAAATAATGTATTGCATTGATCTCTCAGGTGAGGCACCACAGAGACATGTAGGCAAGAGTAGGGTAATAGTCTAATGGTTACGACATTAGCGCCATAATGGCAAGACGGGTGGGTTCGAATCCCATTCTAGGTGCAAATATTTCCCATTTTAAATAAGTAAATTAAAATTGGATTCAGATGAATACAGAATCTCGTGACATTACTATAAAAAGGTTCTATCTGACAAAGTGGCCGAAGTGGCGTTATAGATGTAAACATCTTCTATCTACAAAAGGCTATCTGCTTTGCTATCATACATTTACACAGCTTCAGTAATCATTATCTCGAAAGCACCATTTTGTCAGATAGAACCTTTTTATAGTAAGGTCGCGAGATAGTGTCCAAAGAAAACCGCTCCCGCCATCACCAGCTCTAAGAAGCGATTC
Source organism: Branchipolynoe longqiensis (assembly GCA_030323885.1). Lineage (NCBI taxonomy): Eukaryota > Metazoa > Annelida > Polychaeta > Phyllodocida > Polynoidae > Branchipolynoe > Branchipolynoe longqiensis. The sequence goes on along the minus strand of CM059187.1, from coordinate 56,860,364 downwards.
ATACATAGACTGCTGGTTGCGTCAGGAATGAACAAAACAGTGAATGTGCATCTGAACCTGCAACGTATGCCACACACTGTCAGGCGGTATATAGCAAAGGGTGGTCACTCGGTACTACTGCGGCACAACCTAAAATGATGCACTCCCCTGTACATAACGATAGGCAGCTAAACCACATTGAGGTTTGGGAGACATGCGTCACAGTATACGAAAACGAGGCTCGGCACGCATGACATGCTGGGAGGCGGGAAAAGCCACGCTGAGATATAAGCAGTGTTGGCACCGCTTCGCCGGTGTCAACTCTTCGGGGCGCCCCTTACAGTCGCTGCCGTTTCTGACGATGTCTCGGGCTGGAGATGTATTTCACCGCCGGAAACGCGTATCAATCCATCATCCAACCACGGGTGCAAAACGAAAACGCCAAGCGTGGGAGAGCTACCAAAAGGTGCTTTGATTAGAGCGGATGGTATTTTCCTTTTTCTTTTTATTTCTCCTCCCTCTTTTTTTCAGGGATGCTCATAGGTTCGCGCCACACGCGCATGCGCCCTGCGCGATGCACGCGCAGTTTCTGCTAGCTGGCACCGCGTCGATATCGATGACGCTGTTGCCGGGGAAATATATTTCACAGAGAAGATTATGCTCTTATCAATATCTCCTACGCACTTCCCGTCTTCAGGCGGAGTGTTATCAGTTGCCCACCATGTGGACCGCCAGTGCAGTAAGGGGCAGGCGGTATGGGACCTATGTGTGTGTGGGGGGGGGCATGAATCTAGGTCATCGTCAGGAAAGGCTCTTTCGGTTGTCCAGATGAAGTTCATTGATGCAACTGTGTGTGTGCACTGCCTGTTGTTGATAGATGTGGCTGCACACACAGGATTGATCTCCCCCGCAAGTAGACTCATATATGTTGAGCTATCACATACTAATGCATCGCTGTTAAGTTTCAATGGAAGGACTGGCAGTGAATCAATTGTCTACATGCTAAGCGAATCTATCTATATATATTTTTTTTTTCTTCTGTCATTACTTGCATTAATTAAGCGGCTGGTATATTCCCACTGTGGGGAATTGGTCTTTCTCCACATTCCTCCTAGTATGCCGGGTGCCAGGATAACTAGCAGCACGTCTACATTTCACAATTGTCGCCGCAACCATATCTGACCTGTGAATGAGTTAATCTAGTTTAGCAGTTGCTGCATTCTTTATTAATATACGCTTAATGTTAAGCTATTCATCCAACCAGTATCACATATTGATTTTATGGTTTAAACTTCCTGCAATGTGGATTTTACTTCAGTTAAATCAACACAATTTATCCTTAGTTGCATCATAATACTATGACTTCTCATCAATAGACTGGAGTTTCCACGGCAGGAGGAAATGGTTGGTTGCCAATCGAGAGTGTGACCCTCCCACACCCGTATTTGGTGTGTTTGTTGTTGTTTTACGTCCTAGCAACATCTACGGTCATATCAGGATGGGTACTGACTTGTGACAGTGCACATTGATGGCGACTTAATAGTGCTGCCCCCTGGGAGACCAGACTGCCAACACCATGACATGATCTCCCTCTCAGTCACAGTATCCTGACCCTGATCCAACCAGTCCTTGTCCTATCCTAATATAAAGTAGGAAGCGACAAGTATCAACTTTGTAAGTCTTCGGTTTGACTCGACCAGAGCAGGTGTCCAATTTCAGGTCACGTTGTGCTGCCTCTAGGGTCGATGCTTAAGGCCCTGCCCTCTCTGGTTCCAACCAATCAGGATACTTACTCACTGACAGCCTGTGGTATTTGTGCGTGTGTTCGCTATTTATAACTCTGAGTGCACGGTGACTATGGTGACTGACCTATCAATCACCACATCTACTAGTATGTCAGACTGCTCCCATGGACTCTTGTTGTTGTTGTTTGAGTCCGGCCTTTAAACATAAGCAGAACAGTCACATTGCTGTGCAACCTGCAAACATTCAGTGCATCACCCACGTAGATAAGGTGAACATATAAACTGTTTGCACCTTGTCTCGGTTATCAATCATTTGGTGAAGTTGGAATGGGATATATTCAATGTTCATAACCATCTTTCTAATTAGAAATTTCCTCGCAAAATGAACTAGCAGAAAAAAACACCTCACACAAGAAAGCGCTAATGACAAATTCAATATCACGTCATCAGCGACGTGCAATGTTCTTCGACTAGACGGTTTATATTCTATGAAGCTAACTTTAATTGGAAGGCACACATAAATATCACTGTTATTAAATTGTATTATTATCTTAATACAGGACAGATGTGGGAGCCGATATCTTGTCATGGTAGCTAGTAATTACAATTATGGTCACGTGATTTGATAATGCATCCCTTATCTGAATATTCTATGTATCTTAGTGAGCGATCACACATACTCACTCGTTCCATTTCGTCTGAAATCTTGCCATACTGAAATATCATGATAGGTATTCTGGAAACCAGCTCTGTACCTGGACTCATCAACATTAGTTATGTATGTTAGATTCCTTTTTTGTTGTTTCTTTTTTTCTTGAAGATTTATACTGCCTATCACGGATAAGTCTGAATAGACTTGTTTTCACCATTAGACAGTTTGTTAATAGAAAGCCTGAGCCTACATTTTAATGGACTCAATGGATTTTTAAGCTCCCAAACCACATAGATATGGTATGAGAGCAACTGGTCTTTAATGACGATGTAAGTTATACACAGCAGTGGAAATCCAAATTTGAATGTTATATTATATACTATATAACAGGCTGTCTTTGGGTGGTGTCCTCGAAGGGCATGTGCATACACCCATATTCATCGAAGTTTGGAAGATCCAAGGGATGCATCAATGTATGTCATGGACATTATTATTTATAGAAGTGAAAAAGGTGATCGATCATGCACGGGCTACCTAGCTGATTGCGTCCTAGAGATATATAAGAATACAAGTACATGTCCCGAGTGTATGCGGCATAATACATGAGGAATTAAGACTACCTTACTGATATAATAGTGCGACAAGGAACATATTTATTGCCGGTGTATATGCTCATTATATACTACATATACCCAGACATGTATGAACCCGTACATGTTTGTATTTATGTAATTATATGTGTGCTTTATGTGTGTAATTGTATGTGTATGCCCCAACTTCCTAAGTTCTGTATCCTTTCACAGTGACACTACCTGTGTGTATACTTCCTGCTTCAGTCACTGCCACATAAAAACAGCAGGTATATCTTTGTTAGTTGTCTTATAAGGGGTGATCACACAGACCCTTGGGTTACACTGATTTTCATTGTATATATGATTCCGTGAACACGAGTCCCTGCCTTCAGCAACCACTGTGATCGATACACGGCCGTCGTGAGCAAACACTCTTTCAATATACCAACTATGTTAGTGTAATATGGCTGTCCCTTGCATGTCAGCAAGATATTGTTCTGGATGCAGCCATGTCATTTTGAAGACAGGTACAGCATTATATATATATATATATATATATATATATATATATGTGTGGTGGGGGTGACAGTGGTGCCAGTTCTGGATAGTGCTGGGTTCATTCTGTGATTCGCCACTATCCAGAACTGGCGCCAGTGTCGCCCCCACCTCATGTATATATATATATATATATATATATATATTATATATATATATATATAATGCTGTGAATATATAAGGCCCGCTGAAGATAGTTAATGGGTAGGATCAAACCAATATATTTCCCAATCTAGGCAGCATGCCCATTGCTTTCTGTTGTGTGGATACTAGCACCATTAGTGGTCGTTCATGATACTATAACCCAGTACGCGACTCTTCCATTCAACACATGCCCTCCCGCTCTCTCCTAGGTCAAATATACATAAGAACCGATTAAAATAAGTGGTGAAAGGCTGGGTAAAGGAAATCAGCAACTACATACTTAATTTCAGAAGCAAAATATATTCTTCACATGCATTGTTGTATTTACCCGTTACTTTTTATTTGAACATTTTTTTAATCACCATCTTGCCTTTTTGTATTCTCTCTTGTCATCAACTCTGATAAATACTGAATGAGAGAAAATAGGAGCTCATCTGAGATTGGTTCCTCGATACCCAATAATGTTCGCCACTTGTTCTAATAGTAATAGGTTGTTCTTCAGCCCTACTGTACGAACGCTATCAATCTTGTATCTACCTGTCACACCCCACAGACAGGCCTCCCTGAGGTGGTTCCTCCCAGGCTCATGAGGCATGTGCATCCTCTTCATGTTTCAGATCCGCATCTGGTCACAGCCGGACACATTCGACCAGACGGCGTACGCGTTAGAGTTTGCCGAGAAGGCGTACGAGTTCTTCGCCCGCTACTTCGGCGTGCAGGAGGTGGTACCGAAAGCAGGTGAGCAGACAGAACAGCGATCCTCCACACACACATACCCACCCACAGTCCCTCCCACCCACCGACAGATTCAGCCCAACAGGACACACTGTGAAGGAGTGTCTGTGAGCTGTCACAGCCTGCACACTCACAGCATGCACACTTACTGCATGCACACACTCACAACCTGCACACTCCCAGCCTGCATACTTTACATCATGGCAACTTAAATTACATTATGAGACCTGAGAGTCTGAACACTTATAATGTGCACACTCATAGTGTGAGATAGAAAGCACTTATGCAACTGTTATTCATGTATGTAATTATGATACATATTATTATTAAGTTATTGTTTTCTACTACTGCTCCTGTAACCTCATTTGATATGCTCCTTTGTAGTCTGGGTTAGTGGAGGCTGGGTTGCGGCCTGATGAGCGGGAGGTCTGGTCCCATGCAGCTTCCCTAATTCTCCTCCTGACCTCGAGGTGCCTCCTCACTCACCCCCAACTATCTGCCCATTCTGCCACTGAGAATTGTCATTATTCAGAGTGTAATGCTGCAGTCACACTACGACGCTTCTTGCCGGCGTGCCGCTAATGTGCAAACTAATTTGTACGCATCGAGACACGTCCAACTTTTTGGTCTTTTGGGAAAAAGTTAGATGTCAGGGCAGTGTGTTAGTAGTGCGCCGCCAACATGTGTCGACGCGTGGCGAAAAAAACAAATATAAGTTTGGCGTGACGTCTTCATATGACCTTAGATGTTTCTAGGGCATAAAACAACAATGCCCCAGTTTGGCGCAACGTGTGTGAACGACCCTCCTGCGTGTGCGGCATCTGCCTAGCGTTCGCATAACGTTATTCCAGCGATGTAGACGGGCTTCTGACGTCGCCATAATATTGGCACCAGCGGATTGACATGCATTATCGCTTGTCGAAAGTTTTGTGCAAGCCAAAACTTTCACTGCACCCTGATGCTTGCTGATGATCCTAAACGACCGTCCACATCCATCAAGGTGTACCGACGTGTACCGACGCATGCCTAATGCGCGGGTAACGCTTCCTGACGTATTCCGACGTTGCGGCAAAAAATCACACACGTCGACACTCGTTGGTGAGAAGTGTCGTAGTGTGACTGCAGCATAAAGTCGACGGCTGGCATCTGTGGGTTTTGTAGGCAGGCTATAGGAAATCAATACAGACAAGAAGAGAAAGGAAGAGTATAAAGCATGAAAGTAGAGTGAGAGCTTGCACACTCAGGTTTATTATTATATAGTGGTACATGGATCTGGTATGGCATACCACCTGACCATTATCTCCAATCAGCAACAAGCATTTCTAGTTCCACCAATGAACAGTAAGCATTCTTGGGTCACCATGGCTAGTGTGATCTACCCACCACCAGCATGTGGTGTGGCTGCTTGGCCTACACCTGCCTGAGCTGTGTGTGTGTGGTGATCCGTGACTAACACTTGGAGGGGAGGGGGTAGTGAGTAGAGTTCTTGAGGCTCCTTACACACTATCAGGAGTGCCTCATTCACACTATCTACCTAATACACAATGACTACTGACCATAATTAAAGAATCACCAGCAACTACATAAATACATTCATGCACCTGGCCATATATATCATTTACATTAATAGACCATTTGTACTCCATTATAGACCATCTGCATTCTCCACCGATGCGTTTTATCGGAATATTTTACAACAGTATATATTCACAGTGTATACACTCACAGCATTCACACTCACAACCTGCATGCTGACATTCTACACACTCACAACGATTTGAGCCTACTTCTTGTAACTCGATTTATCCTATCACCTATTCTGTCACTTTGTAATTGTTGCCACATTTTGCTCATATAAATATATTACTTTGACTCATGATACATCTCCGTTACTTATTTTTCTCATTTGAAGTAATTTTAATTGTGTTGGGTAATTTTAGGAGTGTTCTAAACTCATATTTAAAGTGAAAATATGTTAAAAGTAAATTAATGTTGGCTTGCACACCAAAATGCTGGCCACCGTAGTCTTCAGCAGTGACAGGTGGTATTAACTTTAATCGGCATAATTGCCTATAATTACGATTTAATATTCATTTTACGTAGGGATAAATGGTATTAGTAAGTGCATCGTCATTTAAGGTGGATTATCATCAATCTCGATAAGATTCTTGGCCTAAAAATTGGATCCATCAATCAAACTATGAACCTTTAAATAATATGCGATCTGTGTGACACGGTTGGTTGTTGGTTGGTTGTTTTTACATCCTGGCAACATCTAAGGTCATATCAGGATAGGTACCAACTTGTGACAGTTTGAACTTATGACAAATTCATAGTGCCCCACTGGGAAATCAGGCCACCAGCCATGAACCAATAGCCCTGTCAGTCACATTATCCTGACACTGAGCTAACCAGTCCATGCCCTATCCTATTAATGCCCAGCGCCAAGCTAGGAAGCAACAAGTATAAATTGTGTACGTCATAGGTTTGATTCAACCACAAGTAAAACTCCCCATCTCCTACACTGGCAGGGGAGGCTTGCACTCTACCGATTCGGCTACCGGGTCCTGTGTGCAACTTGGTTAAAACTGGAAGGTCACCAAAGGGAAGGGTCCATTTGAATAAAAGGAAGTTGGGCTGCGGGGGCGGGGGGAGTCCATTTAGTCAGCACGGTGCATTCACACTTACAGACAGCTTCATTTGATTCGAATAAGGGAAGCCGGAGACCTAGTGGGAGAAAAAGTTTAATTTATTGACAATGTTATGGAAGGTAGAAATGGGGGAGTCAGTCGACGGCATCAATGTCGAAGAGGCCTCCCCGATTGCTGGGTGCTCTGAGGCTGCCGGAGCCAACCCCTACGAAGTAGTCCTTAAACAAGAGGGTGGGTGTGGTAAATTGTTGAGTGTCCAATGGCCAAGTAAATCTGAATGGCTGGATGGGTGGGGGGAGGTTTCTAGGTCAATGATGTTTGTCCTGCTCACTGGGGGCGTGGTGGGTACCCAGCTCCCCTCATCGAATCAACCACAATTCGGAAATTATGCGCCGATTCGAATAAGAGAGTGGGGTCAGCACCTGCGGGGTCAGGGGGCCCCCATGTGGCAGATGAATGCCGGGGCATCGGAGTGGGCACGGAGCTGCTGGAAGGCCGGGCACCTGGTCTGCACCGGGCAGATTGGCAAGGGCTGGGATGAAGAGGGCAACCACCTACGATGGTGACCTGATCATCTTGGAAGGAGATGGTGACCCGGAGGACGCCGGGGGCTGGGCTGAAGTCCCCCAATAGCAACATGTTGGGGCCTCCCAACCCGTATATGGGAGGGGGAGAGGACGTTCAACTGGTACATCAGGGTGAAGAATGCAATTATGACCGCCACCCAGGGACCACACTGCCATTTACCTGAGTGCTGAAGTAACTGTAGATGTGGTCGATCATACGTGGTGTGATCTAGGGGGTGCGGCGCACCGAGGCGATAAATAGTCTCTCCCCCCCTATTACGGACACTCTCGGCGAAGGGCGCGTAGAAGAGGGCGGTGTCACTGCCGACCTCCCTAACTCAGGAGCATGTGCTGGAGAGTGCGTTGGCCACCGAGGGAAGGAGGCAGTGGAGGTGCACCATGAACTCTCCACCGTCATATGCGGATGGCTTCAGGTGGTCGATGTCCTGGTCGAGCATGAAGTTGACCTACCGCCTGGCCTGCTGGGCATGGTTCCTCCACTTCCTGGCGCCAGCACCGCCCGGTGGAGGCTCATCACATGTGAATGCGCCCCTTTGTCGAGGTTTGGAAGAGATCAGAGGTCATTGGAGAAAATGTCAGGGGAGTGGTGGACCCTAATGTGAGCTATTTAATTGAGGCGGCATTGTTACCGAACGTAGTCTAGTGCCAACTGGGAGAATTGGGATCAACTGAGGGCATCGGCGAGTAGGAGCTCGTTGCCGGGCTTGTGTCTGACCATGATGGTGAATAAACCCATTCCCGCGAGCAGCCAGTCTCATTGTCCATGTTCACAATGACCACAATACCACTCTAGACCGTGGGCCTCAGGGCCTGGACTGCCAGGACAAGGCCCTAAGCACATGGATGGTGCAGTAAGTGGCCCGCATATGGGTCGTCTTAGGCCTCGGAGAAGCAGCGCTCTGAGGACAACACTCCCACCCCCTTGTGAAGCAGGAGTCACACTTGATGGTCCAGGTAGGCTGCACCGGGGGTGGATGGAGGTAGAGGCCATTGCCCCTGGAGGCATAGTCAAAGAACCAGAGGACGTCCTTCCACAGGTTGACGTCTACCTCAGCAATGCCCAGGGGGGCAGTTACAGGTGGCTCTTGAGTATTCAGCACATGAAGTTACTGGCCGAGAGGATGCAGCAGCTGATGTGGGCATGCTTTTCCAGTAGTCTTTTGAAGGCCTTCCTCATGAGCGAGCGCTTCCAGAGCCATAGGGCACACTCCTCGTCCACCTGCTCGACCTTGCCCTGGGGTATCCGGATGAGCATGCACTGTGAGCATACCTCAAAGCCCAGCGATGTGAGCTCAACTGATGGGGGCGAGCACTTGTTGGGCGCCAGGTCAAACCCTAGGTCCCCGCACAGTATGAGGAGGGCGTCAAAGGCCTGGCAGGCATGGAGGTAGTTGGCCTCGCATTTGATGAAGTCGTCCAGATAGATCAGCGAGAAGTAGCCCTGCTTCCCCAGAAGCCAGGTGACCACAGAGGTGACCCGCACACAGGGGCCCCCGAGGTCCGGCATCCGAAGGGAAGCACAATTAGGGGGTTCCCAAGGGCCGGTTGCCGCCGGGGCATCCCCGTCGACTGGCCAGGGCCGGGAACCAGTGTGCGTCGGGACGTCACAGGGGGGAACCCCCAGGGGAGCCCCACCCACTGGGACGCCAAGTTGCTCCAGTGCAGGAATGTCAACAACAACACAGCTGAGACTTGCGGTTCTATCATGGGTGCAGCGGGGGGGGGGGGGCATATGCCGTCGTGGTGTCCGTGGTTTGACTCCGTGGTGGCAGGGAGAGGGGCTCCTGCCTGTGGCCTAATAATCCGCTGATGATTTCTTTCCTGTCCCTGTGACTTTTTTGAGTAGCATGCTGCCTTGCCGTGATCGGTGACTATGCGCCGCACATTTGTGCAATAACCACAAACGTGGGCAAACTTTCGGCTGCCCAATTTGTGCGACTGACCCTTACTGGCTTTGTTGCACAATTCGGGTTCGAGTCTCCATGCTGAGCACGGGGCGCAGATTGCCACCTTGTCATAGGCGTTCCAGGCATCTGAACCTGCTTTCTGTGCCTTAGCGCAATCGGCCATAGTGCCATTCACCATTGTCGTTGTGTGTCCGGCCATCGCGATTATTTCTATTCACACAGCTATAAGGGCGGCCACGTCCGTCCATCCTTGGGGAAGGATGCCATCACCGATTCGGGTGAAGATCTCTTCAGAATACCGACAAACTCTGTTCCAGGCTAACAAGCAGTTGACTTGTGCCATGGCTTCCTCATGTGCCGAGAGTGCATGGGTTGGAAGCCACGCTGGGTCTCGAGTCACTTCAGGCAGAGCATATACTCCTCCTGGGTGTCATCTCCCTTCTTTATCGATTTCCCCTCATCTCCCCTCTCAACTAAGTCATATTTTGCAGAAATAGCTTTTTCCACGTGATTTGCACCACTTCCTCGGCCATTGAGTGGGGCTACGGTTGTAGCCTTCGGTCTCCCGATGGTGGTGGCGACACCCGGCTGGAGCGTGGGCCGGGCCCTGGCGGGGAGTGTCTCCGGGTTTGTCACTGCTTTCGGCCCATCAGAGGGGTGGGCGTTTTCAATGATATGTCCACCTCCCCAAACTCGTCATCCAGGTCAGCGGGTACGTAACCCAGGGAGTAAGGGGAGGCCGTCTGGACATGGGGCCGGCATCAGAGGCCCTCGCTTGGGGCAGGTGTCAGTTGCCTCTGGGGGCCGGTGTCGTATTTTCAGCACCCGGTCATTGTCAGCGGCCTGTCGTGGCTTCTGCGCATGCGCGGATTTTCACACGTTGCGGCGATCACTGCTATTTGTTTTGTTTACCCTCGACGATTTGACGCTGATCTAGCTGCTACATTAATATCGCTTGTAATTTAAGGTTAATTTAATTAAAGATCATTATTTGAGTATGAAATTCTGTTAAATATGATCGCATTCAATAGATTTCGGCCTAATCGGTCCCTAACACTGCCGGATACCGTGGCTGAGCTTGTAGCCGGCGAGGGCATGGGTGTTTTGCATATGTCTTAAAATCCGCGCATGCGCAGAAGCCACGACAGGCCGCTGACAATGACCGGGCGCTGAAAATACGACACCGGAGCTGTCAGTCGTCATAATCCGAATGACAGGTGGGGGTAGGATTCTATGTCAGTGATGTTCATCCTGCCCGCTTGGGGCGTGGTGGTTACCTGGCTCCCCTCATCGAATCAACCAAAATTGGTCGTAATGCGTAGCATTACGTTTGATGCGAGGAAAGGAGGAGACCCTCCCCTGCCCCGGGCTGTCGCGCAGCTTGACACCTCGCCCGACACCGCCGTGACTCGGTCCCTCCCCCGCCCTCTGCGCGCAGCATTCGCGCCTCACCCGACGCCCGCTGCTCGCCACCTTTCCCCCCCCCCCTCCCCCGGGCCGGCAGCCTTCACACCTCACCTGCTGTCGCCCTCCTCCCTTCCCTTATAAGGCCGCCTCCCGCCTCCTTCAGGCACTCGCCCTCCTGCCGCCTTCCAGATCTCACCTCTTTTTCTCCACCCACCCACCCATCTCTCTCTCTCTTTCCCTTCCTTCTGGTGGAGGGCTCCTTGGCTCCCCCTCACTGACAACCACCTTCACCACAAACTCTAGCTCCATTTGTGCCCACACACTGACTCTCGTGCCTTGCTCCTTCTGAGCCCTGTTATCCTCATGTTTATTGCCTTGCTCCTTATGAGCCCCTTTTATATCCATGTCATTTCTTGCATTGCTCCTCATGAGCCTTTACCTCTTGTTACCTTTGTATTTAACCTGTTCCTCTGTATTTCCTGAGGCGCACAATAAACGCCTCTTTCTCCACCCCTGCCTTGTTTTCCTCCTTTTCGCGTATCGAATAAGAGAGTGGGGTCAGCACCTGCGGGGTCAGGGGGCCCCCATGTGGCAGATGAATGCCGGGGCATCGGAGTGGGCACGGAGCTGCTGGACGGCCGGGCACCTGGTCCACACCGGGCAGATTGGCAAGGGCTGGGATGAAGAGGGCAACCACCTACGATGGTGACCTAATCATCTTGGAAGGAGATGGTGACCCGGAGGACGCCGGGGGCTGGGCTGAAGTCCCCCAATAGCAACATGTTGGGGCCTCCCAACCCGTATATGTGAGGGGGAGAGGACGTTCAACTGGTACATCAGGGTGAAGAATGCAATTATGACCGCCACCCAGGGACCACACTGCCATTTACCTGAGTGCTGAAGTAACTGTAGATGTGGTCGATCATACGTGGTGTGATCTAGGGGGTGCGGCGCACCGAGGCGATAAATAGTCTCTCCCCCCCTATTACGGACACTCTCGGCGAAGGGCGCGTAGAAGAGGGCGGTGTCACTGCCGACCTCCCTAACTCAGGAGCATGTGCTGGAGAGTGCGTGGGCCACCGAGGGAAGGAGGCAGTGGAGGTGCACCATGAACTCTCCACCGTCATATGCGGATGGCTTCAGGTGGTCGATGTCCTGGTCGAGCATGAAGTTGACCTACCGCCTGGCCTGCTGGGCATGGTTCCTCCACTTCCTGGCGCCAGCACCGCCCGGTGGAGGCTCATCACATGTGAATGCGCCCCTTTGTCGAGGTTTGGAAGAGATCAGAGGTCATTGGAGAAAATGTCAGGGGAGTGGTGGACCCTAATGTGAGCTATTTAATTGAGGCGGCATTGTTCCCGAACGTAGTCTAGTGCCAACTGGGAGAATTGGGCTCAACTGAGGGCATCGGCGAGTAGGAGCTCGTTGCCGGGCTTGTGTCTGACCATGATGGTGAATAATCCCATTCCCGCGAGCAGCCAGTCTCATTGTCCATGTTCACAATGACCACAATACCACTCTAGACCATGGGCCTCAGGGCCTGGACTGCCAGGACAAGGTTGACGGCCCTAAGCACATGGATGGTGCAGTAAGTGGCCCGCATATGGGTCGTCTTAGGCCTCGGAGAAGCAGCGCTCTGAGGACAACACTCCCACCCCCTTGTGAAGCAGGAGTCACACTTGATGGTCCAGGTAGGCTGCACCGGGGGTGGATGGAGGTAGAGGCCATTGCCCCTGGAGGCATAGTCAAAGAACCAGAGGACGTCCTTCCACAGGTTGACGTCTACCTCAGCAATGCCCAGGGGGGCAGTTACAGGTGGCTCTTGAGTATTCAGCACATGAAGTTACTGGCCGAGAGGATGCAGCAGCTGATGTGGGCATGCTTTTCCAGTAGACTTTTGAAGGCCTTCCTCATGAGCGAGGGCTTCCAGAGCCATAGGGCACACTCCTCGTCCACCTGCTCGACCTTGCCCTGGGGTATCCGGATGAGCATGCACTGTGAGCATACCTCAAAGCCCAGCGATGTGAGCTCAACTGATGGGGGCGAGCACTTGTTGGGCGCCAGGTCAAGCCCTAGGTCCCCGCACAGTATGAAGAGGGCGTCAAAGGCCTGGCAGGCATGGAGGTAGTTGGCCTCGCAGTTGATGAAGTCGTCCAGATAGATCAGCGAGAAGTAGCCCTGCTTCCCCAGAAGCCAGGTGACCACAGAGGTGACCCGCACACAGGGGCCCCCGAGGTCCGGCATCCGAAGGGAAGCACAATTAGGGGGTTCCCAAGGGCCGGTTGCCACCGGGGCATCCCCGTCGACTGGCCAGGGCCGGGAACCAGTGTGCGTCAGGACGTCACAGGGGGGAACCCCCAGGGGAGCCCCACCCACTGGGAAGCCAAGTTGCTCCAGTGCAGGAATGTCAACAACAATACAGCTGAGACTTGCGGTTCTATCATGGGTGCAGCGGGGGGGGGGGGGGCATATGCCGTCGTGGTGTCCGTGGCTTGACTCCGTGGTGGCAGGGAGAGGGGCTCCTGCCTGTGGCCTAAAAATCTGCTGATGATTTCTTTCCTGTCCCTGTGACTTTTTTGAGTAGCATGCTGCCTTGCCGTGATCGGTGACTATGCGCCGCACATTTGTGCAATAACCACAAACGTGGGCAAACTTTCGGCTGCCCAATTTGTGCGACTGACCCTTACTGGCTTTGTTGCACAATTCGGGTTCGAGTCTCCATGCTGAGCACGGGGCGCAGATTGCCACCTTGTCATAGGCGTTCCAGGCATCTGAACCTGCTTTCTGTGCCTTAGCGCAATCGGCCATAGTGCCATTCACCATTGTCGTTGTGTGTCCGGCCATCGCGATTATTTCTATTCACACAGCTATGAGGGCGGCCACGTCCGTCCATCCTTGGGGAAGGATGCCATCACCGATTCGGGTGAAGATCTCTTCAGAATACCGACAAACTCTGTTCCAGGCTAACAAGCAGTTGACTTGTGCCACGGCTTCCTCATGTGCCGAGAGTGCATGGGTTGGAAGCCATGCTGGGTCTCGAGTCACTTCAGGCAGAGCATATACTCCTCCTGGGTGTCATCTCCCTTCTTTATCGATTTCCCCTCATCTCCCCTCTCAACTAAGTCATATTTTGCAGAAATAGCTTTTTCCACGTGATTTGCACCACTTCCTCGGCCATTGAGTGGGGCTACGGTTGTAGCCTTCGGTCTCCCGATGGTGGTGGCGACACCCGGCTGGAGCGTGGGCCGGGCCCTGGCGGGGAGTGTCTCCAGGTTTGTCACTGCTTTCGGCCCATCAGAGGGGTGGGCGTTTTCAATGATATGTCCACCTCCCCAAACTCGTCATCCAGGTCAGCGGGTACGTAGCCCAGGGAGTAAGGGGGGGCCGTCTGGACATGGGGCCGGCATCAGAGGCCCTCGCTTGGGGCAGGTGTCAGTTGCCTCTGGGGGCCGGTGTCGTATTTTCAGCGCCCGGTCATTGTCAGCGGCCTGTCGTGGCTTCTGCGCATGCGCGGATTTTCGCACGTTGCGGCGATCACTGCTATTTGTTTTGTTTACCCTCAACGATTTGACGCTGATCTAGCTGCTACATTAATATCGCTTGTAATTTAAGGTTAATTTAATTAAATATCATTATTTGAGTATGTAATTCTGTTAAATATGATCGCATTCAATAGATTTCGGCCTAATCGGTCCCTAACACTGCCGGATACCGTGGCTGAGCTTGTAGCCGGCGAGGGCATGGGTGTTTTGCATATGTCTTAAAATCCGCACATGCGCAGAAGCCACGACAGGCCGCTGACAATGACCGGGCGCTGAAAATACGACACCGGGGCTGTCGGTCGTCATAATCCGAATGACAGGTGGGGGTAGGATTCTATGTCAGTGATGTTCATCCTGCCCGCTTGGGGCGTGGTGGTTACCTGGCTCCCCTCATCGAATCAACCAAAATTGGTCGTAATGCGTAGCATTACGTTTGATGCGAGGAAAGGAGGAGACCCTCCCCCGCCCCGGGCTGTCGCGCAGCTTGACACCTCGCCCGACGCCGCCGCGACTCGCTCCCTCCCCCGCCCTCTGCCGCGCAGCATTCGCGCCTCACCCGACGCCCGCTGCTCGCCACCTTCCCCCCCCCCTCCCCCGGGCCGGCAGCCTTCACACCTCACCTGCTGTCGCCCTCCTCCCTTCCCTTATAAGGCCGCCTCCCGCCTCCTTCAGGCACTCGCCCTCCTGCCGCCTTCCAGATCTCACCTCTTTTTCTCCACCCACCCACCCATCTCTCTCTCTCTTTCCCTTCCTTCTGGTGGAGGGCTCCTCGGCTCCCCCTCACTGACAACCACCTTCACCACAAACTCTAGCTCCATTTGAGCCCACACACTGACTCTCTTGCCTTGCTCCTTCTGAGCCCTGTTATCCTCATGTTTATTGCCTTGCTCCTTATGAGCCCCTTTTATATCCATGTCATTTCTTGCATTGCTCCTCATGAGCCTTTACCTCTTGTTACCTTTGTATTTAACCTGTTCCTCTGTATTTCCTGAGGCGCACAATAAACGCCTCTTTCTCCACCCCTGCCTTGTTTTCCTCCTTTTCGCGCATCGAATAAGAGAGTGGGGTCAGCACCTGCGGGGTCAGGGGGCCCCCATGTGGCAGATGAATGCCGGGGCATCGGAGTGGGCACGGAGCTGCTGGACGGCCGGGCACCTGGTCCACACCGGGTAGATTGGCAAGGGCTGGGATGAAGAGGGCAACCACCTACGATGGTGACCTGATCATCTTGGAAGGAGATGGTGACCCGGAGGACGCCGGGGGCTGGGCTGAAGTCCCCCAATAGCAACATGTTGGGGCCTCCCAACCAGTATATGGGAGGGGGAGAGGACGTTCAACTGGTACATCAGGGTGAAGAATGCAATTATGACCGCCACCCAGGGACCACACTGCCATTTACCTGAGTGCTGAAGTAACTGTAGATGTGGTCGATCATACGTGGTGTGATCTAGGGGGTGCGGCGCACCGAGGCGATAAATAGTCTCTCCCCCCCTATTACGGACCCTCTCGGCGAAGGGCGCGTAGAAGAGGGCGGTGTCACTGCCGACCTCCCTAACTCAGGAGCATGTGCTGGAGAGTGCGTTGGCCACCGAGGGAAGGAGGCAGTGGAGGTGCACCATGAACTCTCCACCGTCATATGCGGATGGCTTCAGGTGGTCGATGTCCTGGTCGAGCATGAAGTTGACCTACCGCCTGGCCTGCTGGGCATGGTTCCTCCACTTCCTGGCGCCAGCACCGCCCGGTGGAGGCTCATCACATGTGAATGCGCCCCTTTGTCGAGGTTTGGAAGAGATCAGAGGTCATTGGAGAAAATGTCAGGGGAGTAGTGGACCCTAATGTGAGCTATTTAATTGAGGCAGCATTGTTCCCGAACGTAGCCTAGTGCCAACTGGGAGGATTGGGCTCAACTGAGGGCATCGGCGAGTAGGAGCTCGTTGCCGGGCTTGTGTCTGACCATGATGGTGAATAATCCCATTCCCGCGAGCAGCCAGTCTCATTGTCTGTGTTCACAATGACCACAATACCACTCTAGACCGTGGGCCTCAGGGCCTGGACTGCCAGGACAAGGTTGGCGGCCCTAAGCACATGGATAGTTCAGTAAGTGGCCCGCATATGGTCGTCTTAGGCCTCGGAGAAGCAGCGCTCTGAGGACAACACTCCCACCCCCCTTGTGAAGCAGGAGTCACACTTGATGGTCCAGGTAGGCCACACTGGGGGTGGATGGAGGTAGAGGCCATTGCCCCTGGAGGCATAGTCAAAGAACCAGAGGACGTCCTTCCACAGTTGACGTCTACCTCAGCAATGCCCAGGGGGGCAGTTACAGGCGGCACATGAAGTTACTGGCCGAGAGGATGCAGCAGCTGATGTGGGCATGCTTTTCCAGTAGTCTTTGGAAGGCCTTCCTCATGAGCGAGGGCTTCCAGAGCCATGGGGCACACTCCTAGTCCACCTGCTCGACCTTGCCCTGGGGTATCCGGATGAGCATGCACTGTGAGCATACCTCAAAGCCCAGCGATGTGAGCTCAACTGATGGGGGCGAGCACTTGTTGGGCGCCAGGTCAAGACCCAGGTCCCCGCACAGTATGAGGAGGGCGTCAAAGGCCTGGCAGGCACGGAGGTAGTTAGCCTCGCAGTTGATGAAGTCGTCCAGATAGATCAGCGAGAAGTAGCCCTGCTTCCCCAGAAGCCAGGTGACCACAGAGGTGACCCGCACACAGGGGCCCCCGAGGTCCAGCATCCGAAGGGAAGCACAATTAGGGGGTTCCCAAGGGCCGGTTGCCGCTGGGGCATCCCCGTCGACTGGCCAGGGCCGGGAACCAGTGTGCGTCGGGACGTCACAGGGGGGAAACCCCCAGGGGAGCCCCACCCACTGGGAAGCCAAGTTGCTCCAGTGCAGGAATGTCAACAACAACACAGCTGAGACTTGCGGTTCTATCATGGGTGCAGCGGGGGGGCCATATGCCGTCTTGATGTCCGTGGTTTGACTCCGTGGCCTAAAAATCCGCTGATGATTTCTTTCCTGTCCCTGTGACTTTTTTGAGTAGCATGCTGCCTTGCCGTGATCGGTGACTATGCGCCACACATTTGCGCAATAACCACAAACGTGGGCAAACTTTCGGCTGCCCAATTCGTGTGACTGACCCTTTTTTTTTTTTTTTTTTTTTTTTTATTGAGGCTGTATTTATACTGTCCATAGCATATAAGCCTGGGTATTCAGGCTTGTTTTCAATGCTGGCCAGCTGTAGTGTTGGTGTTGTCTTATCACACAGTAGCTGCTGATAAGGTATTTGATTGCCTGTATTTCAGTAGCAGATAGATAGTTGGTTGGTCTGGTTAGTACTATAGTAGTCTATGTTAATTCGGGTTCGAGGCTCCATGCTGAGCACGGGGCGCAGATTGCCACCTTGTCATAGGCGTTCCAGGCATCTGAACCTGCTTTCTGTGCCTTAGTGCAATCGGCCATAGTGCCATTCACCATTGTCGTTGTGTGTCCGGCCATCGCGATTATTTCTATTCACAGAGCCATAAGGGCGGCCACGTCCGTCCATCCTTAGGGAAGGATGCCATCACCGATTCTGGTGAAGATCTCTTCAGAATACCGACAAACTCTGTTCCAGACTAACAAGCAGTTGTCTTGTGCCACGGCTTCCTCATGTGCCGAGAGTGCATGGGCTGGAAGCCACGCTGGGTGTCGAGTCACTCCGGGCAGAGCATATACTCCTCCAGGGTGTCATCTCCCTTCTTTATCGATTTCCCCTCATCTCCCCTCTCAACTAAGTCATATTTTGCAGAAATACCTTTTTCCACGGGATTTGCACCCCTTCCTCGGCCATTGAGTGGGGCTACGGTTGTAGCCTTCGGTCTCCCGATCGTGGTGGCGACACCCGGCTGGAGCGTGGGCCGGGCCCTGGCGGGGAGTGTCTCCGGGTTTGTCACTGCTTTCGGCCCATCAGAAGGGTGGGCGTTTTCAATGATATGTCCACCTCCCCAAACTCGTCATCCAGGTCAGCGGGTACGTAGCCCAGGGAGTAAGGCGAGGCCGTCTGGACATGGGGCCGGCATCAGAGGCCCTCGCTTGGGGCAGGTGTCAGTTGCCTCTGGGGGCCGGGCCTGTCGGTCGTCGTAATCCGAATGACAGGTGGGGGGAGGATTCTATGTCAGTGATGTTCATCCTGCCCGCTCGGGGCGTGGTGGGTACCTGGCTCCCCTCATCGAATCAACCAAAATTAGGAAATTATGCTCCAATTCACTGCACTTACCGGATATTGCAGTCTATCCCATGTCATTTTCCTTTTCAAATAGTGCTCTTTCCTGGAAGACAGCTGCTTAAATAATGCAACATATAAAAATAAACCATGTAGCTAAAAATAAAATCAAATAAGCCACAGGCCTATAATATTACCACACTGTAAATCAAAACTGCCACGAATAAACAAAGAAGATAAAAAAAACCGGGATACCTACAATTTCCACTTTAACATAGTGCAGATAGGAAATACTTTCATTAATTTTCAAAGCGTTTTCATTGAAGAAAGTTGAACCGCTTTTATTAGTTTTAATCCTTCCACCCCAACAAATGCTCCCCTGTCCCCACAAGCTCTTCTTTTCCCACTACCACTTCCGCCCATACATAAGCTATAGATGAAGGCATCTTAGGCAGCAGAAAATTATGCGTGATTGAATTAGACATTTCAGTGATGACCGTGAAAATGGAAGTTATGCACACGTAATACCCCCATCGCACCAAACTAGTTCTGACTACATCCTTGAAAATGTTGCTGAATGGACTCAACCTGTGTGCGAACAGAATGGACATAGTAGCAACTTTTTACAGTCTGTTTAACAATGGAATGGTGCTCCAGAACTTTGAGCATGCCCACAATTTTCTTGTAACCATGTTCTACCCCGACCAAGGCCTGTTTTAGAACGGGGTCAGATGGTTTGAGAACTAGTTCGGTGTGATTGGGGTGTTAAGGATGTGATGGCCCAGGCCACAACATTGCCTGTTATGGTTACACTTGTCAAGAGATGTCAATTTGTCTTTCCACGCGAGGTAGTCATTCTCCCACATATCTTCTTTCTTGCTATGGTTATCGGGTATCGAAATTGGACATTTTACGCGATTTAATGTACTTATTTTTCACATTTTTCGATTGTGTCACTCTCCGATAACGTGTGATCAGCAATGGGACCCGATCAAAACACGTTCGGTAATAATGGACACAGTTGGTATTTCACTGCTTTTTTTTTGGTAAGTACAAGAGTTATCAGAGATGCATAAATTAAACAATTGGTTGGGGTCTAAGGCTTTTGAAGCTTTGAACTTGGCGTCAGTTTGGGATAATCGTCGGTCAGGAGGTACTCGAGCCTCAAATAGGGCAGGGTGGCCGAATCGGTAGAGCGCGGGCCTCGTGTGCGGGAGATCGGCAGTTCAGTTCCCGCTTAAGTTAAACCGATGACTATTAACATTGGAACGTGTCACGTCCTAGGATCCCGCTCGGCATTTCTAGGAGAGGGCAAGGACTGGTTAGTTCAGAGAGAGAGTTTAAGGCTCGAGTGGTGGGTTGTTGGAGTTTCCGTCCTGGCAATATCTAGGTTCATATCAGGACGGGTGCCGACTTATGACAGTTTACACTCATGGAAACGTTATAGTACTGGGAGACCAGGCCACCAACAACCTGACCTCATATCCCACTCAGTCACATTATCCTGACACTGAACCAACCAGTCCGTGTCCTATCCTAATAATGCCTTGCGCTTGACAACGAAGTGATAAGTATACATTATTAAGTCATTGGTTTGACTCAACCAAAATTCGAACCCCAGGAATTCGGTTCACCCACGATCTAGCAAAATGGGAGATGGGCGCTCAACTCATTCAGCCATCCGTTCTTGTACACACACATTCGCATGTTATAGCTGACATTATCACATGGTGGTGTTCGACACTTACAGATCACGCGGCCATCCCCGACTTCAGTGCGGGAGCCATGGAGAACTGGGGGCTCGTGCTGTACCGGGAGACGGCCCTGCTCCACGGGGAGGACGTCTCTTCCATATCCAACAAGTACTGGGTTAGTCTCGTCATGGCCCACGAGATTGCACACACGGTGAGTAAAAGCTGCTGCCATCAGTACTCCACTAACTAGCTCTGCATCATTTTAAAACTTGTCATTCGACTATTATTCCTGATTATTACATGTTGCGCTCATCTAAGCACAAGGCAACATACAGACGTGGCTCTATGTGATGTGTACACATTATACGATTATAAATTCGCGGAAGTCTCACCATTCCCTTAATAACACGGTCCAAGCCCGGTGCCACCCCCTTTCAGGCCGCCCCCTTAGTTGTCTGAACCTTGTATACACATATATATATATATTTATGTTTATATGTATATATACCAAAGTTGCTCTACCCAGAGACCCCAATATGAACCAGTCCTGAGCAGAAATAATTGTATATATATATATAATGTACAATAATTATATATATAATGTACACTAATTATACATGTATAATAGCCCGGAAGCTTCCACCTGCTCCTCCACATACTCCTCAGTTATTGGCTCCTGGAACCTGGACTTGTCATCTACTGCTCTACCCTACCCAACCCAAGCTCCGCTCGTGGCCCAACCTCAGATATATCTGAGGTTGGGCCACCTTAAGGTGGATACCTTAGCATCACCGACTGAATTGTCGGTGATGCTAAGGTATCGCGGGTACTTGGACACACAAATACAGCCAAGCACCAGTAACTAAGGCTGCTCCGTTATGTCGTCGACTAGCGGCTCCTTACTGAATAAACCTGAACTATATACCATTAACGCCGACTACCGGGTTTTCGGCACTTCCGCCGCACGATCCCCCATTAAACAGGCGACTGCGGCTCCACCTATATCGTATTATTGAACTAAATTATGCTGCCTTTCGGCCCAAAACCTTAAAGCTGCATAGTCTGATGAAATATCAAATTTTCAAAACCAAACCATTTATCTAGATTTGATTTTACATATCTAACTTATATACTAATGCACTTATTAAGCATTTGGTGTTCTCTTGTGGCCGAGTGGTTAGAGTGTCTGACTTTTTTCTAGGTCAGACTCCTAATCTGAAGGTTGGTGATTCGATTCCCTGTGCCCCCTTCCTCTGCCAATTTGGATTTCCACTGGTGTGTATAACTTACAGCGTCATCAAAGGCCAGTTGCTCTAATACCATGTCTATGTGGTGTGCGAGGTTAAAAATCCCTTGCGTTGGTAAAAGTGTAGGCTTGGGCTTTCTATCGACACACTATCTAATGGTGAAAACAGGTCTGTTCAGACTTATCCATGATAGGCAGTATCAATCTTCAAAACAAAAAAAATTGTTTCTGCGTAGAAGGCAATAATACTGAGTCAATTTAACAGAATCTGTTACTGCAGAAGTCTATGGTGTCAGAGTTTTGCCAAGCTTGCCAAAACTAATTTTCCATGTTTGCACTCAAAATATCTCAAAGGTTTACCATTTAAAATAAAAGTAACTTTGAACTAATGTAAAGTGGATACTAGTGATCGATCTAATATATTTATCTCAGAAACAATGCAGAAATTCAAAACCATGAGATTATGCAACTTTAATCTCAGCTATAAAAGCGACTACTAGCTTTAGATATTTCACTTTCGACATGGGAGCCACGCGGACAATAACTGCCTTAAATTCACTCATTGTATGGCTGAATTATAGTACAGGTGAGTTATGTACCGATAGTTACCAGTCCTCACAGTATACAGTTCACAGTGAGTCGCGCCCACGACAGGTGGTCGTGGTTGTGGGTGTGGGTAGGACGGGGGTCTCTGTTGGAAAAGGGGTCGGTTATTAATCGATGTTCCCCACAAAAACAAGATTACACAAGGTTGAACCGACGGCAATGACGCGTTCCCTCGTGTAAGGGAGTGCTTATACGACTGGTCCATTAAGATACGCCGCCTTGACATAAGTCACCGCAACCCACATTGGGCCCATAGAGATATCCTTAGTTTGTTGTTTGTTGGAGTTTTACGTCCAGGCAACATCTAAGGTCATATCACGACGGGTACCAACGTGTGACAGTGACACTCATGGTGACTTTATAGTGCTGCCCCACTGGAACATCAGGCCACCGGCACCATGACCCGATATCCAATTCAGTCACATTATCCTGACACTGAGCTAGCCAGCCCTTGCCCTATCCTATTAATGCCAAGCGCCAGGCTAGGAAGAGACAAGTATACATTTTTTAAGTCATTGGTTTGACTCGACCGGGAACCAAACTCCCGATCTCCCGCACACGAGGCCCGCGCTCTACTGATTAGGCCACCGCACCCGGTCATAGCGATATATGTGGTTATATATATATATATATATATATATATATATATATATATATATATATGGGGACAAGATAAGTGGGACTGTGGTTGAGTTGTGGATGAACCCCCCCCCCCACCCCCACCCCTCGTCTCCCCCTCCTGCAGCCCTTCCGGCCTGCAGTGTGTCCCCGGACTCCCACTAGGCGTGTCCTCACTACTGATGAGGACTGCGCTCCCCGGGGAATCACCGGTGTCGCGGTTTCAAATCTCCGCTGGTTTAAAACCTACCCTTTCGCCATGCACATGCGTCAAAATGGTTAAACCTACACTTAAGATTTTGGGGGGAATTAAAACTGTTGAATGAATAGAGATAGAAATGTGAGGTTTGGATCCTTAAATTTGTCAGAACAAGTTCTATCGGAATAGGCTATTTGGGAGTGACCATAGATAATACATGTATTTCTGAGGGCGATGTTTCTGGGTTTATATTATGCATCATTATGGGTACAGCATAGGGCCTACTTGTTAAGAAAAAAGTAAATCTAAATGGATCGTTACAAAAATTATGCTACATCATAGCAACACATACACACAAATCGCCGGGCACTCAAACAGATAGCACGTTTAATAACCAAATTATATTAAATTTATACGGGGCCATTTGCCGATTAGCCTGGCCAAGCACTGACAGTTGGGTGACTTTTGAGTCATTTTCTCAGCTCAACTAGCACATATTTCTTGCTAGAAAAGGACATATTCAAATGTTGCTATTTCAATCATTCGAATTGCCCTTCAAGATGTGTATTGTGTTTACATAAAACACCAGAAAAACCGTGTTCCCTAGAGGTTGTTTGCACGCTGAGACGCTGCGCGCTGTCAACCTTTTCCTATCGGGCGAGGCGTGAGGCCCGTTCACGTGATTTGCAAGTCTATCACTGCAGAAAACATCTAATGTCTAGGAAATCTCACCAGGTACAATCAAATCGCCTGGCACACAAATAGACAATATATTTGACAACTTAATCTTAACATAAACTGTCTTACTCGACTGTCTTAATCTGGCGGAAATGCCGTTCGATTTTGACGCATGCGCATGGTGAAAGTGTAGGTTTTAAACCAGCGGAGATCTGAAACCGCGACACCGGCACGTCGGCCTACTGCCTCCCACACTGCGTGCCCCGTGTCAGCTAGACCGTGAGCGACACCTAACGGGCCGAGTGTATAGGTGTAAACGATTGATTGATTGATTGGTGTTTTCTTTACGCCGTGTCGGCAGCATAGGCCATATTCAGGGCGAGAATAGCTGTAAACCCTTCTTTGCCACACTCATTAATGAGCATGAGTAGGGAAAGGATGTCCCGCTATCCAGAGGGGCGATGAATAACAACCCTGCTTAAATCCAAACATAATCTGCTGTGGAGATGGTGGTTCCGGTGTGCATTGTTTCTCTAGATTGGTGTAGAATTGATGAACTGGGCGATAATGGCAAAATCAAGACGACAGATACTGAATGCTCTTGATTCGACTTTTAAAACATATTAGTCTGCATGATTTAATCAAGTATTGACCCCAAACATAGTTTAGATAGATACGTGTGTGGCCTATATATTTAGAAGCTTAGATTGCAAATTCATGTGGTTATATTCAAAACCCAGATTCCAGACACTATTTATAGAGTTGTTCAGCAGCCCTTTCCTGGAGAGAATGTTCTGGCAGTAACTATAGCATGAAGTGTGTAATACATAAGCCGTGTTTACATGGGCAATTGTAAAGCGAATTAGACAAAGCAATTTATATGAAGCGAAGTAGTGGCGTGTTTATACACGGAGCAGTTTATGGCGGAAATCGATATCTGCACATGAGCAAGTCCAGACTAACCAGCATCAGTTTCGGTTAGTAGACGTCGCAACGAGAGAGTGTGGGTGTGACCTAGATATGTATGGACTGAATCGTATTGGTTTGGAACAGTCAAAACTTCTGCTGGGCAGTGAAAACCTAAAAATAAATGATGAAACAAATATCTGTGCACAGCTAGCAGGTTCATACAGCAAATTTACCGGAAAGTCAACAAACTCAGGTCTCGACTGTGACGTCATTAATCCGCCTCAAGTAAACCGCTACCGTTTACACTACATTTTTAAACAGACTTTCATAAAGCACTTAATATAAACTACCTCCTGAGGCGGTTTACATAAAGTGAATCATATGAATCGAATCAGCCCTAATCCGCATCAGTGGCGTGTTTACACTGCAAATGTGAGGCGACCTAGGCAAGGCGCATTATTTGAGCCGTTTTAACTTGCTCGTGTAAACACGGCTATAGACGGACATACCAGGTGTGTGGTTGTTTAACCACATCAATGAATGCATTAGTCCATATCAAAGGCATTAAATTATTCTAACCCTGCCACAATTTAACTAGCTGCCTGACCATGCACTATCAGACATCTGAGGCAATCAAGCGCAAAGTGGCTATGGTAACATAAGAGCATAATATATGGTTCTAAACTATTCTCTTCCTATCCATTTTATTGGAGAAGAAATACCAGCTAATAAAATAAATTAACATTTAACAAGCAATTAACACCACTTCCTTTGTAATGCCAAGCTTCGGGCTGTAGCAACAAGGATCAAGTCATTGTTTTGACTTAACCGGGCTTCGAACCCACCACCCACCTACTTCCCTGCTGAACCCATCACCAACTATTAGCACCACAACTGAACTGGATTTGTTGGGTGATTAGATAGTTAGTGGTTGGGGGTTGGGGGTTGGTGGTTGGGGGTTAGCGGATGGGGGGGGGGGGGGCTATGGTATTTGGAGGGGTCCTGCATCATCTTCTTTTGGAAAATAGCTTTGTTCGACAAATAGACAAGGCTGTGTCCTCTGATTAAGCCCTTCCCTATCCACTTGATCTAATTTGCATTGAAACCAGCGCAACAGCGAGGCGATCGACCATGCAGAATAAGCCCTGAAGGCCACGGCTGGGACCACCCAGTACTGGAGATACTCAATTCTAAGGATACTGTGAGACCCTTATTTATTTTGCGGGATGTTTTCTATTTAAAGTCTGATGAAAACATCACATTTTCAAAAGCAAAACATTGACCTAAATTTGATTATACTCATCTACCTTAGATACTGGTGCAGTTTTGACATTTGTCACCACACAGAAGGGAATATTGAGACAGTTGAATATAAGCTGTTACTGGAGAAGGCTCTGGGGTCAGTGTTTTGGCATGCATCCTACAATTAATTGTGTATGGTTGCACTTCAAATATCTCAGAAGTTAGCCATTTAAAATAAAAATTTCTTCAAGCTAAAGTAAGGTCCATTATATCAATCAACCTAATGTATTTATCTCAGAAAATGTCAGTAGCTCAAAACCATCGGCCTATGCAACTTGAAGCAACTGAAATAACACTTCGACATGTACATCGTTTAATAGACTAAGTAAAGTACATGTCCAATTGTGCTGTAGAAAGTAACATTACACTGCCTGGAACTGCTTGTTCGTCAATTTTTTATTTGGGTTCTTTTACAGTAATTGATTTAAGTAGAAGGAACTTCAATTGCTGACAAGTGGTCAATTCATTGATCCATTCTTGCTTGCCTTATCCTAGTAATCCTGTGGGCTGTCGGCAAGGTAGCGAACATTTCAACTTTGTGAATCAGTGATTTGACTCGGCTGAAAATGGAACCCATGATCACTCGCTCAGAAAGTGAGTGATCTACCGTTGTACTGTGTTAACATTGGGTGTATGCTACATGCTGAATTCTAGGGCAGGCAGGGAGCTGGCTATATAACAGATTCTCCCCATACTTGTAATACAGGTGGTAACGACAACATAGCCTAAATACTGGCGAGAATAGCTTTAGTATGGAACAGGAAGTAGAATGCCTGGCTCCAATATCAAATGGCTACTTATATCAGCACAGAGTTGGTGAAATGGGAGAGAATGCAAAAATACAAGAAGGCAGCGATAGAACACCAGGGATTCCACTTTTAAAGTCTATTAAACGAAATGTTTTATTATATTTGTCACCTCAAAAGTAGTGGGGAAATATGAAACCATATATAAAGAATAAGTGTTGCTTCTTAGATTGTGAACTTAGGCTCCCATTTCACTTCCCCACATTTTCGACAGCTTTTATATCTTGTTGATATTCACCCGTGTACTGCAGTACAGGGTGAATCCTTTATCTAGGAGCGTGCTTGTTTTCAAAGTTTGCTCAATTTGTCTGCCTTCTAAGACAAACTGCGTATCATATGTAGTGACAACCCAACCTGACACATCTTCAGGAACGATGCTCGGAACAAAGTGAAACATTGTGGATGTTGATTTCAACATCGGTAATTTAACCCGCAAGAAAAAGTACATACAAAATATGGAGGCGACTACTGGCGCCATCTATAACGTCTTGCTTAACTAATAAATGCTCCATTGTGGCGCCATCTTCTGTAATTTCGCATAACAAGATGCGACCCAGTTTCATTATAGACACTTCGACCAGACCATTTCTATCGATAGGACGTGTTCTCTCCTTGGATTTGGATTTGAAGTCAACAAAATGACGGTCGCAAAGCACACACGCTTTAAAGATCGAGATAAAAGAATTAGGAACGACAAAGTCTAACTTCTAAAAGCATAAGGTAGGACGAGGTTATTGGCTATCCCTTAATCTACCGAAAAATAACTGCTTGTGTGCAACAAAGGATCGGCGCGAGCCCTGGACACATTACAACATATCAATGCACGGACACAAAAGCCGAGGTTACGGACGTCGGATTAACTGTGGCCTGGCTACCTTGCAAAACGGATGTACATATCAATCATGGATCAGTCATCGGGTCGATCGGCATCACAAAACACCAGGATCTGGGCGTGCTGTCCTGCAGGAGAGGAGTGCTGGCTCACACCACGTGGAGGCGGCCATGACAGCATGCTCGAGGTCTCACATCCAAGATGGCTGGGCTACCGTTTCTTTCCATACAATCAGTTCCGAGCCGAGCTACGGACGTCGGATTAACCGTGGCCTGGCTACTCTACACAAACAAGGCTGCACTTCAAGAGCTTGTGCTTGGGCTGGTCCTACTAAGTCACCAAACTGACAAGCAGCCATCGCCACTAAGTTCACCGTACGTTATGACGTTTCAGCAATAGGCTCACTCTCCCTTGGTGCCATGCTCGGGCCATCTGAGGTGCAGTCTTCCGGTGGATACGCACTGTAGCCTCATTCGCAGTGGCAATACTATATTACACCCATGGCTATGATAATTAATGATACTGCCATACCCTCAATTCAGCATGTTGTGCCCTGTCTTAATACCACTGGCAAGGCCCACTCCAAAAGTCACCAGCATTAGTCAATACCACAGGTAGTCATACTGCCATATACTTGAGTCAGCATGGCATGCCCTGTTATTTTAACATGCAAGGCCGCACATCAAAGAGCTTGTGTTCGGGCTGGTCGTACTTAGTCTCCAGTCAGACAAGTAGCGACATTCACCATACGGTTTAACATCGCCATTTCACGCATACTGTTACACCCATGGCTACGCTCATTTATGACACTGCCATACACTCAACACGTCCACCAACCGTTCCCAACATCCTCTCTCAACAGACTGCTACCTTGCATTAACGGATGCTCGATGTCAGTGACAGGATCGATGCTTGGATCGGTCGTATTCGAAATAAGGCCAGAACATCAAGAGGGGCGTGCTTGGGCTGGTCCTACTCAGTCACTAAACGGACGAGTGGCCATTGCCACAAGTTAATATCAACCCTACAGACTGTTCCATACAACTAAACATTCATCCCGTGTGCCGTTGTTTGTACTCGTAGAACCAAGTGACACAGGCTTAAGTATACATGGCCACACTGGGTCGCGAGTATAACAACCTCCTACACGGAACCTGAATTCATCTACAGATGATGGTCATATCCAAGTTTTCTACTCACCAGACAAAAGTTATCAGTACCCAGAGTGCATGTGAACTACACCCAGATCTTGTCTGGCGGCTGTGATAGCGACCGTCTAGATATTGACTAGACGCAAGGTCTCATGGACTGCTGACATCACCACGACCTTGAGGTCGGGCAGTGCATAGGATGGAATACCACGCATACAAGCATACATATGACCATGTGAACAATAGGTGGAATATTACAACCTCCTCCACAAGGTGAATCCATCTACCACACTACGCAGCATGCAGACATATATTACATTGTACACCCATATGGACGATGTTCATATTGCTTAAATAGGCCACGATGCCTTATCACCATGCGCTCCTCTAACAACTTAAGGTGCACCCACACTAAGCAGTCATAGATAGGCCCCAACATGGGAAATCTATCTCATTACTGACACTGCCATATCAGGCCCGCATATCAAAGAGCTTGTGCTTGGGCTGGTCCTACTCAGTCACCAAACGGACAAGTGGCCATAGCCACAACTAGAATCGACCGAGAATAACTGCTCGTGTTGGTTAAATATCTGGCCTTACCATGTCCTAACATCTTGACAATTTTTCTCAATACTGTGGTTGTCAACACATGGTGGCCATCCATCAACTAGCTAGGAACTGGGCCATGAGGCCGCTATCTTCAACTTGGCGATCATATAACAACAAACGCACATGCCAGCATATCATCGCAAGCATCATCGCATCATCGGAGGACCTCGCCGAAGGTCGGGTGGTTCAATACATTGCAAGGTGTATGTGCCCAACTACTAACCACCGTCACCCACAACCACATATTATAACCTGGGATTCGACTCCATTATTTTGCCTCTCTTCCCAGGTTATCCACAAAACCACACCAGTGCCTCCGACATCCCATAGCGGACGGCCTCCCGACTGTACATGGACAATAAGGTACTGCAGAGCAATCTGTTCACGACATCCGGTGGCCTTCATGGTCACTCAAGTCACGCGAGGATCTGAGGCTAACACTCCTGGGCATCAATGCCCGTGTCGTCATTCAAGACACCATTCAACTCATCGTCTCCTAGAGACATCGCGCTCAGCGATTCTGCTTCGCCTTCTGACCAGCACCTGCCTGGGGGCGAGTATGTGTCCGGGACACCACATTGGCACGACGGACGGCCTCTTCAATCATGTGGGCACCACTCACATGTTCGTGGATTAATCTCAATCATAACATTAGCCCTACCCATGGAGGGCCTCCTGGGAACCGGTGCTTTCAATCATAATATTAGCCCTGTCCCTGGTGGGCCACTTAGCACCCGGTGCTATAACGCTACTCACCATGTGTGCAACTCTCCATACATCTGCCTCGAAGGCACATCGAGGCGGGACGTAAGACGACTGGTCACGAGGACCTCTGCTGTTGTCAACATGCAGCTTCCACTCTCGGCTTCCAGGCACTTGAGTTATACTTTTTGGGTACGTGCCTGAAATCCTCTAAATCTTAATAAATCAAACATCTCATGACTTTAATGTAACAACGAAATAGTAAGAATAAATGCCACCTTATACTGTACTTGTCTTGCGTTGGTTGAATTGTGGATGTTGATTTCAACATCGGTAATTTAACCCGCAAGAAAAAGTACATACAAAATATGGAGGCGACTACTGGCGCCATCTATAACGTCTTGCTTAACTAATAAATGCTCCTTGTGGCGCCATCTTCTGTAATTTCGCATAACAAGATGCGACCCAGTTTCATTATAGACACTTCGACCAGACCATTTCTATCGATAGGACGTGTTCTCTCCTTGGATTTGCCGTCCCACCCACCCAAGCTACAAGTGACATTTATAGGGCTATGTGCCTGAAATCCTCTAAATCTTAATAAATCAAACATCTCATGACTTTAATGTAACAACGGAATAGTAAGAATAAATGCCACCTTATACTGTACTTGTCTTGCGTTGGTTGAATTATCAATAGATGACCAAACTCTAAGTGCGCTACCGATTTGGGAATCATTAGAATCGATAGAATGCCACTTGAAGAGATTAACACGTCCCATATATAATTTGACACTGACACCGCATATGAGTTTAAAGTTGGATTTATTTTCTTTTGAGTCAGTAGTAAGCACATGTCAATTTTTAGTAAGCACATATAAAGTTCAACAGGATAAACACAGTGAGGTAATCAATGAGTTATGCACAAGAAGAGGTCAATAACCTTTTAACCCCATGCCCTATATAGTCCTTAGTAGGGGTGGGTGGGATGGCAGTTCTAAGCCAGCTAGTGTCCTCCTGTGGCCGTGTCAAAGTGAGCTCTCTGCTGCTGAGGCGGGCCTTATATAGGCGCCTTGGGGGTTAGTTCGAGCTGATGCCCGCAGAGGGCAGGTCAGGCAGACAGAGTTAGCCTCTCGAAGTATTTACGTATCAAATGTGAAACCAGACGGCGCTGCCGCAGAAGTCATAAAGAAGTACCGCCGAAAGCAGATAGGTGGCAGCACAAGTATTAACCTTAAGGCTACGAAGCTATGGCGGTGGTCGAGACGTCCAATTACCCGTGTTGCCGAAGCATCACGAACAATTTGACACCGACACCGCATATGAGTTTAAAGTTGGATTTATTTTCTTTTGAGTCAGTAGTAAGCACATGTCAATTTTTAGTAAGCACATATAAAGTTCAACAGGATAAGCACAGTGAGGTAATCAATGAGTTATGCACAAGAAGAGGTCAATAAGCTTTTAACCAAATAATGAAGAAAGCTTTTTGGACGCTGACTCTATCAATGTTTTAGGCACATATGTATGTACGGCCAATGACGACCAAGAACCAAGCTGTTTTATGTCCTCAAGTGGCACCCCGAGTCGGGCACAAGCTTGTGCTCCACCTCTCCTGAGGCTATGTAGCGTGATGGCGCCAGGCGCCTTGTGGCCCGCCGCGGATAGGGCAAGTCTCATCGTATCCAGGAGGGCCTTCACACGAAGGGGGGACCCATCCGTAGTGATGAATGCAGGGCTGCTCAGGGCCGGACGAGTGCTTCCGTAGTAATTAGTCCAGGCCCGAACTGGGCAGTACTTGGATTGTGGCACAACTGGGACAAGGATGCCCAGGGGCACCGATGATGCTGACTTAGTCTTAGACGATCGAATCCTTACTATCAGTCCTTCATGAGTTATAGTTATGTCATTAGCACATATAGTGTGGCCGGGGCCCTCCGATGGGCTTGTTGTCAGTAGGTTGCTTTGTCGTATTAGTGTAAAATATCCCATCAATAATGACGCGATTAGCACAGGGCCATTCGGGCCTGCGTATCTGAAGAAGTCCACTACATTAACCACATCCTGAGGCAGCAGAGGCATAGCCTGAACTGAGATGTGCTGGGAGGACTTCCGGATGCCCTTCTTAGCCAGGGAGACAAAGTAAGAGTCAAATCCGAACGCCCGTCCACCAACCATGAGGACGAACGTTCTCGCTCCACTTATGTAGTTCATGATGGCACCCGGGGATCTGATAGTATCTGATAGATATAGTATGTATAGGAGCATGTCGTATTCAGTGGGGGCTAGTATGTTGCCACGGTGTTTCATATATCGTATATAGTTTACAGCCTGATTCCTTTTGTTCTTCCATGTACTTGTTGCCAGTCCCGCCTCGATCATGGCCGTGATGCGTTGGTGTTGGTGTAGATTATGACCTGGCAAGAGAGCAAGAAGAGTTAGTCGGCCAGGTTATAGATCTTGTGTGAGTACATTGTCATGGGACACTACTATCGGGCTGAGCCCTCGTTGTGCTATATGTCTGATCGCGGTCTCCCTCGCCCCCATGTCAAATGACATCCTACTTAGTGCGTCAACAAAGGGGATGTCATATCCGCGTTTGTGTTTAACCACCACTTCCGTGCTGGCAAGGGCGGCAAAGAGCCACATTTCTCTTGCACATGCCGTGATCACAGGGTCACGCCCAGCGCCGGACGTCAGTGCCTGTTGGGAACGTATATTGTGAAGAGGTGTGGGTCATCCGGGGCAAGGTTTTTTACTGCTGCTACCAGGTTTATGGCCTCGAGCTGTGCGATGTTGTATTTTCGACCAATGACGTCCTGAGAGTAGCATGATGCGAAGTAGTGTGTTGGGGAGTGGGCCCCGTCCCCACGGAGAGACGAGTCACACTCTATTGTCCAGGCTACTTTCTCGCTCTCCGGGAGAAGGACTATGCCGTTCCATGTTTTTGCGAAGCCGACGAACCATTCGACGTCCATGCATAGTTCAGCTGGGACTGGGTGTTTCCCTCTCGGCGGAGTGTCGCGGAGCGCCGCCAATATTCGAGCCATGAATCTGCTTGCCGGCCTAACACATGTGTTGCAGCCTCCCAACTAGCCTCTGGAGCTCTTTACGTGATGCCGTCCTTTTGGTTAGCCACATCCTACATTCGTCCACAACCCCTTCCATCTTTTCTTCCGGGATGGTGATGGTCATGGCCGAGGTAGAGACGCAGAATCCGAGCCATTCGACCTCTGTAGACGGTGGGGTGCATTTCGAACGAGCCAGCTCCAGTCCCAGCTCATCTGTTATTCTAATTATATCATCGTAGGCATGGCTCGCAGCCTGTGCCGTCTCCTTGACTCCGACGAAGTCGTCCAGGTAGCAGAGCGCGTGGTGACCTTTCTTTCTCATCAGGTAAACTACCGCATTCGTGGTACGCGCACACGCCATTGCCGAGGTACGGCAGCCGAACGGCGGTGCTATGTCCATATAGATGCATCCTTTTACTTTGATACCTAGCAGGGGAACCGATAGTGGGCAGGCCCTCAGCTGGCGGTATGCACGTGCTAGATCTGCACACCATATAAGGGAGCCCACCTCGTCCGCCAAGTCCATGATGCTGGGCAGCGTGTAGGTAGCCGGCTTGCCAAGATATTGTCCCTTTCTTATGCCAGCATTAACGCTCGCCCCTGGCGGATAACTCAGATCTAATATCACCCTCCTCTCGTCTGAGCGCTTCTTGGGGCGAGTCATGAGGGGGCTAATCTGGGTCCAAGGTGTGAAAGGAGGTTTGTCAAAAGGACCCAGCATTGCTCCGTAAGTTATTTCTTTTTCGATGTAGCGGTCTATCCAACTAGCACTGTTGTTATCGTTGTGATGGTTCTCCTTCGCTGCAACAGGGGGGCGGTCCCCTGTAAAGTCTATCGGCCAACGGTATTCAAGAAAGTCTATTATCTGAATGTCGTGGTAGCCCTCCAGCATAAGTTTCCACACCGCCATATTTAGGCCTGATGGAACACGGAGCCTCATTCCCATGAAGTTTGGAATGGCCGACGCCCTCACGAGGTCATATATCCTCATGTAAGCGTGATCGTCCTTCCATGCTGCTCTGTCCGTGTGTGGCCATATCCCTCCAGTAGAGAGCGGTAGCTGTGAGGGTTCCTGGGTGGCATACATGCGACAACCTCGGGTTCATCGATCACCTTGACTATTTGCTCGACGTCATCAAGGTTGTGGTGTTCCGTAGTCATGAGCTGTGTGCCGTCCTCTGGTATAGCTGCGTCCTCAAGGCTGTCGTTTACCATGATGCTACTTTCAGGGGCATATAATATGCATTGTTTGTTGTATTTACTGGTGTGGCAGGTGGGTTTCCTCTTTCGTGTGCCGATCACACCACCAGGCTTGGGCATGATGAATTGGCCAGTTGTGGGGGCGCCGTCCCCACTGTCACCTCGTGTTATTATATCATTGTCTAGATCACGTGTTACACTATCCTGTCGAGTACCCAATGCACCATTAGTCACAGAGTCTTCCACCTCATGTGCGATCCCAGTCACAACGTGTTTAGTTAAGTCCATAGGTTGTTCCTGGGCCTTGCCTGTTGTTTGTCCGTTGTAGCAGAATTTCGCCTTTTTATTTACTATAGCTATGTCGTTGGTTTTTCTGTTCAGGCAGATTGTCATGCCGTCGCCATAGAGCCGTTCCTCGGGTGGCTCAAGTCTTTTCCCACGCTCCTCAGCGTTCCCCTCATTAGCACTTTTATCAGGGGAAGTATGTCGCGGGCCGTTCCCAGGCTCGCTATCAGTGTCTGAACCTGTGTTGAGTGCGCAGTCGGCGCTGCTATCGCTGTTATCAGTGTCGGTGATACTTTTTGGGCTTTTCCCACGGTCTGGGCCAGTGGGTACCGCATCTACGTGGGCGATGTTATCGCGTTCCGCGGGCATATCTTCGGCGCGGTCGCCCCTCAAAAATCCTTGCTAGTTTCTTTGGCGGTTCGCTCCAGCACCCTTTTCTTGTTGAGGCAAGCTTTCTCAGGGTGCACATTTGCTCGTCTATTCTTCTGCGCGCACCAAGCACAGAGGTGGCATTTTCATTCTGGTTGAAGGCCATGTGAGGTTGGGAAGGCGCACTCCCCCCAGTTGAAGTCCTGGCATGGCTTGCCGTCCGTTTCTCGGTTGTATTCTGTTTTTGCGTAGTCTGTCGTTTTGTTCTCTTGTTGTGTGGTAGTAGCGCTTACCACCTCCTGACGCTTGCCTGCTCGCAGCGCTTGCTTCACCTTCTCAAGCCTCGTTCCCACCGAGCACACATCCCTTTGTACATCCTTTATGGCGTACTGGTCGGCCCAGCCTGCTGGCAAGCGCCCGTCAGATATCATCGTGAAGACTGTCTCGGACCACTGCCTACACGTGTACCAGTCCCATGTACACGCGATAGTGGCCAATTGATGCAAATGTTCACGCACAAGTTCAATCCAGGCTGACGGGAGTTTTTTGTCTTTCTGCATACGACATAGGGCTGCGAAATATTACGCCCATGTGGCCTCCTCCATGTGTATTTTTTCATTTTTGTTTCCTCGGATTACATAGCGGTGGGGTGCCAAAATCAAATTACCTTTTTCTTGGCAATCGCTGAGCCCGCCGCCTCCAGGAGGTCGTTGACGGCGTCCGTTCTGCAATCGTCCCGGCCGTCGAGGAGGATGGGGCCGTCATAGCTCGAGCGCCGTCGCTGGTGTCGGTCGACCGTGTCGCAGCTGTAGCTAAGCCGTTCGTGTTGGCGGGGGGCGCTGCCCTTCAGTGCCATTGGGTCCCTCGCTACTCTGTCGTACCTTCGTCGTTCGTGGCGGTGGAGGCTGGTACGCGTCTGCGAGTCGTCCGAGGACAGGGAGCGGTGGCGCGGGGAGCCGTGATGCCTTGATCGGTCCCCCCCGTACGGGCTCTCGACTGCGCCACGGGGGCGTGGGGAGCCGTCCCGGCGAGAGGAGCATGGCGTCGTCGATCGTTGGCTCCTTACTTCACGTGTATCCGCTACAATGCTGTCTATGCGCTTGTTTATGCCGTCAACCATCTGTGTTATTTTGAGTTGCAGGCCTTCAATTAGGCTTGCGACCTCACATGGTTTGTCCGACGGGGGACTGGCCCCGTCCACAACGTCCGTGTTGTCGGTTGACCCGCGCCACGCCACGGGGCAGCTTGAACGGGTCTGTGTAGCCGGGGAGCCGGCCACGTCGGCGTCATCGTGTTGCTTCTTTGGTTTGGATCGGGTTTTCTTCTTTGCTGGGTCCGGGGTCTTGTTGTGACCGGTGGCCGCCCGCTTCGATGTTTTCTTGGCCGATGGCATAGTGGTGTGCCTCCTGGCCAGTTCTAAGCCAGCTAGTGTCTTCCTGGGGCCGTGTCAAAGTGAGCTCTCTGCTGCTGAGGTGGGCCTTATATAGGCGCCTTGGGGGTTAGTTCGAGCTGATGACCGCAGAGGGCAGGTCGGGCAGACAGAGTTAGCCTCTCGAAGTATTTACGTATGAAATGCGAAACCAGACGGCGCTGCCGCAGAAGTCATAAAGAAGTACCACCGAAAGTAGATAGGTGGCAGCACAAGTATTAACCTTAAGGCTACGAAGCTATGGCGGTGGTCGAGACGTCAAATTACCCGTGTTGCCGAAGCATCACAAACAATGCAACGTGCCCTTTGAGGATGGAGACAACAGAAGAATAGTGCGTTACTTCAGTTCCCCTTCCCTGTGTGTGGCTGTGCGTGGTTGTTTGCTGTTATTTGTGGTTGTGTGTGACTGTGTGTGGTTGTGAGTGGCTGTGTGTGACTATGTGGCTGTGTGTGGCTGTATGTGGCTGTTTGTGGCTGCTTGTGGTTTCGTGTAACTTGTTTAGGCTGTTATGGCTATCTGACGTGGTTTTATACTGAATACGGATGCCAGTGTCATTGTGTGGCCTCTTGTGGCTGTGGCTGTCTGGGTATGGCTGGTTGTGAAAGTGTATGGCTGGTTGTGATTGTTTGTGGCTGATTGTGGTTGGTTGTGGCCAGTTGCCTGATTGGTGCTGGATGCGACTGGTTGTGACTACATGTGCTACTTGTGGCTTGGTCTGGATGTGTTGGCTGATTTTGGCTGATTGTGCCTGGTTGTGGCTGGATGTAGATGGCTCTGGCTGTTTATGTCCACAGGGTGTTTGGCTGACTTTGGCTGGATGTAGCTAGTTGTGGCTGTCTGCCAGGGATTTTGACCGGTTGTGTCTGGTTGTGAAGCGTTATGGCTGCTTGTGATTATGGATGCGTGTGGCTGGCTACGTCTGGTTGTGGCTGGATGTGGCTGAAAGTGGCTGATTGTCGCCAGTTATGGATGTCCATTGCTGCTTGTGATTATTTGTGGCTGCTTGTGGCTTCCAGTGGCTTCCAATCGCTGTTAGTTCTGGTGATAGACGAGGCTGGGTTGGCTTGGTTCCAGAGGGTGGAAGTACAGAACGACCCAGCTGTCTACCTTCAAGGATGGATCAGGCTTAATTAAGCTACGCTAGACCGTCCACCAAAGCCTCCTGCTCCCAGCTCCGTCCTCATCCAATCGTACTAGCCCTCCAGCCACACCTGCGCACTGTACTAACGACTTACCCAGCTCTTTAGACATTTTACTTAAGTTTGTTTGTTTGTTGTTGTTTTATGTCCTAGCAACATATGAGGTCATATCAAGACAGGTACCGACTTGTGACAGTGTGCACTCATGGCGACTTTATAGTGCTGCCCCACTGGAAGACCAGGCCACCAGCACCATGACCTGATATCCCACTCAGTCACATTATCCTGACACCAACCAGTCATTGCTGTATTGTAATAATGCCAAGCACCAGGTAAGGAAGCAACAAGTATCAATTTTTAAGTCATTGGTTTGACTCGACCAGGGATCGAACCCACGACCCCACGATCTACCAACACGGGAGACGGACGCTCTAACTCATTCGGCCATTCCGTCGGGTCACATTTTGCTTAAACCTCAACCTCAACAGCCTATTCCTTATCACACATATACTATATTTACCCATTGATATTTTAAAAAAAAGTTTTTAAACACAGCAGCTACCATCGAAGCCAGGTATTTAGGGAAGGAGAACCTAATGTAACCCAACATAACATATCATTCCATCAGACAGCAATGGCAGAACTAAAACCTTTCTCTGGAAAAGGTCTTATAAATAATTTGTAACACAAAGCCCGTGACCTCCTATTGTAATGCCAAGAGATACTACTGTTGGTGGCAGCACAATGCGCACACTCCAGGGAAAAGGCTTGACTTATTTGGATCTAATAAATATATATGCTTTCCCGATTCCCATTCAACTGGATCAATTATTGATCTATACACACCACGCTTGAGAAATTCGGTAGTAGTCTATATTGACCTCTCAGGAAGGAACCACACAGAGAAGTATATATGGATAGCGTTATTGCGACAGGGAGCCTAAGTAGTGGAATAATTAATATAGTAGCCCCCCGATTGGCGACACCTGTGGGTTGCGTCCTGCTCTAGGTGCAATATTTCCTATTGCCATGACCCCCAAGACGATACCAACCCATTGGCATGATGTCATACAACGATTGAATAGACACTTCTATAGTCAAGTGATCAGACGGGATGGCCGAATGAGTTAGAGCGTCCATCTCCCATGCTGGTAGATCGTGGGGTCGTGCGTTCGAACCCCGGTCGAGTCAGACCAATGACTTAAAAATTGATACTTGTTGCTTCCTAGCCAGGTGCTCGGCATTATTAGGACAGGGCAAGGACTGGTGTGTTCAGTGTCAGGATAATGTGACTGAGTGGGAAACCAGGTCATGGTGCCGGCAACCTGGTTTCCCAGTGGGACAGCAATATAAAGTCGTCATGAGTGTACACTGTAACAAGTCAGTACCCATCCTGATATGACCGTAGGTGTTGCTAGGACGGATAACAACAACAAACAAACTATATTCAAGTTTGTGATATTTGCCTGCTGCAACTAACACGAGTTCGCCGGTGATGGAAGCCGATAATGGCGCCATAGATTAGCTTTGCATAAAGAAAGAAATGTATGTCATAATAGGACCTGTGTATGAAGCCTTTGTGATTAATACTTGTATAATTGATTACACAACACGCATGAACCTTTCAACGATAGACTCATCAGAGGCCCCTGCATAGAAAATCTAGCATCGCTATAACACTCAGAGCAATGCACAGCAACTGCCATCACACGCTTGCTGTCCTGCATAATGGACTTGTTAGCTGAATCGCTCAAACGCAGGCTGGCTATGCCGAAGGTCGAGAGTTCAAATCCCAGCCGAGATAGCCCAATGACTTACACAATTTAGACTTGTCACTACCTAGCCTGGCGCTCGGGTGGTTGGTTGATTGTTGGAAGTTTCCGTCCTGGCAACATCTATGATCATATCAGGATAGGTACCGACTTGTGCCAATGTACACTCATGGCGACTTTATAGGGCTGTTCCAGTGGGATACCTGACTGCCAGCGACATCACCTGATATCCCACTCAGTCACATTATCCTGACACTGAGCCAACCAGTCCTTGCTATGATGCGACAAGTATAAATCTTTAGGTCATTGGCTTGATTCGACCAGGGTTCGCACGACTAGGATAGGGCAAGGACTTAGTATTAGCGTAATGTGACTGAAGACACTGAGAAAGCTGGGTGTGGCCTCAGCAATATGTCCTCCCAGCGGGGCAGCACTATTGGGAGTGCGCAAGTCAGTACCCATCCTGACATGACCTCAGATGTGTGACAGGACGTAAATCCCCAACCAACGAACAAACCAAACGAAATCCCTTCGGGGGATTGGAAGGGGGGCTGGGGAGCTCCTCATGATTGCGATGTGCCCAGGGGCGATATCCCAAGATCATTTTCTTATTCGTTTTCTATTGATATCCGACGTCGGCGATAGGTTCGGCCGCGTTTGATATATCACCCTCTAAAACTACCGAGCCGCGCTGTCTCCGTCCATAAAGCACGAGGGTCCGGCAACAAAAATCGGATCCCGTTCAAATTGCTACCTGATGAGGCGTGCGCTGGAGTGTATTTTATCTCACCCCGTAATTGCAGCGGCGCGGCGCGACCGGCTACCCTTGGGTGAAATTAGGACGCGGTTTAGTCACCGGGCATGCAAGCCTTTGGGGCCCCGGCACACCTCAGAGGGACCCTCTCCTGAACACCCCCGCACCCCCCCCCCCCCCCCCCCCCCCCCCCCCCACCCTCTCAGCCCCCTGCATTCACCGCTCGCCAACCCTGCAATCTCCTTACAAAGCCAACGCTACCTGAGGCGATATTCGCGACTTCGACGCTGTAATTATTAGCAGATTAGCGTGCGCATGCATTAGCACAGTGCTTATCTGGGCATGGGCACCATCGATGCTCATGACTGTGCGTGGCATGCGTGACATTTGACAGCTTGATAAGGAAATTACCAGTGCACCAAATACTCTGCACATTAGGGCACATGGAAAGGGCCTATATAGATGTATTCTGAACAAAATCATTCGAGCGCCAACTATTAAGCAAGGGAAGTTTTTATGTAGGATTTCCGTCTTCTTGTAATTATATATTTTCAAACCCAATTATGAAACGATCCATACGTGGGTCCATGCAATGTAATCAAAAAACAGTTTGGTCACACTAATTCAGGAATCAGGGATAACTTACTTAATTACAGAATTCCGAATATGTTGAATCATTGCGTTATATCCTAATTCACGTTAAATTGGGGTCCGTTATATCAAGGTTTCAATGTCTATTCCAATTAACATTTTATGTATTGCATAACACATACTGTAGGCATGAATTAGTTCATGCATGAATGACTATTTTACTTTTTCCCTGAGATGTATGAGATTCTCCCTGTACAATAATACTACCATCATGCCTGCCCTGACTCTGGTTTGTCTTAGTGTTAATCATGCCACCACCAAAGTAAAATAATACATTCAGCCTACCTGGCAGTATTCATCATCATCATCATGCTGTCGGGAGCAATTCGTCAAAGACTGCTTTTATTTCTTTACCGCCGCTATTTTGTGTGGTTGTGCATTTCATAAAAGCTGCTTGCAAGGTGTTGAAGTGTTGCTGGCTTTTGCAAGTTACTAGCAGCACTCTCTCGGGGAGCAAATAGAGGTCTTACACCGGCAAGAACATGTCAAGACAGGCGCAAAATATTGTTCCTGCAGTAGCTGGCCGGGAGATGTTGGGAGTTCTTTTCATCACCGCCCTTAATGCTGCAATGGAAGCATGGTTTTCTGTTAGGGTTTGCTCCCTTAGCCTTTGGTTCTATCAAGAACCTGTACCACAAGGCAGTGGTTTATAACTTTGCAAGGCAGGGGCGGCAAATTCCCTGAGGTATTTTAGCAGATAGGTACTGCATTACCCGCATACTCGCAGTATTATGTGAGGTATAAAGCACTTATGCAAATATTATTTGTGTATGTAATGATCTTGCTTATTATTATTGTTATTGTATTCTACTACTACTCCTGTTACCGATCTTTGATATATCCCTGTGTGGCTGGGCTACTGGAGGGTGCGGTGCTGCCTGGATTGCAGGAGGTTTGCTTCCAGGCAGCTCCCCTAATTCCTCTCTTTCCCTCCAGGCGGCTCCTCACCCCCCATTCCGCTACCGATTCAATCCTTTTTGAGTGATTTGAACGATGTATAGTGCCTTACAATCACTTCCTATAGTATACATACTATGATGAATGAAAGTGTAGTTGTCTGCAGTGACCTCTCATGCAAGGAGCCGCATAGACAGGTAGGCGTTGGTAGTATGGTGATATCAGGGAGTCTAGGTGGTGTAATGCCCGGAATGCAAGGAGATGTGGGTTCGAGTCCTCCTCTAGGCACAATATTTCCCATTTTCATCACCCCCACGATATTAACAATACAACTAGACATCATGCAGGATACAAGCAAATAAAGAAGCCCATGACAACAAATCAAAAACATCTGGCTGTTCAATAATATGCATAGGTTTCCGTACCCACCATCTGATCCTCCTGTATAGTTCCACTGTTGTTGGAGTTCGATGTCCTAGAAACCTCGAATATCATATCAGGATGGTTGCCAACTTGTCACAGTGTGCATTCATGGTGCTACCCCACTTGGAGACCAGGCCACCAGCACCATGACCCGATATCCTCCTCAGTCACATTATCCTTATGCTGAGCCAACCAGTCATTGCCCTATCATAATAATGCTGAGCGCCCAGCTCGGACGCGACAAGTATCAATTATTAAGTCATTGGTTTAACTCGACAAGGGTTCAAACCCATAGGTTCCAATCCCACAATCTACCAAAATGGGAAACGGAAGCTCAGCTCATTCGGTCATCCTGTCTGGACCTCCACTTTAAAGTTGCATAGTCCGATGGTTTTGCGTTTTCTGAGATAAATATATTAAATTGATTATTATAATCTACCTTATTTCAAGTTAAAGTAACTTTGATTTTAAATGGATAAGTTTTGAGATATTTGAAATTCAAACATGCAAACTTAGTGTTGGCAAGCATGCCAAAAGTCTGACACCATAGGCTTCAAAAGTAACAGGTTCTATCAAATTGTCTCAGTGTTCCATTCTATGTGGCAATACATGCTTAATATGTGCATCAATATCTAAGTTAGATATGTAGAGTCAAATCTATATAATTATTGTGGCTTTGGAAATTTGATGCTTCATCGGACTATGCAGCTTTAAAAAGCATAGATAGACAGCGTGTGGGGTGAGGGAGGCGAGTGGCATGAAGCAGCCAGGCGGCCGGGTTATAAGAGAAGAAGCGTGGGAGATTATGTAAGGAGCAACGGTCGGGGAAGTGAGAGAGGGGGGGGGGTTCTCCTTCCTTGCCTCGCATCAACCGCAATGCGAGCATTACGACCAAGTGTATCCAAAATTAGATTTATAAA
Source organism: Branchipolynoe longqiensis (assembly GCA_030323885.1). Classification (NCBI taxonomy): domain Eukaryota; kingdom Metazoa; phylum Annelida; class Polychaeta; order Phyllodocida; family Polynoidae; genus Branchipolynoe; species Branchipolynoe longqiensis. The sequence continues at coordinate 56,817,424 of CM059187.1, read as the reverse complement.
TTGTCCCTTCAATAGGGTATCACTTCATGTATTGATCATGGTTGCATCTTACGAAAAGTTGTCTTCCCAAATATATCAAATTGTCCAATGATGGCTACTGGAAGCGCCATCATTTTCAGGGATTAATAATTCCAAGTAAAATATCATCTAGAACTGTTACCGATTATGGTTATGCGTAAATCTCTTTACTTGTTATTGAAGTTTTGCATAGGATATTTTTATGTATTTTAATTTTGTCGGGTGTAGGGATTATTAATATATACTTAAGTGGTGGAGAAAATGATGATTTTGATAATGCATTTGTTAAGGTTAGATTGCTGGCGCTTTAGAGTTCCTGGATTGTTAGTGCAATGGGTGTCGGTTCCGCCCCCACCCGGGGAGACCTCGGGACCTGTGTCAGAATAAGCCGATATGGGATCAGCTTGTGATAAATCGCCCCCCCCCCCCCGCACCACCTCGCCCCATCTCGCTCTACTCAGTGCAGCATCTGTCAGCGTTTCACTAAAACCACGCCGACACTCCCAAAGCGACACGTGTAGTGTAGTGCAGACGTTGAAACAAGCCCCTCTCTTGTGAACAGACTAAAGCCCAAGTCACACCTATCCGGACTTGCGCCTGATTTTAAGTCGGACCACCCCGAGACCACTCCCCCAGACCGCCCCAGATAAAATCGCTAGTTTTGGTCGTTTTTGCCTCGCTCTCACACCTACCCGGACGAGCCACGGTCCACAACCACGGATTAGTCCTGGATCTGCCCCGGATCAGCCCAGGACAACCACCGGACGACCCCCGGACTACGCCCGGATAGCCCAGAGTATAAAATGACACGGACTGCCCCGGACGAGACACGGATGACATCAGGATAACACCTCCAGTGGATCCGCAAATACATGCGGAAGGAACTGGACCATGGCGCACTACTCGGCCCTATTGACCGACCCCACTTCGTCCCGTGGGCCCAAACAAGCCCCATGATGACCCGCCCCAAAAAACACACCGACGAGAGATGGGTCATCGTGGATGTGAGCTTCCCACGGGGCGCCAGTGTTAACGCGGGCATAAGGAAAGGACATTTTCAAGGCCGTGCCACCACCTACACCCTGCCTGGGATAATGGACATGGCCAACAAACTGTATTTGGAGCACAAACCTGGCCCGAGCATATCGTCAGTTGCATACCTGACCCCTGTCGGTGCCATTACTCGGCATCATACTCGACACAGAGACCTTCTTCGACATAGCCCCTCCCTTCGGCTGTAGAACGTTGTTCATGGCCTGTGCGAGAACGACAAACGCGGTGGGTTACATACTTCATCGTCATGGGCACTTTGCTTTTTGCTACATCGACGAGTTCGTTGGGATGGCAGCAACAAAGCAGGCAGCGGTGCAGGCACACACCGACCTGCTCCAGGTCACGGTTGACCTGGGACTGGCCCTGTCACTGGAAAAATGTACATCGCCCACTCACAGCCTCGAATGGTTGGGATACCAGGTGTGTACAAACCAAATGATGGTACAAAATCCCCGACGAAAAAAACCGACTGCCAAAACTGGACGACATATAAAAAAATCTTCAGAAAGGAACTCCTGGCGGATAGTCGCGCGACTCCAAGATGTCGCGAGATGCATCCAGCCAGCACGTCCCTTCATGAATATGATCCTGGCGGCCCTTCGAGCCACGCCCCACACCGGATGACACCCCATCACAACCAAGCTAATACGTGACCTCACATGGTTCGCCAAATACGCTCAAATAACGAACAGACTTATCCTCCTAAAGCTCACCCAAAAGAGCAGTGGCTGATCGAGTGTGACTCATCACTACTCGGGTGCGGGGCCCACTTGGAAGCAGGCTTCTTCACTGAAGAATACCCCATCGACGACCTCGTGAGTGACTACCTTATTAACCGGCTCCAAGCCATCAACCGCGCCGACCAGGCGCTATCGCCCAAGCCTCACGACTACGTCATCCGCATCAATACAGATAACCAAGCATCTCAGTCTGTCCTAGCCAATGGGACTGGCAGAGACCCTGTATTATGTGCCCATGCCCGCGAACTGTGGAGATTTGCTGTGGTCAACTGCAGCACAATTGAAGTAGTACATAAGCCCGGCAAGGACTTGGTACTGGCCGACGCCCTCAGCCGCGCCCCCTTCGACGAAGCGGCCCGCAAGAGGGCGCATAACATGTGCAATAAGCTTGGCATTAGCCGAGTATGTGTCCGCCACTCAACTGACGTTATCAACATTGTCAGATAACCTGGGAAGATCGCTATAACTTGCTCTCTCTCCCCAGTTTACCATGACGATGACCACGACTGGGTCATCTCCCTCTTCGACGCGGGAATCGCATGTGGGAAATGGCGCACCAAGTCCCGCCAGATGGTGGACTACCTCCAACACGCCCGCCACACCGACTACAACCCCCGGCTGCCGAACCAATACCAAGTGATGTCCTACATAGGCTCCCTGACCAGCTCCCTAAAATCGCCCTCTGCTGTGTACAACTATCTTAGTGGGACGCGAACCTGGGTCCGTCGTTAAACGAGGGGTGGCTCCGATCGTCTCTCCACATCCCCTCGACAAGCACCACTGCTCATCATTGAACTGCTCTACCTGATCGTCGGCTACTTCCGGTCGGGCGGATCGGTAGCCAAGGTCCTCTCTGACACCCTGCTCATGGGCTACTTCACCCTACTACGGCCTGGCCCTTGGGGCCTTCCGCACCTCGCCGGTTCAGAGCCTCTACGTCAAAGCCAATGAACCATCACTTAACAAGAGGAGAATCAAACTAGCCATGCAATATGTAGTCAAGTAAAAACTAATCCTGCACACAATTGTCTATTCGAGCAACATGACAAATCCAGGTATGAAGCCAGGCCGAATTACATCCGGCCACCGATGCTCCGAATGAAACCTCATTTGGAGGCCTTGGGCGTGGATTTGGACGTGTTGGAGGATGCCAAAGTCCCAGACCATTCCCCGTGGTCATTGAGGAAGCCATCCGTTATCATCTGACTCACAGAACTGAGGAAGTCTGGTACACATCCACTTGAGTACGAAGGACTGCATACAGACATTCAAGACCAGTTTGCAGACCACCTCTCCATATACACTGATGATTCAAAAGATCAAAGCCGGGTAGCTGCTGCGGCAGTCTGCCGATGGGAAAAATTTAGCGTACAATTTCCTGATCAGAGCTCGATTTTCAGTGCAGAAGCCCAAGCACTTCTTCTCGCGTTGGAGTGTATCGAGGTATCCAACCACACTAACTATGTTATATACAGTGATTTGTTCTCTTGCCTGCTGGCTGTTGCTGGACTGAAAATGAATCACCCTATTCTAGCAACGGTCATTTATAAAATGAACCAACTGACAACGGATGGGTATGACATCCACCTGTGCTGGGTGCCTGGCCATGTCGGCATACAAGGAAATGAACAAGCTGATCGGGCTGCGAAGAAGGCCCTAAACTGTGATCTTGAACCATGTCTGATCCCTCACTCTGATCAGAAACCACTAATAGCCACCCACATAAAATCCAAATGGCAACATGAGTGGGATGAAAACATTAATAAACTTAAAGAAATTGAACCATCTGTGGGAAAACCACCACAGACTCATGCGGGAGGTCGGCGGGACCAACTGGTCCTTAACCGCTGCCATATTGGCCACTGGTGGCTTACACATGCTTTTCTGCTCAAGGGGGAACCTCCCCCTGAATGTATTGGGTGTCAGTCCCCGCTGACACTCAAACACATTTACTAAGTTGCGTTGATTTGTTGGCCCTGTGCCAACAGTTCTACACCGCAGAGAGTATGCATGACCTTTTTACTAAGGTAAAACAGGAAAACATTTGAGCCTTTTTGAGGGCAGCTGGAGTGTACCACCTCATATAGTTTACTAAATAGATTCTATCAATTATTAATGAACTTTTATTTTTCTATCGGAATTTGTTTCCCTTGACCACAAATATATGATTGTGAGCTTTCTAATTTAATGAGTGTCTATTGGCACATAATTGATTTTCTGCTTTTACATGTAAAAGCGATGGTTTGAACAAAAAACAAACATTTCTCGCCGTGAATATGGCCTAAGCTGCCAACATGGCATAAAGCAACCACCAATCAATCAATCAATCAAACCCTACTATGGCAGGGGAACCTCCTGGTGACCGGACGAAGCTACGAGCCCAGCCACACCATCCGAGGGGCGGTTGTCCTCAACACCAGAAGTCAACTCAACTTCCTCATCCGCTCCTCCAAGACGACCAGGTGCGCCACCGATGGATTCTCCATCGTCCTACGCCTGCTGAGCAGCTCGCGCTGCTGCCCTGTGCGTGCATGGCGCGCGTACAAGAAATCCACGATGACCAGACTGGAAGCCCCCGCCTTCCTGCTCCCGGACGGCACACCTCTGACTGCGGTCACGCTCACCAATGCACTACGGGCGGCTCTCACCACTTCAAAGCACCCAGCCCCAGGCTCGTTCACCCTCCACAGCATCCGGCGCAGTGGCGCCCAGGCCTGCGCCCCGGCTGGTGCCCCAATCAGCAATGTCCAACAGCTCGGCAACTGGCGGTCGGGAGCGATACATACCTACGTTCCCCGGCAGGCGTTCACCGCAGCATCTCAGGCTCTCTCCAACTATTTTCTTGAGAGCCTGAATAATTAACTGATGAACTGTTTTTACCTTGACATTAATTTTTGTGATTGTGACCTTTACCGAATAAAAGTCCATATCATAGTTCCTTGTTTGTGTTGTGAATTAACAACTAACCTACCTTTGCAGATACAACAAGAACAAGCTCCAAACTTGTTCGCTCTTGATATATTTTCCATGAATGCATGCCAAATCCCTAGAAGCCATCCACCTCTTATGAACTGAGGTAAGCCCGTGCGTTGGGTGCACATATCAACAGGCCTTTTCTGCGGAGCATGCACATCCAGCTGCAGGCCGCCAGAATTACTTCTTGCCACTGCCACCAGTGGGAAAACCCTCTCTGGGACATTTTCCGCATAGCATGTTGTACAGTATTCCGCTACCCACAATAGCATTTCTTCCTTTCAGACTGCAGATTGTTGGTGGTGGAAATCATCTATTATTTACCTGCACCAGTCCTTTCTTTGCTTCTTGCCACTGCCCTAACTAACCTTGTCATGTTTTATTTCCAGTGGTTCGGCAACATGGCGACGATGAAATGGTGGGACGACCTGTGGTTGAACGAGGGCTTCGCCAACACACTCATGTACTTCGCGCTGGACGATATTTACCCGGAATGGAAGGTGGTGAGTACAATCATGAAGGGACGCACGTATAGTACGTCACCTTGAAGGGGTGGGAAGGGAAATTGTACCGAACATGGCATGGATGAAGGTTTTAGGACCATCTTCAAGTAAGCACTTTTGTTTATAATTCATAAGCATATCCTATATAGTGTGGCTAGGGTGTTTGCGATGTTAAGGGGAGGGAGGAAAGAGGAATGTGTCATTGACGAGTAATTCTTATTTCTTTAAAGCAGTGTTCAGATCACCAGTAGCACTCAGAGTTTCAAATGAAGGCACATACTCTGTGCTAAAGGCCGAATCTACATCTTAATATAGAGAAATTCAATAATAGTTCAAATTATTTCAAATCAGGATCAACTGTTGTCTGTTTGTTTAGTGTTTTTTTATTATGAATTTCATAGTTTTATAAGACTGGGACATCAAGGACAGTATTCTGACTCTTTTTCTGTCCATTACAAATAAGTGAAATATGAATTATCCACCAGCGGTCAGTCTGACATGTATGAACAGTTGTTTGGATAGACAGTTTGAATGCATAATGTAACGAGGTGTCTTGATAAAAAGTAACATTTTAATCTAGAGTTCTAAACCTAAATCTAGACTATATAAATCTGAGAAAACAAATATGACAATAACTCCATAAAGAAACATGTATTCAAAGCTACCTCCGCCTTCCAATTCTCAATTCTTATTTTCAACCAGCATACATTTTAATTAAAATATGAGAATGAAATAAGAACAATTGCCTCTTCCTCTGGATCTAAATCAACTTTTAATTATTGATCTAACTGAAGAAAATGTCAAATGTGTCAATAGGAACTCGTTTCAAATAAATACATTACCAAAGTCTTAGGAACCCTACCCATTTTCTATGCAACCATCAAATATAAATAAAAACCTGAATTAAGTAAGTAAAACTGACTCTGGCTATAGTTCTAAATCTAGATGTGTCTAGATCCAAGTGAAGATAGTGTAAGGCATGCTGATGAGTTACGTACATACGAACTAAGCCACTCACATCTTTATCTTTTAAATCTGTTTGGCTTTTTTTTGGGGGGTGGGGCAGTTCACTGATTGAACTAGATCAACGATTCACATAGGTCTCTGTTCAGAGGTGAATAAGAACCCTATGTAAAAGTCTACAATCCTGGTATTTACAGTTATGTATTTAACCATCTCTATCAGGTTTAATTTGATGCATGAATCACTAACCTAGGTCAGTGTTCTCCCTTCTGAATGTGATGTAACAGGGTATGTTTCAACTTAGTATGAGAGCAGAGGTCTACACATATCATCATGCCATAAGTCACAACACGACACGAAGATGCGTGAACAATGACGTTTAATTAACAATTTGTTTGTATTCTTTTTACAAAATATTCGTTGAGCGTGTCCATGTATATTACATAACAACGACATACAACTATTCAAGGTCTAGTAACATGTGAACTGAATATTCATTCATTCAATAACATCATCGTTGACTAGTATTAGTTATCACAGCTCTTATTACCTTTCAATATCGCTGACTATCCTCAAAGCACCTGTTTAATCTACATATGAGACTGTCTCAAAAGGTGCGAAGCAATATGGGACAAAACTTTGTCCATTGTAACAATCAACATACTATCTGTTTATGCAATTGCTCAGGATAAACTGATTTGTTTTTTACATGGTGTTTCATAATCCCAATAGAATATATATTGATTTGAAGCAAATGTCCTTGTGTTTTCAGTCACACCGTTTCTGTGCTGTTTTGTATCAATCGTTACAATGGACAAAACAAAAAAAGAGTTATCACCTTTTGAGACAGGCTCATATACCTAGAACTTATGTTGTCCCGCAACTGAATAGGCCAACAAATCTGTGAGCGGTCAGTTTGTATTTTTATGTTTATTGTTAAGGTAGATGTAATACGTAGCCAGACGTGATGGCCGCATGAATTGAAAGTCTACCTCCCGTTATGGCAGATTGTGGGACTCGAACTCCTCGGTTCGAACCCTGGCCGAGTTAAACAAATGACATTAAACTTGAGGCAACAATTGAATTGCTGCAAGCCCGGCGAAAAACTAATTCAGAGGCGGGCGATTTCTCAGGTATGGGCTGTGACGATCAGCAATATGATTTTGCATTTAGCCTTACACATCATGGGTTCGTAACACCATGCACGAGCAGAAGGCATTCAGCAGGTGCTTAGTATTACAATCATGCCATAGGAGAGACTGCCCCCACCCACACGGGGCGTGGGGGGCTGACACAAGGACAGTTTTCTCCTATCCACAAGAGGCAAGGCGGACTTAGACAGGGACGGACTGCCCCCACCCACACGGGGCATGGTGGGCTCAGACAGGGACTGACTGCCCCCACCCATAGGGGGTGTGGGGGGAGGGCGGAGACAAAGAAGGGCGGGTCTACCCGTTGAGTAGTGAACGGTGAAGAAGACGCAGTGGGGAGGGGTTGCAATGAAGTGAGTGCCGAAAACCAAAAGCGACGGAGTTGAAGACAACAAAAAGATCCTACCACTTGATGAGGCACTAACTGCCTCAGTTCTATAGAACGCCAACCTGAGATTATCCTGCCTTCTTGAAGATTTATACTGCCTGTCATGGATAAGTCTAAATAGACTTGTTTTAACCATTAGACAGTTTGTCGATAGAAAGCCTGAGTCTACACTTTTACCGACCCAAGGGATTTTTAACCTCCCACACCACATAGACATGGTATGAAAGCAACTGGCCTTTGATGTCGCTGTAAGTTATGCACAGCGGTGGAAATCCAAATTGGCAGAGGTGGGGGCACAGGGAATCGAACGACCGACCTTCAGATTAGGATTCCGACCACAGAGAACACTGCCTCAGGCCATCCACACGGAGCAGAAGGGGGGCCTAAAGCAGTGCCCCCCACCCCGGCCCCAACCCCGTACACACGGGTCATGGGTGGTGGTGGTGGGGTTGTGTTGACCAGGACAGTCGTTTGCCCCAAGACCAAGATGAGATTGTCCTGCCTCAGGCCACCCCGCGGAGCATGGTTAAGAAGGATGGTTTCTGCCAACCATCATCCCCCCCCCCCCCCCTATTCCACTCAAGGCGTTGGGGGGAGGGGTTAATGCAAGAACGGGCTGTCCCCACCCACACGGGGAGTGAGGGGGTTTGGTAACCAAAGGACGGGCCAGGCGAACCCCATCCACCCGACACGGAGCATGGGGGGTTGGGGGTGGGGGACCGGTGACCCTAACAATGGGCGCCTGCCAACCCACACGGAATATGGAAGATCGTGGGACTCGGATCTGCCGGATTCAAACCGGCTAAGTGAAACCCAAGTACTTAAGCATTTATGTTATTGTTACTACCTATCCTGGCCGTTGCTATTACTAGGATAGGTTGGCTATGTAGTCTAGTTGTTAGGTCATTAACTCCGTAAATCTGTAGGTAGGGTGTTGACATTCTGTTTGGCTATGTTTTTCGATATTGGTTTTTGTTATTGGTTTATTTGTGACGATTTCTTTCATTATATTTATTTCTGACTAATCATTGCACTGATATTATCCTAATAACTCCAGTCTTATACTATCCAGTCCGTGCCGTATCCTACTAATTTCCTAATAATGCGGGAGCGTCAGGACTACGTAGTAACAAGTATCAATTTTGTATGTCATTGGTATGATTCGTAAGGGTTTCGAACTCCCGACCTTCTGCATGGGAAACCATTCTTATATATATATATTTGTTTATTGACAAGGTATTTACTCTGCTCATAACATATAAGCTCCCACGGGGGTAGTTGTTTTCAACGCTGGACAGCTGTAGTGCTGTCTTGGTCTGGTCCCTCACCCAGGAGTGTTTACCTGTTTCTGCTCAGGCCAGCCTTTTGCGATTTTGGGTGTTAGTAGCCTATGTTAGTTTCTTCGTAGTTTTCCAGAGTTTTGTCTAGTTTGTGTATGATACATTAGCTTACTATGTACATCTACTTGGGTGTCATGCAGGCTTGCGGGAGAGGATCCCGTCCCGTCCCATTTTGATTTGTTACAGCATCCTTTCACCCAAGCCATGTCCTTAGATAGTGCACCAGTGTGCCAGTACACACTCGGACCCTTTAGGACTGCGACCAGGCGGGATGGTTTTGTTGTTTGCTTAGCCATTTTGTATTTCAGGGTGGATCAAATGCATGACCATGGCCTGTCCATTTCTGTGTTGGTTTGTGCCATTACACATACCCAGGTGTACTGCGCCATGTGATGATAGCTTTCCTGATTTCCTTTGTACTTATTTTTAATACCTACCATTCTATCTGGCCTGTCTTTTACTTTTTGTGCCAGTACACAGCAAGCAGGGACTATGCTCAGGGGCAGGTGTGATTTTGCTGTGTCAGTAACTAGTTTTCTTTAGGAATTTTGTGTAGTGGTCAAGGTTACTGATTGCCCGTTGTTTTGTGTTTTGTTTATTCCAGGCATGTGCTGCCATGGCCAGTACACTTCTCTCATAGATTGCTGTGTTACTCATTTCCATCAGTAGTATTGGGCTACCATGTGCCTAGTGTTCCTGCAGGGGTTTACTGTGTAACCTGATTTTGTGGTGCAGTGGTGTGCTAGTATTTTAGGTGTGTTTCCCTTCTACTTGTTAATAGTGTTGCGTTGCACTTTTTGTGTAGTTCTATTGTAGGATATATTTTCTGTATTTGGAGACATATTTTAAGGGCCTTATTTAGCAGTACCTGTAGCTTGTTTAGTAGTTTGGTATTTCCTCCCATATACTCCCATGTACCCATGTACCCATGTACTCCCATGTACCGTACTCCAAGTAGGGGAGGATCATGCCTTTATATATTTTAATTGCCATGTTCTTAGTCATGGAGGATCTCAGTTTTGCCAGCAACCATATTTTGTGGTTTGCGTTTTTGATAGTGTTTGTTATGCAAAGGTCATAATTTAGGTGCCTGTTGAGGTCCACTCACAGATATCGGTAGCTGTCTACCTGCTCTACTTCGCTGTTTTCCAGGAGAGACTTTATTTTATTGTTAGTGATTAATCCGGTACCAAATAGTACCGTCTTCAATTTATTGCTATTTATAATTATCTTATTTAGATTGCACCGCTCTGTTAGTTTCATTAGTGTTTGATTTAGTTTTGTTTCTATTTCTTTCGATGATTTGCCTGTTGTATACACCACAGTATCATCTGCATATAGTTGGCTGTTTTCAATGTCTTGCCAGTTGTTTAGATCATTTATATATATGAGGAAGAGAAGTGGTCCCAGAACTGACCCTTGTGGCAGCCCACAGCTTATTCTTTCCTAGTTTGATATGGCTCCATTTACTGACATGCATTGCTTTAGATTTCTTAGGTAGCTTGCTAACTATTTTCCAGTTACTCCCGTTATTCCCATTTGGGAGAGTTTGCTAATTAGAATAGTGTGGCCCACTGTGTCAAAGGTGTTGCTGAAGTCTATGAACACTGCACCAACTAGCTTTTTTTATTGATATTGTTAGAGATATAATTTATTAAGTTAGCAATTGTTTTAATTGTCAAGCATTTTTTTCTGAATCCACCTTGTATTCATGTGCGGTTTGTATTTATGTGCGTTTTTTCCCCATTGTTAGTCATGTTTGATCATGAATTTTCCTTTGGCTTTCTCCACTGATTTCTGGCTCTGGTTTCTTGCTTTATGGTATTCTTCTATGTGTTGTAGCCACCCGCTTTCTTTAGCTAATTTACCTGCTTTATATTTGTCCATAATGGGGCTATCTATGGGTTCTGGTTGTTCTTGAGTTTAAGTTTTGTTATTGGGCAGGTAGTGTCGAGATGATTTCCCACTTCCCCAATGATAGTGTTCCATTGGTCATTTATATCTATGTCAGTTGGGAGAGGTAATTTAACAGTTTTTTCCAGGTGCGATGCTGGTGCTTCCTTCATGTAGTTTTTGTATGATCTTCCCATATGGAGAGTAATTAGGTTTTTGGTTTTTATTTTCTTTCTAGTAATATATATCAGTTCACGGTCACTAATGCCCCAGTTGCTAGTTCCATTATGAACACATCCCAAAACTCAGTGTGCCACAACCAGAATTGTCAAACTGCACATTGATCCTATATACAATTCGACCATCTTAATTAAATCGGTGTTCAAAAGACCACCATAAGTAAACTGAGGTAAGCTCTGCAACCTGTAAAAGGGGCCAGCTACGAAACACCAAACTGCACTATTGTCTGGTAAAAGAAGCTTGTAGTGGGGGGCGTTTGTTTGTTAAAACGGACATACTTTTAAGGGAGTGGTTTGTAAAGGGCATCAGGGTAATGATGCCGTGGGGATGGGCGGGTCTCGAACATAGTCAAAGCGAGGCTGAGGTAATTTATGCATATCCCTAGAGGCAAGCATCCATTTGGTTAAAAGAAATCATAATTGATTGAGGAAATTCCAATTAGCCATTATCACTTCATTGTTCATTGGCATAAGTCTTTTACTAATGTTGTGTGCCTGGCCACACATACCATATTTCCGGTCTTGTATTTGTCCTGGTCGGGGATCGAACCCAGATCATCCCAAACAGGACTCGATGCTCTTCTCATTTGGCTATATGTATGTTTGATATCGCTTGCTATCCTTTCTTATTAAATAATTAGTGCGGTTGTTTCTTAAATTCTGAATTCTCATAGATTTGTCTTGTCTTTATATGGAACTATATACCTGGATAGCAGGTTAATGAATATATACATGCAACTTGGGGGGTGTTAATTAGGTAGTTACTTGCGATGTTTACGATTGCATCACTGCGTATTGGTCTTGTCTTTGGATGGATGGATGAGGTTATCTGTCTGGCCACTGTTGGCCACTGGGCTTTGACACTTTGTCTGCCACCGGCCAAAGCTCGCTGCTTTCTCTGCACTTCTTAGTGATCCAGGGACGTGCACACACACTTTGCTGCCCACCCATCCTATTACTTTATATTTTTCTGTTTCCTCGCAGGGCTGCGTCCGGGAGCACATCCTTTGTTTTCTTTAATTTAAAACAAATTTCATTTCATTTACCGACATCTGCTTTTCTGTGTCGTTCCTGTGTTGAATCAGCTTCTCATATTAATGTAAGAGACTTAGATTTAGGAACCTAATCCATGGTTTCTTCTGTGTTCTGAACATCCAATGGACGTGATCGTGACTGATAATTATTATAAATCCCCAAATAAGCAATTGAGTTCAATCTTTCCAAATGCGTGTGTACAAATCTACCGAATTACAAATGTTATTTTAATTTAAATAGATACCACTATGCGTCGGGTCTCTCCCATCCCCCACCAGTCAATCGTGTCATTTACACGCACTTATCGCCTTAGCAATTTTCAGCGGAACACTGAGGTAGACGGTAAGGAGGTTGATGCGTGAGCAGACAGTTGGCACCCCCAATCGGATGTAAGGTTATCTAGGCTGGAACAGTAGATGACTACATCAATCATTCCCCAGTTGAAGTTACTGTCAATCCTCATATAACATTATATGGTGGTAGCAAGCAAAACCGATGGGGGAGGAGTAAGCACTGAGGAACAGACGGAAGCTTCTGGCCTTATTATTCTAGTATAATGGCTTATACTGCATATATATAGTGGCTATTAGACCCCCAACATCACACGCCCACAACCACACACGCATCATAACCACCATACTTCCATCCTCACTTTGATTGCCCTGTTTATTTCCTTGTTCTTAAAAAGAAAAAAAAGGCCACCACCTGGCAGCTAACTAAAGGTTGCTTAAAAGGTCAGAGGAAGGTCACTCAGGTGGGACCCGTCCGGTTCAACCTGTCGGGTGCATACATAGTAGCAGACCAGAGAGGTTTGTTGTTGTTGTTTTACGTCCTAGTAACATCTAAGGTCATATCAATACAGGTACTGACTTGTGACAGTGCGCACACATGGCGACTTCTAGTGCTGCCCCACTGGAAGACCAGGGTGCCAGCACCATGACCTGATATCCCACTCAGTCAAATTATCCTGACACTGATCCAACCAGTCCTTGCCCTATCCTAATAATGGCGAGCGCCAGGTGAGGAAGCGGCAAGTATCAATTGTTAAGTCATTGGTTTTACTCGACCAGGGGGTCGAACCCACGATCTACAAACACGGGACACGGACGCTCTAACTCATTCGGCCATCCCGTCTGGTCGACCAGAAAAGAATGCTGGGTGTTGGTGGGGGTGGGAGTGTTGGGGGCGGGGAGACGCGGCTTCTCTGGGGCATATTAGCCCGGGGCATGTCGGGTCAGGGGCCGGCCCAGGGCCTCAGCAAATGACCGGTACATGACATCCGCAGGTCCCAGGCGGCGTGCCCAACACAGCGCAGGTCGTGGACCCGCCTGGCAGCACTGGCGCTGTTTGTGTTCAATGTATAATAGTATACCAGTGCTGCCTTTTGTTGTTGTTTACATAAATCGCTCCACGTAGAGAAGCGGACCGCGTGATGCTAAACCCTATTGGTGATGTATTGTAAGTGAATGAGTGCGCGGATGGCAGAACGTGTGGGAGTGGATGGATCTAAGATATGGAGAGAACGAGAGAGGATAATAAAAGGGTAATGTTCATATCTGCCATTATACGAGTATAATAAGGCCGGACGCATCCATCTGCTCCTCAGCCCTTACTGATCCCTCAGTCATTGCTTACTAGAAACATTTGAGGTAATTTCAAGACTGCCACCAACCAGGAAGTGCTTTCATTCTTGATGGCTTTTGTCCTGTGTGTCATCTCATTGAAATTCCACATGTGCCGCCAACAACACCATTCATGTAATAACATACTCAGTCACATTCACCGGACATTGGGCCGGGCCAGCCAGTCGTTATTATATTGTAGTAGTCTGCACTGACCTCTCAGGCAAGTAACCACATTTACAGGTAGGCGTGGGTAGTGTGGCGATATCATGGAGCCTAGGTGGTGTATTTCCCATTTTCATCACCTCCCCCATGATAATATCATACAATCTATCCAGTGCCAGATAATGACACTTGCCTAACATATTTGGCCAAGTTTGATAAGTTCTGGTGGGGATCGAACCAACAGCCTCTCTACTTATGGGAAGTTGACACTGTACCACCTGTCCAGCCCATCCCATCTAACCTCGGATATCTTTACCAACAAGCACGGCACACACGGGAAATGGACGCTTCACCACCAGGTTATCTCACTAGTACATCATTATCAGCTAGCAAGCAGCATATAGCCACTTCACTGCTAGTCTATATTGCTAGTACAACATTGCCGGCTAGCAAGCATCACTAATGCAGAGTATATGGACACTGTAATACTAGTCCATAGCACTAGAGACAACATTGCTTGCTAGCAAGCAGCACAGATGCAGAGTAAGTGAAAACTGCACCACTATTCCATATCACTAGGGACAGCATTGCCCGCTAGCAAGCAGCATATATGCAGAGTACGTGGACCCGACACCATCATGCAATGTCACTAGGGACAGATTTGCTAGCTAGCAAACATCACATATGCAGACAAAGTGGGTACATCACCAGTAGTTCATATCACTAGGGACATCATTGCTAGCTAGCAAACAACACAGCTGCATAGTAAGTGGACACATCACTAGTATTCCATATTACTAGCGGCAATATTGCTAACTAACAAGCAGCACAGATGCAGAGTAAGTGGACACTGCACTGCTATTCCATATCACCAGGGACAGCATTGCCAGCTAGCAAGCAGCACAGATGCAGCGTAAGTGGACCCGACACAATAAGTCCATATCACAAGGGACAGATTTGCTAGCTAGCACAGAGCACAGATGCAGACTAAGTGGGTACATCACCAGTAGGTCATATCACTAGGGGCATCATTGGTAGCTAGGAAACAACACAACTGCAGGGTAAGTGGACACATCACCACTATTCCATATTGCAAGGGGCAATATTACTAGCTAGCAAACAGCACATATGCAGATTAAGTGGACACATCACCAGTATTCCATATCACTAGGGACAGTATTGCTAGCTAGCAAACAACATAGATCCAGATTAAGTTGTCATTTCAGCTTGAGTCCATATGACTAGGCACACCATTGCTAGCTAGCAAACATCGCAGATGCAGATTATGTGGACACATCACCAGTATTCCATATCACTAGGGACATAATTGCTAGCTAGCAAACATCACATAAGCAGATTAAGTGGACATTTCACCACCAGTCCATATCACTAAGGACAGTACTGCCAGCTAGCAAACAGCGCGAGCATGTCGGTTAGGACCGTTAGCAGCTGGATCGCATGGTTAGCAAAGCCAGGTCAGGGGCCTCGCTGATGAAAGAAGAAGCGGGGCAATCACGTGACGAGCCTGCCAAATGTGGAGCTTCCGGCGGGCGAGCGCTTAATGCGTTATAAACAGCCCGTGCGTGGGTCGTTACCGGGGGTGGGCGCCCCAACGCCACACCCGTCTAAATCCCCAAGGTCGGTCAGCCCCATTGACCTTCTCAGGTTCGGGTTAATAGGTCATTGTGGATTGCTACAGATAGCATTTTGGTGTCGTTGGCAGACACTGGCTATTATAACACTGATGGGTTTATCCCAAGGGCGGTATCAAAACTAGTTTATCGGCTATTGGCTGTGGTTCATCGGCTATTGGTAATTGGTTATCGGCAATCAGTTATCGGAAATCGGCTATCGGCAATCGGTCATCTGAAACAGTCCATATATCTAGAATGTGGCACAATGTTTGTCTTTTGTAAGAGGTGCAGGCCGGCTTGCTGGTTTGTGGAAATATCACGAATCCCACTGCTAAATGGTTCCCCATTCTGAACTTGAAAATTACAGATATAACAGTGTCACGGCAATAGTATATAAACATTAAAAAGTGCCAGATTGGGGAACTCCTTCCAGTTAGTAACTGCAGAAGACATTTTCAAAACCAAATGACTTGAACTAAACGATTTGACTCTACAGATCTAACTCAAGGGCCGGTCACACATAGGTTAGTGAACATAGTTGAACATAGATAGAATAAGGTGGGGAAACGTGGGTGAAATGTGCTGCCACTACGTTCAAATACGTTAAGGTGTGGCAGGTTTTGGTTGATGACCCACCTAGTGGTATGGATAAATATGGTATGGATCCCGGTATGTTATGGTACGGATCCCAGTATGTTCCAGTACGGATCCTGGTATCTCCAACTACATTCAACTATATTCAACTACGTTCAACTACATTCAACTTTGTCCACTAACGGCTATGTGACCACAGCAGAACTGCCAATGTTGTGTATGCTAGAGTAGACTAGAGTAGACTAGAGTAGACTAGAGCATGCTAGAGTATGCTAGAGTACATAATAAGTACGCTAGAGTATGCTAGTGAATGCTAGAGTACATTATTGTAAAGGAGGTTATGTCTGTCTCAAACATAGTGCTCTTTTGAACATGTCCAAAGCTTACATTGGAACTAGCACCCCACAGATGTTATTATCACATTATCATAACGGAGAAGGACGGAAGCCGGTATGTCACACTACATTGAACAATGTTTAAATTACGTTGAACTATGTTAGCCTCCACTATGTTCTGCTACATCCACTGACATATGTGTGACCAGCCCTTCAGATATTGATGCACTCATTAAGCAGTTGCTGCCACCTAGAATGGAATAAGATTAGTTTTGGCAAGCATGCCAAATCTAATCTTACTTGTTTGTGCTTGAAATATCTCAAAGGCTATCCATTTAAAATAAAAGTTACTTCAAAGTAATGCAAGGTAGATCTTAACAATACATGTAATATAATTAACAGAGGGAAACGACAGAAAATCAAAATCATCCGACTACACAACTCTAAAGATTCCATATAATTCATTATGACTGCTTTCAGGAAACAAAGGGTAATAAACAAGTAACACCTTCACAGGTAAGGTAGTGTAGTAGTCTGCACTGACGTCTCAGGCAAGCATCCACATAGGCAGGTAGGCTGGTGACATCAGCGAGCCTAGGTGGTGTAATGGTTTACACACTGGCCCGGAATGCGAGAGGTGTGCATTTGATTCCTGCTCTAGCACAATATTTCCCATGTTCATCACCCGACATGACACTGGTGCCAGGCCCAGGATCCTGAACAAGTTATGCACTGTAGGGCGTACGTACCGTGTGTATGTATATATATATATATATATATATATATGTAAGTGCATTGCCAGTATGTATGTAATTGCAAGCATTAAATGACCATCTAAAAAAACTTACAATTCTAGGGGGACGAGTGTAGTACTCTGCACTGACCTCTCAGGCAAATATCCACATAGACAGGTAGGCGTGGGTAGACTGGTGACATCAGACAACCTAGGTGGTGAAATGGTTAACACACTGGTCCGGAATGCAAGAGATGTGGTTTCAATTCCCGTTTTAGGTGCAATATGTCCCATTTTCACCACGCACACCCCGCCCCCCCCCCCTCCACGGCAGTAGCATCCGAGATGGACAATAACTTGTCAGTGTTGAGACTAACACACAGCGCATCCCGACGACGTGCAATTATCTCAAGGCACACACTGGTTGGACATAAGGCGTCGGGCGTACATTAGGGCCGAGTCGTTATGGGTGCGGGTGGGCACCGGCGGCTAACTGAGACATGACATGCCACTGAGATAGGAAACCTGCTCCATCAGGCCTAATGGTCTCCCCGGTGAAGTATGCTTATCAATACAGCAATATCAGTCCAATCTGGCGCTGCATCATTACCCGCGGCGTGTATCGGTCACGCCGTGCACACTCAGCGCCCCATAAACAGCTATGGGGCGTCGGAGGTGGGTTGAGGTTAGGCTGGTGCTGCAGTTGTAATGTGGCTTCATTAACCTAATATTCTCTATAATTGTGCATGTTAATTCTAATATGGGTAATTCACACACGAGACTGGACACCCGACACTTACCAATACGATACTGTGCCGCCACCTCGTGGATCCTTCCCGAACTAACCAACCAGCGGCCACCATCGCTCCAGTGGCGCCACCTTCAGGAACCTGGCTCATTAACCATACGTGGTGGCGAAACAATATCAAATTTCCCGCCAATTCGGTCACGTGACCCTATGGCGGTTTGAACTCCAGGCACAACCGTTGCAGCCGCCGCCATCCAGCTTTCTTCGCCAACCCACCCACACCACTAGATAAAGCTTGAATCTGTAGGGTTGAGGGTTCGAGTCCCACCGATCCATTCATCATCAGTGGACCCGATGAAGCAGACCGACAGTGGTTCTGGTTCCATCAACTCATACCTGTACCAATGACATAACCGATAAAACAAAGCCATTGTACCAAATGCTGTCTCGTGTTGTGAATTAGTCGTGGAATTAAGGGAGATCTTGCATAGGCCTACAAATTTGGGTAATACCAATCAGAGATATCCAGTAAATGTAACAATACATACTACATTGCAGCAAATTAGTGCTCTATAAGTAATGTTATTATTATCATAATTATTGTTGTTATCATTATACAGCAACCGTTGAAAAAGCTGGGGCTATTGCAGTTATTGATAATTATGTCATTGTATTATATAGATATACTGTTATCCTTCATTCCATGATACAATTATATTATCATATATCTCGATATGGTTCTTTACATGAAAATATACAGTTAGCAATAAATCAAATTATAATTTACGAAGGCGGAGGTGGAAGGGTGTGTATTGGTTTTATTGAGCATTTAAACATTTGGTCTCATATCACGTATCAGCTTTAGCTTCCCCCGAGTGATTTATGTCGGTGTCCTTGGTGTTGATGGGCCGGATTCGAACCCTCAACCCTACCTATTATTCCTTCTAAATAATAGTGTATTTGTTGATGGTAAATTCTAAATATTGTCTGAGCATTACGTGTATGAAAATTCTGTGGAAATGATGTCAGCGTATCTATGGGGACAAAGTTCAAATTCACTTCATAAGTTCGATCTAAAGTTTATAGTAGAAATCAGACAGCTATTTGATATATCAAATTATCATCAAATGTCAAATACATGTAAGAGAAAATGTTGAAGTTTAGCTTAGGAATGACATTCAATGAGTTATGTATAAACTACTTAGTAATTCACTGTAATGACTCTGCTATAAGGCCATCAATACATTTTAATAGTGTGTAGGCCTACAATTAATTTTGCCAAACATGGCAAAACTCTAACAACATAATCTTCTGCAGTAACATATTCTATTACATTGCCTCATTATTCACTTATATATGGTCAAAATGTTTAATAATTATCCCAGTATCTAAGTTATATATGTGGACTCAAATCTAGATCATTGTCTTGGCTTTGAGAATTTGATGTTTTCATCAGACTATGTAGCTTTAAATTCACCCGCCGAAGAGAAGCAAAGCAAACTAGACACGTGACTTGTTAAAGCCCCCGTTCTTGTCACTCGCTCCGATGACATCCTTGACAAGATAAGACCACCCCGCCTCCCGGGTGACACTGACAGCTCGGGCGTTCGTTGCAAACAACCAACAAAACCAACATTTTAGCAGACTCTTCATTTGGCCAAACCATGACGCAGTGGCCCAATCGAAAGAGTGCAGGGCTTCCCACATGGGAAGTCTGGCATTAAAATCCCAGCTGAGTCAAATCAATCATCAATGGGTGCCGTCTTCTCGAAGAAGGTTGGCTGCAATGGACCTCCATCTCTTCCTGTCATTCGTTCCTCTCACGCATTCCGCATAGCTCATTGTTGTCCACTCAGTGATGTTGTCCATCCATGTCGTTCTCCTTCTCCCTCTTGGTCTTTTCCCTTCTATCTTCCCTTCCAGTATTCTTCTCTGTGATTCCTGGTGTCGTATCATGTGGCCAAAGTATACAATTTTTCTGTTTTTGATCATTTGTATTATCTGTCTCTTTATTTTCATTCTTGTTAGGACCTCCACATTGCTTATCATTGTCATTATCAATGACTTGCAAAATTGATACTTATCCAGCCTGGTGCTGTACATTACTAGGATAGGGCAAGGACTGGTTAGCTCAGTATCAGGATAATGTGACTGAGTGGAATATCAGGTCACGCTGTTGGTTAGCCTGATCTCCCAGTTGGGCAGCACTATAAAGTCGCTATGGGTACCCAACCTGATATGGTTATAGATGTTGCGAGGACATAAATCCCAAACCAACAAACAAGCACACAGAAAAATCCTCCGGTCGGATGTCAGAGGTGGTGATACCACAGTTGGCTATAATCATGCCTTTCATGAGTGAACACCTCGGAGTCAGGACGAGTGGACTCGTTGAATAAAGTCCGATGCTTTTGAGTTTCTGAGATAAATATATTAGATTGATCATTATTATCTACCTTACTGAATATGGCCCATGCTGCCGACACGGCGTAAGGCAACCAGGAATCAATCAACCTTACTTCAACTCGAAGTAAGCTAACTTTTAAGATTTTTGAAGTTCAACCATGCACACTTTATTTCGGCGAGCATGCCAACAATCTGACACATAGGATTCTGCAATAACATGTTCTATTAAATTGACTCAGTGTTCCTTTCAATATCGCAACCATAAAAGTCAAATCAAACCCTCTCTGAACTTCAAACTTCACCTATGTCACTTCATGTATTAGGTAAGGAGGGAGCTCTGACTCTACAGACGTGAACCATACTACTCTATCACACCATTCTCTTTCATTCTATGTAAGTCATTCCTATAGACTTCACAAAATGCTTAGTGAATTCATCAGTATCTAAGTTAGATATGCAAAATCAAATCTAGATAATAGTATTGGTTTTGATAATTTGATCGGGCTGCGCAGCTTTAAGCGATCGTCTGGTGGGGAGCCGTCCCCGTCTTGACACACCCAGCTCAGTGGGGGGAAAAACGGTGAAACACAACCTAATGCAAACCCATTTCAACATGACACCGCCAGCTCCGCGAGTCCATAAGCAAAGGATGGCGTGCTAGGGAGTGAAAAAGGCACACATCTTGACAAACATCTACGACCACTGTATTTGTTGTTGTTTACTGAATACCATAATGTCCGATAGGGTTCTTGGGAATGAATAACTGAATCCATTCGCCAATCTCTCCAGAAGCAGATTGCCTTGATGTTCTATCTACTCGGGAACCGCTTCCGTTTTATTCATGAATTCCAACATCCGCATAAAAACAATTATTCCTGAATAACAGGGAAGGCAATATTTGTTGTCCAGCTGACAAAATCTGACCGTCGAAAATTGCAAGAAAGGATCCGAATTTGTAATGTTGCCTTTGCCTACTCTGTGGCAGGGATGAAAGTAATGTTCAGCAAAGAAAACGGCTGAAATCAGACAGAGCACCTGGCACCACGTAGCGGCTTCCAGCAGAACCAAGCTGTCGTTATTACACCAATGGCGAATTTCTGCGAAAACGTGGATAATCCCCCTTTTGATTAGCCCTGGTGCTGGGTGGGGGGGTGGGGGGGAATCGAGTGTAAATGTTGGAAGGCACGTTTCAATTGTTGTGACTGTGGCCATGCCAAACTCTTTCTGTGTTGGGTTTTATATTCTAGCAACATCCAAGGTGATACACAAACCGAACCGAACTACACAATTGCTGTCATATATATATATTGGCATTTTTTAAATGTTGATCGGTGAATATAACAAATCGCGGCGTTCTTCCAGCCCTGCGCATATATGTGTAGTTGTCTGCACTGAGCTTTGGCAGGGTGGTGACATCAGGGAGCCCAGGTGGTGTAATGGTTAGCACACTGGCCTACAATGCAAGAGATGTGCATTCGATTCCCGCTCTAGGCACAATATTTCCAATTTTCATCAGCCCCACGACATATGTCGTACAGAGAGTGGTGGTACAGTGAGTGGTGGTTACAATGTGAAGGGGTGGTGGCACCACCATGGGAGCTGAGGTGGGGAGGCTGGAGCAGTAGATGACTATGAGAGACTCCATCAGTCCATGGAACTGAGTGAGTTAGTGATGAGGGAGAGGAATGATATTCTACATTATTATACTCATATAATTCTTATACAGTATACATTTGATACATGGGTCGTCGTTTGACAAGGGGATGTACCCCGCTCCCTCTCCGCCCTCAGAACGTCCAGGTGATCTTCCAGCCCTGCTCGATTTCAACATCCTCAATCTCCACTTTAACCGTTTTTCCCCGCCCGCTCGTCCCGGGAAACGGCGGACATCCCAGTCCACAGTCCCCGTCCCCAAGGTCGTCCTGCATGAGCACAAGGCTTGACCGCCATGGCCACATATAGATGTGCATATATACACATATATACACACATATACACAAATATATATACGCATATATATGTGCATAAATATGCACATATAGATGTGCATATATACACATATGTATATTATTGGGTATATATGTGTATATATACATATCTTCATGTATATATGTGTGTATATGCACATATATACACATATACACATATATACACATATATATATGCATATATATGTATATATGCGTATACATACGCGTATATATGTGCATAACTATAAGAGAACCTCACGAAAATGGGCCAATTGGTGGTCAATTGAAGATATCGGCATCGCAATTCTTAAAAGTGTAGTGCATTTCTTTGTTTTATATTAAATTATCCTAGAAACAAATAAGGTTGTTGTTTTTTCTTGACCTTTACATTCAGGATAAATTTAAGGACTTTCCAACACCTCTGTCAATGCTAAACAATAATTATACCGATCAACACTGACATGCAATGATCGACGCCAACAAACTTTAACAGATATCGGCATTGCAATTCTTAAAGTGTAGTGCATTTCTTTGTTTTATATTAAATTATCCTAGAAACAAATGAGGTTGTTGTATTTTCTCGACCTTTACATTCAGGATAAATTTAAGGACTTTCCAACACCTCTGTCAATGCTAAATTATAATTATACCGATCGATGCCGACATCCATGCTTGACGCCGACAACTTTCCCCAATTGGCCTCTTTTCGTGATCCTGACTCATACGTATCTACATGTATATATGTGTATATATGCATATATATGCTTATATTATCCACATATATGCGTGTATATGTTTATAATTATGCCTATATATGCATATACATATGTGTGAGTATATACATATATATATATACATGTATATGTCTGTCTGAATATACACATACACATGTACTCTATGAATATACCACACAGAGAGATCCCACTCTTCACCCACCCCCTCACCCACACCCACCCACACACACACACCCACACCCACACCCACCTCCAATGGCCATCCTTGTGTAGACTGCTAACACAACAACCCATCTGCCTGTGTCTACATTAGAGTAATGGCTTATATGATGCTATACATCATGATTTGTTCATATTGTTGGTTATTTCTCATTAACTATGTCCCGGATTTTGATTGTAAACAAAATACTTTTGTACATAGACCATGTTGGTTCACCAGTAAAAATGACTAATTCCAGAATACAAACAGCACAATGGTGTAGGCAAAATAAGATTATCTCTTTATTTTAATGTAGTTTTAATTGAATATATGAACATACTATACAGAGGAGCATGTTCTTCATAGAAACTTTGAAGAGCTACTTATGCCCATTTTAATGATGTATGTTGTTAGGTTCCATCCTCAATATTAAAGGAGTTACAGACTGTGACAACTGACCACTATTTGTTTCTAAATGTAAACTGTCTTGGTTTTTCAATACGCCTTGAGAAAGCAAGACGTTTTGAATTCCAAGTCGTGGCCCCTACCTGTAAAAGTGCAATAGGACACTGAAATAATCACTCTAAGAATTGAACGGTGGTGAGAAGTCGCCAGGTTGCCAACCATTAAGCTGAAAATACCGGTAGCAAATGAGTGTTTAACGGCCAGTAGCATCCCACATCACCGTTGATGGTGCTATCGTATGTTATAACTGCAGCAAATGGGCGGGCGGCGTCGATTGAATATAATATATATATAATAAATAATTATAACAAATGATCCTAAACCCATTTATATAGGTATAATAAATTATACTGTATGTACTATATAATTTATTATGTGGATATAAATAAGGGCAGCCCCATAATGTTTCTCTCTAACCATCTTAATCGACATGATATTCCCTGTTGAGCGGGCATTCTCTCCTTCCCGCCTCCTCCACGCCGTGAGCTTATATATACATATTCCAGTTCAACTATGCTTAGGACGCATTACCGATCGCACATACAAATCGCCATTCTGTACGGATCACAGTCTAGTGGTGAATGGCTCTAATGAAGCCTAGCTGAGACTGTTTCTGGGTTTTATAACATCTAGTTCTAGGGCAATCTGATTATCTTGCACACAGCATTCCGGTCAGGCGCTCAAGGAAATTGTCCACTGGATCCCTGGGAAACATGCCTTCCAATATCCTTAGAATCCCACTAGTCTATTAGCTAAATGCAGCACAACCTCTCTAAATCGCCCGACCATGGGACCTACTTTAAATGGTCCATTTAGGGAGGTGGGCGGCTTAGGGATTTTTTTTCAATTGGTAAAATGGTATTGTATAGGCGACCGTTTGGGATCCAAATAAAGCGATCGATATAGGGGAGGGGTCGATCGAGGGAGGTGGTCGGTTAGAGAGGTTTTACTTTATATCACAGGCAGTCTGGATCATGTTAGTTCATTAACGGCGTCAATTACTAGAGCCTCCACTCTTTGACCAATCTAGTATGAAAGGTTGGGTAGACTAGATGACAGCTGTATTGGGAATTGATACCCTTTTCACGACTTCATTAGTAGCTAACATTGCATTTCCCAGTATATTGAATGCCTCCCCTCGCCTTTGAGCAAGTCCTTTCTTACATATTACACCAATCGGTCGTCCTTCTGCTGCTAGGCGATTCTCTTTTAAAAAAAAGTACATTACTTGATTAAGCAGGGGAAATTGCAGGCACGGAAAATTGGTCTTCCTCATTCCACTGCTCCTTGCCATATCCTAGTAATGCCGTGCATCAGGCTAGGTAGTGACAAGTATACATGTTTAAGTCATTGATTTGTCTCGGTCAGGGTTCAAACCCGGGAGTTCAAATCCTACGTGCTACCAGAACGAGAGTCGGACGCTCATCTCATTCGGTCATCGAGTCTGGTTGTCTGCTGAGAGCCTTGGAGGCCTCACAATAGAGAACTATTTTGCAACAAAATCCATTTGGCCGTCTCCATCAAAGCAACTTAATTTTCAGCTAGCACTTCTGGCAATCCTTCCAAAAACACTCCATTGTATGTCCGGCCTATACCCTGCTTTTGATTAAAGAACTGAGATTGATTTCTAGCCAGGAAACGGGGACAGCTGCTTTCGCTGTCCGATTATTTATTATTTATGCAATACTCCACTAAATAAAACATTGTACGGATTGTGCAGGTGCATACTGGTATTGGCCATGGGTAGCTGTGGTGTGAAGCTGTGGTTGTATAATATAATGATTGCACCAAGTAGTCTGACCTATTTCTTCAGGGTATAAGAGATATTTCTGCCGTGTACTTCCAGCCGCACAATATCATTCAACACATAGTGAATAGACTACCAGCAATGCTGTTAATTGGGTCAAAGAAGCAGCGGGGCTTACTTTCTGCCATCGCTGGTTGCATGAATTGGAGAACAGGAATGTACCTCGCATGACGCCAGCCAATTACTTATCGCTTCCTAGACTGGCATTTGGCATTAATAGGATAGGGTAAGGACTGGTTAGCTCAGTGTCAGGATAATGTGGCTGAGTGGGATATCAGGTTGTCGTGCTGGCAGCCTGATTTCCCATCGGGGCAGCACTATAAAGGTACCATGACTGTGCACTGTCACACTTCACTACCCATCCTGATATAACCTTATGTAAAGTCCACGGCTCAACTCTGTGGTTGTGTAGGCAGGCTATAGTAAAATCAATACAGGCAAAGAGAAAGGAAGAGTATAAAGAGTGAAAGAAGAGAGAGAGTCAATCCCTCAGGTTGATTATTTATATGGCACATGGATCCAGTAAAGTGTATCATCACCCCACCCCATTCTTCCAATGAGAAACAAGCATTTCTAGCTCCACCAATGAGAAACAAGCATTCCTGGTCCCCATTGTTACAGTGATTTGCTCACCACCACCGAGCTGTGTGGCTCCGCTAGCCACCATCTGCCTTGAGCTGATTGTGGTGATCCTGACTAGCAGAAGGGGGAGCGGGTAGTGGGTTGGACTCTGAGTGCCCCTTACATACTATCTTACTAGCACCACAGTGTCTATTTACCAATCAATCAAGTACCACCAGCAACTACATAAACACATCTATGCACCTGGCCATGTATACCTTTTTCACAAATAGAACATTTGCATTCCCCCACCAATGCATCATTATCGGAATATTTTACACTTAGATGTTGCCAGGACGTAAAACTCCAAACAACCAACCAACTCTTCTCAATTTACGTAACAGCAAGTCATCCTCCTATATATCTATATTATTTTGTATTGTCTGCCCACTTTACTTTGTGGTTCCTTAATTTGCTTTATAACATTGCTCAAAACTACTTTTCAATTTGTGTCATTATGTTATTCATACTCTGCTTGCAAAACGTCCCCCTCATGTCAGACTTCATTTTTGGATACGGTACTTCCACACTGAATAAGCACTGGCCTGCGACCCAATGATCCTGCTTTTCAAAGGAATATATGTGTGTTCTTCCCAACTGTTCTTCATTCCCTGTTTCCTTGCCAATAAGGAAGGTAAATAAGATGCACTATAGCTTTGTCAATGTAAATCATAAACAAATTTTAGAGTTCTCAAGAACACCTGGACTGTATCATCTGTAATTTCAGCTATGTTTTCTGAGGTAACCTTTGCTGTTATTTGGCACAAATTTAGCAACTTCCAAATTACATCTGAGGTCAGCTTTGTTCTCGTTTGACAGAAATCTGACCATTTCATATGTTTGGGTAAATCTCATAATGTGCATATATATATACATGTGACATAATAAGTAGAACTAACGCTTCACTGTGGAAGCAGCCCTTGCTTCTGAAACGCCATTAATAGTAGTTAAGTCAGATTTGAGAGACTTTCTAGTATAAGACCAGTATGTGAGCCACTTGGAATAAAAACACCCTTACTCCTTTCTTTAATGAAAGTATTATGGGAACCAGAAAATGTATAATATTGTTGATTGATTGATTGGTGGTTGCTTTATGCCGTGTCGGCAGCATAGGCCATATTCACGGTGAGAACTGTTTGTTTTTTGTTCAAACCATCGCTTTTACATGTAAAAGCAGACAATCAATTATGTGCCAATAGACACTCATTAAATTAGAAAGCTCACAATCATATATTTGTAGTCAAGGGAAACAAATTCCCTTAGAAAAAGAAAAGTTTTATTAATAATTGATAGAATCTATTTAGTAAACTATATGAGGTGGTACAGTCCAGCTGCCCTCAAAAAGGCTAAAATGTATAATATGGAGAATCAGCCTAAATTGATATGGGTCATCCGTCTAATAAGTTAGCGAATTTACCCGCTCCTTTCTGGTGCGCAACATTAGTAGGATATTATATTAATTGCTGGGCTGAGTGTTACGATAGTGAATGAATATTTGGTAACATGGTACAGCGGGCTCGAACCTCTGTGTGGCAGCTCTATCAAAGGCACATGCCCACAAATCAGAGTCCATCTCGATAGGATCTCAAATGTGTCTAGGGCGTAAATCCACGAGTGAAATGACCGAATAAGTAGCTTCCTGCTGTAAGTCGGGGTTCGAACCACACCTGAGTCAAATCAATCACTTAAATCAATCACCTAAGTGTTCCTACTTAGTGGTTCATGGTGTGATGATAAGGATTGCTAGAGTAGGGCAGGGGACAGTGGAATAAGGAATACCAGTTGTCGCAGTTTAAATTTTCTCCGCTTAATGTAACAAAAATTACAAAAATACGTTTATAAATTAAAAAAACACAAATACAATCCGACAATGTACCTAACAACAACAAAGAACAACAAAACAAACACATATTCAAAATTTAGCCGATGCGACAATGTAGCAATGCAGTTAACCAATTAACCGATCAATCTCCCGGCGACCAGACCGAGGTCAAATAATGTGGTGAACGTGATCGAAAGCTATAGAACGGGAACGAGGCTCAAGGTTCGGAATCAATAGCGCGAGCTGCTCGGAAAACGCATCACTCCCGGGCCGGCCTATTGCACACGGCCCCCTGCCGCGGGAACCCATCCTATAAATAGCAAATAACTTCTGAGCGAGTTGAGTGCTGCGCCTCGTGCAAGGGGTTGGGCAAGTGCATGCCGCCCCCCCCCCCCCCCCCACCGCACTCCGGGGCCCAGTGGGGGGGGGGGGAGCAGGACAGTACAGAGCTTATTACACATGAAAAGGGGTTTATCACTCTCCAAATATATATATATATATATATATATTTGCTGACGCACTGTTACAGTGCCCGGGGACGTCAATGGTGTGGCGGAAAAGTGATGCCGAAGAGTGTGTGTAGGAGGGGTGGGAGGGGGGGAGGGGGGCTACTTGTGCACACACATATTACATGAAAGAGGGTGTGTGGGTGGGTGACGGAGAAGAAGACCCGATGACGAGGCCTCCTGTTGGGCTATTTGACTGTGGATAAGTGAGCGAGTGAGGGTATGGGCGGTGGTTACCGAATCTGGAGTGAAGTACCGTAAAGAGAGCCCCGAAGTGCCTAACACACAACCCATGGGTCAGGTCATCGGTTAATGCAGCCCTAGGCACGGCAACCACGGATTATGACTGAAGGTACCACCTGTATTGATGTGATGATGTACATGTTAGTACACACGTGCTATTTCATTAGAGCAACGCCTTCCTCTCGGCCCAATTTGGCTATTACTACTACTACCACTTGCAATCATTGGAATCTTAAATGAGCCAGGAGGGCTCCTTTGTTTCCATTGTTGGAGACACAGAGGACAGCAAACACACATCCCACCAAATGAGTCCTGCCAACCTCAGCCGGCCTACTCGCCTTCTCTGATTGGCTGGCTTCCAAACCTGACAGCCAATCAGAAGACACGTTACTCTACCACTCTTATGCGCACAGAGAGCCCTTACAAAAACAGTCACTCAATCACTGACTGCATTGACACCAACACCTCTTCTCCACCCAATAGCCACACATCCGCTTAATTTTGTGGAACCAGTACTTAAGAATACTTCATGTTCCTAGTCATACATCCTTCATCGTCATTAAAACACAATACAAATAATATACCGTATATTTTGTTTTATCAGTAATAATGTCTTATTTTCTATGTTGTATATTATTAATAATAATTTGTTATTGTATGTATTTTCTAGTATTACTAATAACGTCTTTAAAGAAATATATTTCCTATTATTAATAATTGTATCCTATTTCATATGAATAATAAATCTGCATACTGTGCCTACAGCTTTCTACAAATGTCATACCTCACCTGAAAAATCGAATCTTCTCACTACCTTATCTGATGCTATTTAATTGTCTAAATGAACCAAGTCTAAATGAACCAAGACATGACTCAGAATCAGTAGAAAGTGACAGCAGAACACCATTTTAATGCGCTAGTAGCATTGGATTGGCATACAGAAATGACGGCGAATATTACTGTTGGAGGGGAAGTCTCGGAATCGTTTGGGGTTACCAATGGGGTCAAGCAAGGTTGTGTACTGGCCCCCATGCTCTTCTCCATCTTCCTATCAGCAATGCTCGACGAGGCTTTCCGAGATATGGGGTATGGCATCTATATACAGGGCAGACAGAACGCTGACGTATTCAATGTCACACACTTCAGAGCGAAGACCAAGACTACTCGGATACTGGTGAGAGAGCTGCTATTTGCAGATGACAGTGCACTGGTTGCCCACTCTGCTGAAGAGATCCAGAAAATAGTGGATGCTTTCTCCGAGACATCAAAGAAGTTTGGTCTGAATATTAAAATCAAGAAGACGGAGGTGCTGTACCAACCCAACTCTACAAGTAACCGAGAGGAGGAGATCATGGTTGACTTAAACAAGCTGAACTCTGTTCCAGAATTCACCTAGCTCAGAAGCACTATATCAAGTGATGGACGCATTGATGCTGAAGTACAGAGGAGGATGGCCAAGGCTAGTGCATCTTTCGGCCGACTACACCAGAGACTCTGGAACAACCACCATGTGTCCATTTGGGTCAAAGGCAAGATCTACCATGCAATCGTGCTATCCAACCTACTATATGGAGCCGAGGGCTAGACAGTGTACAGACGACAGGTGAAAAAGCTGCATGCCTTCATGATGCGACATCTGCGTTCAATCATGAGGCTAACCTGGAAGGACAAAGTGACAAATAAGGAAATACTTGAACGGATGGGGTTGCCCTCTATGGAAGATCTTCTGATCAAAAGAATCTCTGGTGGACTGGACACCTCATGAGGATGTCATCAGACAGGCTACAAAAGCAGATCCTCTTTCTCAACTGTCTTCTGGTTACAGAAAGAGAGGGCACCCTCATCTCTGGTTCAAGCATACCATCAAGAGAAACCTGAAGCTGAGAGACATTAAGACCAACTCATGGACGCAACTCTCCCATGGAGAGCGGCAGTCAAGTAATAAAAGCAGTCTTAGTCACATCGCGACTGACAGCATGATGAAGATGAGCATTGGATTTCAGTGAGATGGCACAATACTATCGGCTGACTGCGCCTTGTGACACGTCGCCATTAACCTCTCTGTGCACTCGCATTTGGCAATAGATTTAGAGGGCTGTTGGAGTTTGTCACATCCTGGCAACATCTAAGGTCATATCAGGAAGCCCACCAACTTGTGAAAGTGAACACTCATGGTGACTTTATAGTGCTGCCCCACTGGAAGGCGGCGGAGGTGCCAGCAGCATGACTTGATATCACACTCCTGACATTGAGCCAACCAGTCCTTGCCCTATCCTAATAATGCTAAGCACCTGCCTAGGAAGCGACAAGTATCAATTTTTAAGTCATCGGTTTGAGATTTTGATTCGACCAGGGTTCGAACCCGTGGGCTCGAGTCCCATGTTCTATAAAAAATGAGAGACGGACGCTCAACTCATTAGATGAGCCACCTCGGTTTGCTTTATATAGTACCTAAGCCACCATTTTCATTCAGACAAACACAGACCACACTCCTTCATTTTGTCTATTACACTAAGGATTTGCTAAGTAGCATACGGGAACAAAAGAGATTCAACCTACATACGGCGAAAGTACACATATATAATTATATACATATATATATGTGTAAATATATCAATATATATATACATATATATATAATCGGAAATTTCTTAATCAAACATCGAAGAACATTATAAGTAACTCAAATAGATATAGTGAAATTCGAAACAACAATATTCTCTGTGCGAAGGAATAAATATATTTATTTCAACAAAATGCAGAAGGAAACAAAAGAACCAATAGTTAGCTTCCAAATACTATGCACAAGATTTCTTCAAAATCTAAGACAATTCATTTGATGTGAATTACTCGCCAATGTCATCCCCATTTGCTGCGTACTGTCATCCAGACGCGACAGCCGAATCGGTACAGTGGATGCTTCCCTTTCGGAAAGTTAGGAGCTCGAATCCCGGCCCAGTCAAACCAATGACCTATCGTATAAAATTGATCCTTGTGGCTACTTAGGCTGGCACGCAACATTAATAGGATAGGACACTTGTTAGTAAAGCGTCAGGACAATCTGACTGTGTGGGATATCGGGGCATGGTGCCAGTGGTCTGGTCTCCCAGTGGGGCAGCCCTATGAAGTCGCCATGAAGCAACACACAATCAAACAGTGACCCATCACGCCTTATAAAACGCCTAAATGTTCCAGTCGGTGGCTGTCAAAATGCTGGTAAAACGGACAACAGTGAAGACTGCCCGTGGGGAGTTATGTCTACCCTCAATCGAAAACTGGCTATGTCTGAATTGTATTTCCCTATTGCAATCACAAAGCTATTGCATGACACTGCTGATTTGTTGTCGCATTATTGGTTCTGCTGACAGCGCGATCATCATTCACAGGGTGTTTAGTGGAATGCTAGCGCGGCTATATTGTCACTCTGTTAAATTCTTCATTTGTATTTCCCGATTGTATCTTCAATTGTATCTTCAATTGTATCTTCAATTGTATTTCCCTATTGCAATCACAAAGCTATTGCATAACACTGCTGTGCTGGCATGCACAAATTTGTTTGTAGCATTATTCCTTTTGCCAACAACATAATCAGCATTCAACTGTTTATCAGAACGCCACCAAGGCCACATTGCAACGCTCTTCAATTTTTCAATTATTTGTCCAGATTGCAATCACAAAGCTATTACAAAACACTGCTGTGCTGGCATCCTCTGATTTGGTGTCGCATTATTTCTTCTGCTGACAGCGCGATCAGAATTCACAGCAGCCATATTGTGACTCTGTTAAATTCTTCAATTGTTTTCCCGATTGTATCTTCAATTGTATCTTCAATTGTATCTTCAATTGTAACTTCAATTGTATTTCCCGATTGCAATCACAATGCTATTGCATAAGACTGCTGTGCTGGCATGCACAGATTTGTTGTAGAATTATTCCTTTTGCCAACAGCATAATCAGCAGTCACAGCAAGTTTATCAGAAAGCGACCATGGCCACAGTGCAACACTCTTCAATTTTTCAATAAGTTTTACAGATTGCAATCACAAAGCTATTGCATAACACTGCTGTGCTGGAAACCACATATTTGTTGTCTCATTATTCCTTTTGCCGACAGCGTAATCAGCATTCACACCATGTTTATCAGAACACCGCCACAGCCACATTGCAAAACTGTTCAATTTTTCAATTATTCCCTAGATTGCAATCACAAAGATACTGCATACCACCCGCTGATTTGTTGTCGCATTGTGTGTAATGCTTTGGCATTGGAGGTAATCAGGATCGCGAATACAGACCAAGGAGTGCCAGTACTAAGGACATCTATTGTGTCGCCGACTAGCGGAATTCTTTAGAACTATGTAACAAACTCAAATGCCGACTAGCAGGTCTTTTATAAACCTGGTCACCGATCGGGTAAACAGGACTTGATGACGTATTACGCAGTACATTCGAACTGCCGATGCACCCCTTTTCGGGCAGACATTTGCTATATAACTTATAAGGTGGCGAAGCAACGGGGTTTGGTCATTACGACCGGAGGAGCCAGGAGAAATAACCAGCCTTAAATTGGCCTCCCACCCACCCTACATGTGAAAGTGGAAAGTAGGGCCATAGCATCTCTAACCTCGTTTCTTAAGCATTTGTGAGCTGAAATTTGTATAACCTGACATTTAACTTTCCTTAATTAAAAATGCCATAACTATATTTGCTGTGTTCGCATTTTTCCTGATTATTGCTTCTGCTGACAGCATGGTCAGCATTCATAGCGTGTTTAGCAAAATTCCGGCATTGCCACATTGCAACTCTCTTCAAAGATATCGAAGAGAATCACCATCATCACAATTATTGATGAGTATGAAAAGCTTTTAGCATAGGCTCATGTTTCATTCTAGCTAGTAACTCCTTGATGAATCCGACTTCCAGCACGGCCGTAAGAATAGAGAAAATATTAATAACCCATCACTGGCGTCAATCGACGGTCCTGTAGAAAAATAAAAGTCTAAGTGTGTAATGCACACCACAGGCATTTGGTTATTTCCTCAGTCGTTTGAATGATGGCCTGAAGGTAGACCGTCTAGAATCTTGGCAAGTCTAGTGCTTATGAGAATATCCATGCCTTTTATCTTCCAAATTCATTTCTGGATTTATTTCTTGTGGATGTTGTGCTATGCTATGCATTTGTAAGATCACTACTGATGCAAGTAGCTATGGTATGTCAATTTGTTATAATTATTTGTGATTAATGTATTGACCCTGCTCATAAGGGATAACTGTGTTAACACTTATTTTTCACCGTTCTGCAGTACTAATCCAATTGCATTGAAATCTGTTGAATTTTGTTTAATTAATTAAATGAGTAGATTTGAAGAGGACCAGTTGTTTAATTAATTAAATGAGTAGATTTGAAGAGGACCAGTTGAAAAAATTAGTCCAGTTGAGTTGTCCTTTCCTATACGGCAGTTGAGTCCTTGATTCCTGACTGAGTCAAGGCAATTACTTATAAAATTGACACATGTATCTACGTAGACTATCATTGACAGTAGAAGGATAAGGCAAGGGTCAATAGGTGGAATGAGGAAGACCAATTGTCCGCAACTGGAAAATGCTCTTCCTTATTCACCAAGTGCAAGCAAGCAATATAATGCAATGATGCACTGAGTACACAGACCATCCACATGTAGTGCACATATACACTATTTACAATGTATGCTACCCATGACAGAAGTGAATAGCTTCCCGATCGAATATTATCACCTCATATGACATGCGTGATATGACGTTAAATGTTGCTTGGACGTCAAAGCCAAACAAAGAAACGCTCGGATTATATACTGCTAATTCGAAGTCACTTCATAAGGTATACCTATATATATATACACCTCAGTTCATATGTACATACCCATATATTCGGCTGTATAGTGAGTGCAAGTGGGCGGCCCAGTGGTGTGTATCCATACGGGTGGAGTCCACCAAAGGATCTGAGAGTGATTAGGCTGGACCAGTAGATAACTCGACTAAGGCTCCTTCATTCGATGACTGAGGGAGGAGGTAGGGCTGAGGAGCAGAGGGACGCTCCGGACCTTATGATACTTGTATACTGGTTTATACAGCATATATATAACTATATATATATAAGTATACTGCAGTGTTCACATGTTGGAACGCAGAGTCGTTTTAAATGGAATACCCACTGTCCGTACTGAGAGGATTTCTTCGAATCCATTTGAGATCGCTTAGGAACTACAAACACAGGCGAAGTTCGGTGTAACTGCGTTAGGACTTGTATCTGACTATGGGCAGCATATGGTATGGTTACTATGGAAACGGCCGCCTTGAGAAACCCGAGTATGGCGGTGAGCAGTTCCAATGAGTTGCTCTTTCAAGTAGAAGTTCCTGTCCTATGACATATCGCTAGCCTTCTTTTCTGTGTTTGGTGCGGTTTCATATATTATTAACAGATTTAGTTTTATGCCTAGAAATGACCACAATAGTTCAGATAGTGGAAGACAGACACATGTGCCAAAGAGTAAATGATTGGTTAGGTTGTTTGAGTTTTACGTCCTGGCAACATTGAAGGTCTTACCAGGATGGGTACTGACATGTGACGGTGCATGTTCATGGCAACTTTATAGCATTTCCCCAATGGGAAATGAGACCATTGGCACTATGACCCGATATACCACTCAGTCACATTATCCTGACACTAAGCAAACCAGTCCTTGGGCTATCCTATTAATGCCAAGCACCAGGCTAGAAAGTGACAAGTATCAATTTTACAAGTCATTGGTTTGACTCGACTTGGAACCAAACTCCTGTGACCTTCCACACGTGAGGCCCGCGCTCTACCGATTCGGTAAAGAGTAAATCTGTATAGGAGGACTGACAGTTGAGGGGTAAATGGCATCATCTGCATTATCCTGATTAAATAGAAGGTGACTTTTGGTGTTATGCAAATTACTTGCGCCAATAAAGCAAACATTAACATGGCACTCGGGTGTAAATTGATTGGTGAACTGATAGCTATTGCCCCCAGCCGCACCCCAAACCCTTCGACACACCCCATCCCCACCCTACCCTTACATCCCCACACATCTGCCGGCGGGAAGGATTGCACTCCCGCTCTTTGACTAATTAGCCGCATTAACTTCTAATATAAGATCCCACTGACGCCGCGCAGAGGATGATGGGATACCCCTAACCCCCACCCTACCACCCACAAAGCCGCCACCCACCACCACCCACTTAGGTAGAGAAACACTCACGGTTATCAAGAACCACACCCACCCCCCACACACACTCGCTCCAGATCCACCCCTTCTTCATTCACCATTACCCACTCACAGCAACACACACGTAACTCGAATCCTCCCCCAGAGCTACACACCCACACACACCCACACACTCCCTACCTATCCACCTCGTCTTCACCACAACTCACTTACAGTAACAATCAACTCAACCCCAATCCCCACCCACCCACGCACCCACACACACCATCACACTCCCTCTCTATCCAGCTCGTCTTCACCAACCCACAACACTCACAGCAACACTTACAGCAACACTCACCACCAGCCACACTTGCGCCAACCGCAATCCTCCCCCACCGCCACCACCTACCACTCACACACTCCCTCCAAATCCACCTCTTCCTCACCCCAACTAACTCCCGCCAAACCCAATCCTCCCCCACCCCACACACCCACACATGTCCTCCCTCTCGATCCACCTCTCCTTTCTCTCAGCGATCAACGGAGGAACAATGCGGTAATATAATACCCCTGTCACACTACAACGTGATGAGCGAACGTGATCCTAACGTGGTGATATTTCGTCATTACGTTGATGTACGTTGGATTACGTTATGATGACGTCATACTGACGTTAAACAGACGTCGATCTACGTCATATTACGTCGTGTTACGTCGAGTTACATCGAGGTTTTGGACATGTTCAAAAGTTTCGACGTAGCTCGAACGTAAGGGTTTACGTTCGCCGTACGTTCTGTTCACGTTCAGCGAACGTCAATGACGTTAAACTCACGTTAGGCAAACGTTCCTCACTACGTTCCACTACGTTCCACTACGTTCCACTACGTTCCACTACGTTCCACTAAGTTCCACTCGTCGACCCACATTAAAGCCGGCGGAAACGTCCATGCGGCGTAATGGGAAAGTCAGGAGAACGTCAGGAGAACGTCAGGAGAACGTCAGGAGAACGTCAGGAGAACGTGCATTCAACGTACGTTCAACGTATCATGACGTAGTGAACGTCACGTAACGTTCTTCTGGCGATGGAATAACGTTCATAACGTTCCGTGATCGTCATTACGTTGACCTCTCTCGTTGAATGACGGTATCACTACGCTTTACCGACGTTACGCTCTCGTCCACTACGCTGCATCCACGTTCAACTTGTGCCCAAATTTGCATACGTTCTTCACGTTCTCCCTACGTCGACGTCGTTATGTCGTAGTGTGACAGGGCCATATAGGATCCATACTGTGTACGCAAAAGAGCGGGCGCCCTTTGAAGTCCTTACGTCCAGGCGATCCGCATCAGGCTAATTCCACGGATTCCCGCAGTGGGCGCCACTAGTCTCGGGGGTGAATCTTGCCAAGGCCGAGCAGGGATTGTGTGCTGAGCTCGGCACGCCAGAGATTCCTCTGCATTTCCGTTGGTATGGATCTGAATAGTGTGCATTTGCGTCCATGGTGACTTTGCCTAAGAGTTTGAGTCCATGGTCAATGTGCTCATTATATCCTTTTGTGTATGCCAGGCAGCAGCAAGTTGTACTGCTCAATACTACCGCCTCAAACCTCTAGATATTGAATCATCGTGAGCAGTGCACTGATGTTAAACTCCTAAATGAGAGGTGTCCGTCCAATAGGGCCTTTAATGCTGTTGACGGAACAGCTACTGGCCATTAATCAGGTCATCTAGGGTTCCGTGTAAGATCAAACCCTAACTGCTTTACTTACATTTGCATTAAGCAATATAGATTACCGGCTATACGTGAAACAGTATAGTTGAACTGGGCCCGTTCAGGCCTAAATTAAACTGATGAATTATGATTGGTTATTAAATGAGATATTAAATTATCATTCTTTATTAATGAATTTCAGTGATTCTTGAAAGGGAGTCCTTAGAAATACACATGCAGAATAAAGTGGCAGAAATATAGTGGCAGAAGCAGGAGTTACCTCCTATGACAGTATGATAGTAGGTAATAACTAATATGTAAAAGAGAACTGATAAGTGATATTGTCCCTGTTTATAATCCCATAATAGATTACAGAGCACATTGTCGTATTTAGGAGATATACTACTGAAAAAGCAGGTTATATGGCAATTCCTCGGAAAATATACAATATATATTAGGGAGGAAGTGGAGGGGTGTAGCTGGGCGTGGCGCAAATACCTAATGTCTAATAGGTCATTATGGCGGTGCTAGGAGACCAGGAGAGCGCCGCACTCTGGGTACTGAGGAAAAGGGGAACAAATCAGGGTGACACCTCTCCGCTTTTTAATAATGCAGCAATTAAAATATATGACCCATTCATCTAAATATGGACGACATGTAGTCAGCTTAATTGAACAGCGATTGTTGTACACATATAGATCCGAAGGTTAATAGCATGACTACAATTGTCATGTCTATGAATAACTATGTATTGTCAAATATATATGACTATTTATATATGTATGTACTGTATGTTACTCTACGCGAATAGAATCATGATATCATGTAGTTGCTGATGTCCCAACCCGCCATCAAACCTCACTATTATCTCACTGCGCACTGTGTCAGTCATATCAACAATTTGTATTTGAGACATATAGATAGACCCTGACATGAAGCTATGCTTAACTGAATATCTACAATAAAAAGAGATATACATATCGGTATAAAAACATGTCTCCCGAGAGGCATAACTATCTATGAATATATATGAACATTTATATTGATATATTTGCAGCCGTTTGTGTGTATAATTAAAATCAATTTGATACAAAGCCAACACAAAAGTCCCACCTTACTTTATGCAATAATCTGACGTTATAATCCACACTGTCTTTGGCCAAATTGATCCGTCTTATATATATATCCCACTATTGTTGAGGCGTCGGACCCTGGCTCCAAAACACACACACACACACATGCATAGCTATTCAATATAATTATTGTCAAGCACCTAACAATTCAATGCATGTGTCCGATTCGACTGGACCCATGAAGGGTAATCGCCTCATATTGCCCCATGTCCCAACATGAAGACACTAATCCATGTCCCCAAAGACAAACTGTCGATGTGTGTCGGAAATTTACCGTTAGCCTCATGCCCGACAGACACCTACCACCGGTGGAGGTTTATTGCTACCGTGGCAGGCATACACCCACCGAAGTTCGCGCTGCTTAATGAAATCAATACACTATCCCATGGTGGCGATTATCGACTAGGTGGTCCCCAGACACCCGAGGGGTTTCGTGATCATTAATGACACCAATATTCTTGATGAAGTAGGTCATGACCAAACACCTTCAGAGAGCCTGCGATTATTGATATTGTAATAGTCATACACCCATGAGGTGTCGCGATGATTACTGAACCCGCCAGCCTTGGCAAAGTGGTTGGTGGTTGT
The DNA here is from genome assembly GCA_030323885.1 of Branchipolynoe longqiensis. NCBI lineage: Eukaryota > Metazoa > Annelida > Polychaeta > Phyllodocida > Polynoidae > Branchipolynoe > Branchipolynoe longqiensis. Next base: position 56,777,882 of record CM059187.1, on the reverse strand, counting down.
TGGAGTTTTACATCCTGGCAGCATCTAAGGTCATATCAGGACGGGTACCGACTTGTGACAGCAGGATATCGGGTCATGGTGCTGGTGGCCTGGTATCCCAGTGGGGCAGCACTAGAAAGTCGTCATGGGTGCGCACTGTTACAAGTCGGTACCAGTCCTGATATGATGCGATATTGCCAGGACGTAAAACTCCAAGAGCCAGCCAAAGTCAAGTCCTAATTAAGCTGGATCGAATTAAAGAAGGTCGACTGTATATATATTATATTTAAGTTGCATAATCCTATGAAAACATCCGCTTTTCAAAAGCAAAGCACTGCCATAGATTTGCTTCTACCTAGCTAACTTAGATACTGGTTACTCATTAAACATGTGTGCCACCTAAAAGGGAAGACCAAGTAAATTCTTCAGAACTTGTTTCTCTAGAAGCCTATGGTGTCCGAATGTTGTAGTGCCTGCCAATATTATGTTGTCATATTTGCTCTTCAAATATCTCAAAAGTTACAATAAAAGTTACAATAAAAGTTACTTCAAACTTTAATTAAGATAGATTCTGATGATCAACCTGACATATCTATCTCAGAAAATGAGAAAAACTCAAAAGCATCGGACTATGCAACTTTAACTCCAGGGCCTCGCAGCGACCAGGGCCATTGGCCGCCCATAGCCGGTGTGTGTGTGCTTACAGTGGCCGGTCCGCGTTCACACAACCATAGATCATCGCGAGGTATTTACATCATCCACTCCATCGTCCTTCACTATTATGTGCCGGCAATGTTAACTGATTCCTTCACGATTCCCTGCCTGCTTTACTGTGCACACACTCTCCCACACTCACTCACTCACTCACTCACTCAATCACTCACTCACTCAGTTGTTGAGCCATGCTTTCATGGAATTGTGATTCATATGTTGACAACAAAAGGAAAGCTTATATAATAAGATAAGCTTTACTTTTATTCAATGACAACTCTAGAGAGCGTTGATTTTGTTATCGTATCATCGGCTATTACTATTAGACATCAAACATATTGTCATTCTGACATATTTCTTTTGAGGAAACACACTGCTTCCACATAGGCTACTCTTTCCGATAAGCAGCAGAGGGTCTTTTATATGCAGTTTTCCACAGACAGGACAGCACATAAAACAACCTTTGATGAACCAGTTGTGGACCACTGGTTGGAATGGAAAATATCCCAAACTGCATATGGGTCCACTGAGAAGCATCGACAGCTTCAGAATGTGGACACCCTACTGCCTGACCTACGTCCCGCTCCCCTTTGTTGACAACCATAGGTGACATCTCAGGATGGGGGTAAATCGGGTGCACAACCCTACCCATCTGTGTAATACTACCACAGTAGTTACCTTTCTTTTCAATGTCATGTGTTGTAACAAATGGGTTCGTATTCCAAGAGTGGGTCTCAAACTTACAGTTATGGCATTGTGGGGTTAAGGGGCTCCTATTTAGACTATCTAGGCTACATGATTAACCAATCTATCCATGCGTACCTAAGTATCTACTGTGGTGTCACTACAATATATTCACTCTTTTGTGCTCAGATGTATCATGATTATTCATGACTGGGAGACCTGAGAAACCGGAGCGCATTGCATGCCTTTATTCGTAAAGGCACAGCATGGTTTGAAAGGGATCATATATCGCAACCTTAAGGTTCTATCTGACAGATTTTACCTGCTAATATGATGGCTAATATGAAAATTATCCTTCTTAAGTACTAAAGAAATCAGTAAGACTATCACCATATGGCGCAGTCCACCTGGGTATGTGTACTGGCACAAACCAACAGAGAAATGGACAGGCCACGGCCATGCATCTGATCCACCCTGAAAAACATAATTTGACACCGACATGGCATATGAGTTAACGTTGGATTTATTTCTTTTCAAATAACACATTTCTAGGAAGCACATGTTGATTTCTAGTGAGCACATGTTAAGTTTCAACGAGATAAGCACAATGAGATAAGCACAATGAGATAAGCACAATGAGGTCAATAAGCTTTAACCCTAAGCCCCAGAAACAGATCAGCAGGGGTGGGTGGGATGGCAGTTCAAAAGCCAGCTAGTGTCCTCCGTGGCTGGCTGTGTCGAAGTGAGCTCACCGCCACCGAGTCGGTCCTTATATAGGCACTGAGGCCAATAGTTCGAGCAGGTGACTGCAGATGGCAGGTCAGTAAGATTAAAGTTAGCATTAGTCAAGTGTTTTGTATTAAAGTACGAATATATAGGCGGCGCTGACACAAAAGTCATAAGGTAATTTTGCCGTTACTCGATAGGTGGCAGCATAAGGCTTATCTTAACGCTATGAGGCTATGGTGGCGATCGAATGCCAAATTACCCATGTTGCTGAACATCACAAACAATGGCTAAGTAAACAGCACAACCATACCACATAGTCACAGTCCTGAAGGGTCCGGGTGTGATCTGGCACACTGGTTCACTATCTAAGGACAGGTCTTGGGTGAATGGACTTTGAAACAAATCAAAATGTGACAGGATCCTCTCTCATAGGCCTGTATGTCATCCAGGTAGATGTCCAACAACTTTGGAAAAATACAAAAAAAACTAACATATAGACTACTAACACCCAAAGGTGCAAAAGGTTGGCCCAAACAAGAACAGGTAAACAATCCTGGGTGCGGGACCAGACCAAACCAGTATCACAGCTGTCCACCATTGAAAACAAGCACCCTCGCAGGAGCTTATATGTTATGGGCAGAATAAATACTTTGTAAAAAACCACCAAAAAAATACAAAAACTGCCTGTCAAAATCACCTGGTCACTTGTGAGCACCGATCAAATGGAGACTGACTTAAAACCATAACTACAAATAATCCACCTTTTTGTTGCGGTAGATTAGTTAATTAAACAGGGGAACTTTCAATTGTTGATGATTGGTCTTCCCCATTCCACTGCTCCGTGCCTTAATAATGCCGAGCACCAGGCTAGGAAGTGACAAGGATACATTTTTAAGTCATTGGTTTTACTCGACCAGGGTTCGAAGCCACAATCCCACAATGTACCAGAATGGAAGACAGACGTTCAACTCATTCAGCCATCTCGTCTGGCTTGTGATACCTCTTCCATATGCTGTAATGAATGCTGAAAACAAGAGCCTGAAATGTCCTCATTTTGCATTAATTGACCAAGGTCATTACGCACAGCAACGCTATTCCCTACCGGGGAAATTATCATACTTCGCCCCAGGGTTTTAAGGGCACAGACTAATACTTATTTAAATAGCATTGTAATCTCATTGAGAATAACAATTGCCGGCCATTTTCAGCCAACATGATTGCTTTTGTCTAGACATATTTGACTGGAATACATGTGCAAATTTGCTGACACTGAATGTGACAAATAACAGGTTTATAACAAAGCCAAGGTTGTAGGTGTATCGCAGCCCCTGTGTCAAGAAGGAGGCTCCCTGAAAAGTGCTTACTAGGACTCTTAATTAAAGTGATCTATCAGCAAGCTTGCGCATATCGGGCTTTTCGGTGGGTGTTTCTTTGTTACAGTTTTTTGTTGGCATTTCGGATAATTGATTAAGACTGAAGACCATATTAGTGCAATATATTGATGTACATTGTCTTCCACTCCAACAAACAGGTCTCCAATGTATTATCATTACCAAGCCTTTATATGGAGCCTAAAACATAGGGGAATATTATATTGCATTTTTATTGAAAATAAAAGGTGTAGTGAGTAATTACTTCATTGTGAACGCCAACTAGCTATATATCAGTAATACAGGGTCCTCTTAACGCTATGAGGCTATGGTGGCGATCGAATGCCAAATTACCCATGTTGCTGAACATCACAAACAATGGCTAAGTAAACAGTGAGGGTCAAGAGAGGCTGTTCCCTATCCCCATTCCGGAAAAAAAAAACCTAGTGTGTAGCCGCCTTTAAATGACTGGAAATGGAATTTCAGAGCTTCTAGATTTCAAAATTTCTGAAGGGGCATACCCCAGGGCCCCCTAGAGCATTACACCTTCGGCACTCATCCATTCCAATATGTTATATTCCACCACCCAAAACAAGCAATCCCTTGGCATGGCTATCGTATATATGCCTATTGGTTCTGAACAGCATGATTTTCTAGGTGGTCGCAATGTCAATGATGCACTTATACAATGTTGGGTATATCAGTGGTTTATATCCCAGATGGTGTTCCGGAGTAACATAGCTAAGCCAGCCAATTTGACTTTCTGTTACAGTATGATCTGCAGCTGGTAAATAACATCTACCCCGTCATGACCAAGGATGCTCTGCTCACCTCTCACGCCATCTCTACACCAATCGCTGACCCTGATGACATTCCTCAATTCTTTGACTCCATCTCCTACGACAAGGTAAGCAAACCCACTTTAATCCGGTGTTGTCCAGTCAGTTCAACATCCACTTGCAACTATATATATATATATATATATATATAAATTTGAAAGTGAGAAGGGAGTGTACCCTTGGGGTAAGCTGGTTAAGGGTCAGAGTAGGCGGAATGCCGAGAATAACCTCAGTGTATCGAGTTAATTTGGTATGTAAAGGCCCTGTAAACCCTTATGTTGGAGTTACGTCGAAAGCTTTGAACGCATTCAAAACCTTGACGCGCGCCGACGTAACATGACGTAATGTGACGTATCTCGACGTCGGTCTAACGTCATTCTGACGTCATCCTAACATAAATGCCCTGTCACACTACGACGTAATGACGTCAACGTAGGGAGAACGTGAAGAACGGTGAACTTCTCGGCGTAGTATGCAAATTTGGGCACAAGTTGAACATGAATGCAGCGTAGTGGACGAGATCGTAATGTTGGTAAAGCGTAGTGATACCGGCATTCAACGAGAGAGGTCAACTTCATTGCGTTCACGGAACGTTATGAACGTTATTCCATCGCCAGAACTACGTTACCTGATGGCGAAACGTTGAACGTATGTTCTCCTGACGTTCTCCTGACGTTATCCTGATGTTATCCTGACGTTATCCTGACGTTATCCTGATGTTCCCATTATGCCGCGTAGACGTTTCCACTGGGTTTAATGTGGGTCAACGTATTGCAATGTAGTGCAATGTAGTGCAACGTAGTTGAACGTAGTGACTAACGTTTTAATAACGTCCATTTAACGTCATTGACGTTCATTGAACGTGAACAGAACGTACGGCGAACGTAAACCCTTACGTTCCAGCTACGTCAAAAATGTTGAACATGTCCAAAACCTTGACATAACTCGACGTACCACAACGTAATATGACGTAACTCGACTTCATTCTAACGTCATTCTGACGTCATCATGACGTAACCCAACTTACGTCAACGTAATGACGAAAAAATACCACGTTAGGCTCACGTTGGCTCGTTACGTCGTAGTGTGACAGGGGTATAACCCAAAGTACCTCAACGTAATGACCAAAAGTGACCTACGCCAGGCTTATGTTGGCTCTTACGTCATAGTGTGACAGGGGTATAAGAAATATTAGGAGGCATTCTTAATTTATATACAGATAATAAATTATATAGTGCATGCACATATAGAAAGATATGGCTCATGTAGAAAGGAGAATATATGTATATTTAATTAATGACCTTATTATATATTCATACGGAAGTAACCCAGAAAGTAAATGCATGCCATGGACTCCTAGATTATGCCCAACAAATGGATATATTATATTCCTTGGCAGCCTCCCTCTGTCCATCTTTTGTATTCCTATCGAATATTCGCCAAACAGTGATTGCAAATTGAACATATATAAGACATATATGATTGAATTTTCTTCCTATCTATTGGTTTCATATTTGCATTTGTTATTTATTTGTGGCTATGCAAAGACGTTAAACATCTTTTCACGATTTTCTTCTAATATATCCCATGAAGATATATTTCTATTCCATTTCATGCATATCTAAGAAACATTATATTAAACTATGAGAAATAACCTAGGCTTAATAAGGATGATACTATGTTTTCAGGTTTCCAAAAACAGAAAGTTTATGAATGAGCCATCTTGCATAATGGCCTTGACTTCTTATAATTATATGTGCCACACTGCTGGTTGATTGGTGAGGTGATGTGAAAGTACAACGTCTGAACACTTTGACTTCTGGATACCGAATGGTTTATTCCCGATCCAGGGCCCGAGCCGCCTGCACCCTCTGTCTGTGACGTCATCGCATTTACATATTCCTTTGTTCTCAGTACGTGCCTGGATGTCTATTACGCATATATCACAGGTGATGCAGTTTCTCGGTCATATGGAAATGCAAAACCTTCGCACACTAATTCGATAGTCGTCTGCCGGATTGCTAGGTCACATGTCATCTCCACCATGACATCACCTTGTATACATTATACCTGTATACATATGTATGTGTATATCTATATGTGTATATATATATATTGTTTTCCACATAATTAACCGACTATTGTGCACATTGCCAATTGTAATACTATATGGCAACAGTAATAAATTACACTATGATTTGGTGTATAAGAATGACCCCCTGTTCAGTGAAGGATATGGATAAATAAGGTCTTTACTGGGAAAATATTTAACATAGAGACATATCATTGATTCCTGACTCAGTCAAATAGTGTTGCAGTAATACATACATATGGGTCAGGATCACGAAAAGAGGCCAATTGGTGGAAGTTGTCGGCATCGAGCATGGATGTCGGCATCGATCAGTATAATTATAGATTACCATTGACAGAGATGGTGGAAAGTCCGTAAATTTATACTGAATATAAGGGTCGAGAAAATACAACAACCTTATTTGTTTCTAGGATAATTTAATATGAAACAAAGAAATGCACTACACTTATAAGAATTGTGACGCCAACATCTTCACTTGACGACCGATTGGCCCATTTTCGTGAGGCTGACTCATATACAGTTCCGGTGCGTGAGTGACAGTATTAGCAGGACTGGTATGGGTTGGGGGTGGTGGTGCCACCTGTCCCAATTGTGAAAAGAAGTCACCCATAAAGTAGTACATGACATATGGGTGATCAATATAGGGAATCTTCCCTTCCGTGCATCTATACTCTCATAAGTCTTATACATTACATATAGACGGTCCAGTTAGTCCAATCTGTACTATCTCTAGAGGTTTTGTCAATGGAATGACATAACCTGGATAATTGCAGCTGTAGACCTGAGAGTTGATATATAGAGAGCCAGAGCTGATTGAAATTAACGTGGTTTGCGTACCGTATTCTTAAAATAGCTAATGGACTGACTAGAAATATACACATATATATATATATATCTATATATATCGAGACAGCCTTAGGTTGACATATAAAATCAGTGCACAAAGTCAATAACATATATATATATATATATATATATAATTATGAAGAGGTCGGGTGTAAAACCCGTTAATTGCTAATCCAAGTGTTAATTAAAATGAAAGATTTTTACAAGAAGGTCATTTTCATTCTCATTAATTCCACTTTTCTTATAATGTAATGATTATGCAGCAATGAACAAAGAAATGGGGATTTAAAATAATTAACGTTTTGAAGGTTTGATTCCAATATTTTCTCAATTTTTGGATTGGCGCTTTCAGTGTTTTGCGCTTGAGTTCTTCATATATATTTCTAGTCAGTCCATCAGCTATTATGAGAATAAGGTAGGCAGGAATGCATGCAGTAGTTAGCTACACAACACTTGAAAGTGATAAAAAGAAGGGGAGTCACAAGACTATTACTGCCTAGCGGTGAAAACAAGACCTTATATTTAACCGTTATGGGCAGCATTAATACACCCATCACAAAAAAAAAGAAGAACAAAAGCCACTTTAATTTCGATCAGCTCTCTCTCTATATATAACCGGTCAGGTACGCTGCTGCCAATATCCAGGCTCTCATGCAGCGGCAGCAATCAATCTGATATCGCATTTAGCTTTAACTGCGAACTTCCCGCCTTAAGAACTACGCAGCTATCATTATCATCATCGTCATCATCATCGTTATGATTTTAATTAAGTATACATTTTAAACAAGTAGCTCTCGTGCAGTTTTCTGAGAGCCACGCGCCCCCCACCCATCCCCGTTAATGGCAGTAATAAAAGCAGTGCACTAAGGCATTGCCTACTTGCCGTCGGCTGTTTGTGAGCCAGGACTTGCAACAATTACCCCCATTAGTCAGTGCCATGACATTTAGTGCTGGGGCGGGCGCTCCTAGCTTGGCCTGCCCTAAAAGACTGCCGGAAATGGCAGTTGGGTGTTCACCTTTGTGCTCTATGTTTAAAGGGGATGGCCGTGCTGCGACTCTTGCGTGGCTTCCTCGGCTGGAATGACTTCAGAAAGGGACTGCAGGTGAGTTGGTGCCAGTGGCAACCGAATAGGTTATCTTGCTTGATGCTCACAAATTGATTGATTGATTGCTTGATTGAGTGAGTAAGTGAGGAGTGAGGAGCGCGCCAGAGCATGAGTTACTTGGCAAAGGGAGGCTATTACAGGAGGACATGGCGTGTGGAATGAGAAGGAGGTTGTGTGTGTGTTTGTGTGTGTGTGTGCCAGGAGGGGTAGGGGTGTGGAGTGGAAGAGGTTCGAAGGAGGTCCACAGTGCTTAATGATGGTGACATAATTTGTAAAAAGACACTCAAAGCACTGAAAGCAAATTGTGACGCTGTAAATTGCAAATGCACTCAGAAGGCAAAAACACATCATACATGCCCTTATCAGTAGACAGGAACGATGATTATTTCTTTAGAGTGTGGGGTTTGTACAGATTGGTTGATTTTTATTAATAGAATATGTTACTACAGAAACCATCGGTGCATCCTTGCCAACATTGATGTTGCATTGTTACACATGAAATATCTCCAAAGTTAGCCTTTTAAAATAAAAGTTCCTTCAAGCTAAAGTAAGGTAGATTATAACAATCAACATACTATATTTATCTAGGAATAATACAGAAACTCAACACTATCAGACTATACAACTTTAATTTTAACTTGTGAGATATTTGAAGTGCAACTATGCTAAATTAATGTTGGCGTGCATGCCAAAACTATGACGCCATAGTCTTCTGAAGTAACATGTTCTATTAAAGTGACTCAGTAGTCCATTGTATATGGCAACAACTACATAATAGGTGCATGCATATTTAAGTTAGATATGTAGAATAACATCTAGGTAAATATTGGGTTTTCAAAATGTGATGCTTCATCGGACTATGCAGCATTAAGTCGACTGGGTTTTGAACTCATGACGGGCCACACTAAAGGTGACCCGTTCAACTAATTTAGCCATCCCCTGCGGCCTATTGTATCATTATTAACTTGCTATGTAGGAAGTTGGCTAGGATAAATGGATTTGGATGTAATTGATACTCTGACACAACTACCACAGCTTGCCGACGGCTACGGTCTGGGTAAAATCTGTTGAGCATGCGCAGCGTCGGTTGGAACCGGGAGTGGAACAGACATCGATTAACTACATAAGGCAGTATCTTACTCTCCATGTTGCTACGGCCCTCACTGCTAGTGCTATAAACATACGGAAATAATTAAAGCTATTTAGTCCGATGAAAACATTAAATTTCCAAAAACAAAACAAGTTTCTAGATTTTATTATACAGATCTAACTAAGCTACTGATGCATATAGTAAATATTTGTTGCCACACAGAAGGGAATACTGATGCAATGGGGACCTGTCACTTTGCATGACTCTTTCGTCAGATGGCGCACCATGCCAGTCTCATGTAATGCCGCTTTTGTATCTATAGAAGCAGGGTGTGGTGAGGATTTTGGTGTGTGTGGTTGGGGGGGGGGGGGTGTTGGGAGTTAGGGGTTTGTGGTGAGTGGGTATGGTGGGGTGGGTGTGGTTGGGGTGTATGGTGGGTGTGTGGTGGGGGCATATGTTTGTATGGTGGAGGCGTAGGGGTGTGGTGAGTATTTTGGTGTGTGTGGTGGGGGGGATTTAGGGGTGTGTGGTGGGGGTGTATGGGGTGTGTGGTGAGTGGGTATGGTATGGTCGGTGTTGTGGCGATGTAGATGTGTATGGTGGGTGTGTGGCTGGGGTGTGTTGTGGAGATGTAGGGGTGTGGTGGGGCTTTGGTGTGTATGGTGGGGGCATATGGGGATTTAGGGGTCTGTTTGGGAGTGTACGGGTGAGTGGGTATGGTGGGGTGTGTGTGGTGGGGGGTACGGGTGTGGTGAGGGCTTAGCGATGTGGTAGGGTGTAGGTGTGTGTGGTGGGGGTTGATGGTGTGTGTGGTGGAGGTGTAGGTGGTTTGTGGTGGAGGTGTAGGGGTGTCTTGCAGAGCGGCACCTCATAATCTTTAGCACCACAGCTCTAAACCCCCGCCACACACCCCACCACATACACCTATTCCCCCTACACCCCACCACACACACCTACACCTCCAACACACACACCTACACCTCCACCACACACAACCCCCACACACCTACACCCCCACCACATCTCTAAACACACACCACACACCCCCACCACACCCCCACCACACACCTACACCCCCCACACACACATACTCTAAACCGCCACCACACACCTACACCCCCACCACACACCTACACCCCCACCACACCCCTAAAGCCTCACCACACACCTACACCCCCACCACACACCGACATCCCCACCACACCCCTAAACCCTCATCACACACCTACACCCCCACCACACGCCTACACCCCCACCACGCCCCTAAACCCTCACCACACACACCCACCACCCACATACCTACACCCCCACCACACACATACCTATATCCCCACCACATCCCTAAACTCCCACCATACACTACACCGCATACACCAACACCTCCACCACACAGCTACACCCTTCTATCCAACCATGATGGCCGACTTGGACAGGGAACGGGTGCTGCCACCAAGTGTATAACGAGAGAAATGGTTAATGAAAGGTCCCCATTGATTAGAATAAGTTACTACAGAAACCTTCAGTGTCAGAGCTTGGCATGCTTGCCAAAATTATTCTTCCGTGGTTACACTTCAAATATGACAGAAGGTCAACACCATCGGACGATGCCCCTCTATGGAGAAGAAGAGTTCAGGCGTAAAACCAAGTAAACTCCAATAAAAAAATGGAGCTAAACAGTGGATTCATACCTTCAACAAGTTAATTGGTTTATATTCTTACTTGTTTATTCATTGCTCCATAACTATGTGAACATATGACAAGTGGAAATAGTGAGAATTAAAATTATTTTCAGGTAAAAATCATTCATTTGTGGATTGGCTTTTACATGGTTTTGCGCCTGAACTCATATCCCAGACAGCACACAGCCGTCGGGCCGATGTCGGCTATTGGTCGCACCATCGCCACATATTTGCCACCATCGGGCCACCGTCAGGCCGACACTGGTGGCCCGCCGCTGGGTTTCAATCATTTTGCACATTTGGGCCACCGTCGAGCCACCGTCAGGCCGACGGTGGTGATCCGCCGCTGGGTTTCAAACTTTTGCACATTTGGACCACCATCGAGCCAACGTCAGGCCGACGGTGGTGGTCTGCCGCTGGTTTCAAACATTTCGCACATTTCGGCCACCATTGACCCACCGTCGAGCCGACGGTGATTTTCAGTGGTTTTCAATTGTTTTGCACATTTGGGCCACCGTTGAGCCAATGTCGGGCCGACAGTGGTGGTCCGCGCATGCGCAGTTCCTTAAATACGGTTTCCGGCTCGAGTCGCCAGCGCAGCACGTGTGATGGTTAAGCAGCGTTCTTTTTCTACAAATAACTCCAGAAATCGTAGGAATTTTAAGGAATTATTTAACAGGTTTGTTTATTAATAGGTTTAGATTATTTTGTAAAAGTTTTGTAATTTATTACGACGTATTAATGCATTATTGGTGTTAATATGATTTGAAATATCCGGTACGGAATGTTGACGGTTCGACTTTGAGTCACCAGTGGAGGACATGCGATCTTGAAAAGCGTTCTTTTTCTACAAATAACTCCAGAAATCTCAGGAATTTTAAGGAATTATTTAACAGGTTTGTTTAGTAATATGTTTAGATTGTATTGCAAAAGTTTTGTAATTTATTACGACGTATTAATGGAGTTATTCATGTTAATACGATTTGATTTGTATTATCCAGTACGGAATGTTGACGAAGCACTGCCATCTTGTTTTTTTTCAGCAAATGCCATCAGGCTGACACAATATATTTATTCAAAATTAATAGAAAACCTTATAAATTTAATATAATCTTTTTGGTAAAGATGTTTTCTATATGTGTACCAAGCGATTTCTTAATAGGTTGTGTGGTTTTTGAGATATATCACTTTTCACTAACACTAACCCTAACCCTAAACCTAACCTATACAGAAAAAGTGAAATATCTCTAAAACCACGTAGAAACAAATCGCTTGATACAGTTATAGAAAACATCTTTACCAAAAAGATTATGTTAAATGCATAAGGTTTTCTATTAATTTTGAATAAATATATTGTGTCGGGCCTATGGCATTTGCCACCGTCGGGCTGACGTTGTTTTGTCCAATCTTCCGCCATAGGCCCGACGGCGGCTACCGCCGTCGGCGGCTGCCGCTGTAGGCCCGACTTCGGCCGCCGACGGGCCGCCGGCAGCAGCCGCCATCGAGCCATCGGCAGGAGGTTGGCCAAAACAACATCGGCCCGACGGCGGTTTCCACCATTGGGCCGATGGCGCGGCCGCCGTCGGGCCGAGTGTGACATGGAGACCAAAAGTAAAAACATTCCCAATAATAGCAGAAGACATCCAAATAATAGCAGAATCCATCTTCATATGAAGCTTTGCATGTTGTGCAAATGTCAAAGTTGACAAAAATACTATTTCATTTTTTTGTTTTTGATCTTATAACCAATTCATCAATATGCTAATATCACTTCTGCAAGATGAAAATCAAACACACATTCAGAACCTTATTTTAGAATGCACAACAAGATTGTGTTGATAATAGTTAATGTTAATATGCGAATATATTCTTGACTTATATATATAATAAGTTTAGTGCTTAGAAATAAAAATATAGTTTTCCAGAATGGAGTCAGGTGTGCTTTCTGCATGTGTATAAGAGGACGATGGACATTCATCCATCTAAATATAGGCAGCCTGCTAGTGGGAGGTAAGGTATCACGTCCCCCAGCCATTTCGCATTCAGATAAGGGCTACCAGGAAGGACGACCTGGTTCGCCTTCCTCCGTGAGCACTGCCAGAAATAGCAAAGCCATCCAAGCAGCCAAGTGTGTGCCTCCCTTACAAACTAGTCACCCGAATCAATTAAATGGGTCTTCCCTTGTTAGAACCATCATTAAGGAAACTGCAGACTTGCCGGTATGTATTGCCCCTGTCACACTACGACGCTTCTCGCCGGCGACCCGTCAACGTGTGGTGTTTTTGGGCGATATTTGGTGAAATATGGAGAAGCGCTGGTGGCGCGTTATGTGCGCGTCGGTACACGTCGGTACATTATCGTTGACGTTGATGGTCGGCGCGAAGCGCCGGCGCGCGATGCCTGTCCAAAACCTGTCCAAAACAACCCAACGACCGCCAGCGCGCGCAAATATATGGGTAAGAGACGCGGGTCGCGCTGCGTTGGACGCGCCGGCATAACGTTATGGGAACGCTACGAAGACGGCGCGCGCGCGGGAAGGTCGTTGCTCACGCGTTGCGCAAACTGGGCCGTTTTTGTTTTACGCCCTAGCAACATTTAAGGTTAAATGAAGACGTCGCACCAAACTTTTTTTTTTTACCCCCGAGCGCGTCCACACACGTTGGCCGCGCGCGCATAACGCGCCGCGCTGACGCCGATCTTTTCCCCAAAAACGCCGAAAAGTTTGACGTTTCTCGACGCGCAAGATTTTATTTTCAACGCTGACGGATCGCCGGGAGAAGCGTCGTAGTGTGACAGGGCCATATGGCTCACAAGTGGAAGCTTCACTCCAAAGTGTTTTTAGGAGAGGGGGGGGGGGCAGAGGGAGGGACAGGAAAAGAAAGAAGAATGGAATCCCAGTGGGGAGGTATTTTATGGTAGAAGCATAACACAGCTGCATGCAAGGCTTATTGTTCTTTCAGGTCTACACTTCTACTATTGAACACATATCCTGTGGAGTGCCATATGGTTCAATACTGACAATAAGAATGATGTTCACTAGTAGTTCACACTTTTGTTCTTACTTGCAGATGTACATCAATCGGTACAAGTTCAGTAACGCTGATATGCGACAACTATGGTCAATCTTCACAGAGGTAGGTTTGCCAAGTAAAGCTGCATAGTCTGTTGTAATTATCAATTTTTTTTCTAAACCAAAACACTTATCTAGATTCGATCTTGCGCATCCAACTTTGATAAATTGAGCATGTATTGCTGGACAAAAGTCAACGTTGGTGACCATGCTTCAGGTGAACTCTATTGTATCAGAAAATGGACATGCCTGCCAATACTATTTAGCCTGTTTTCAATTAATAGAAACTCCAAATACAGCCAAAATTAGTTTAAAATAAAGTATGGTAGATTATAATGACCGACCAAATATATCTATTTAAAATATATGACCTACACTTAAAAACATCAGACTATGCAATTTTAGTCCGATGAATATGCATTTGATAAAACCCCGGATAACTATAAAACACCAATATATATTGACCCAGTAAGAAGGCTAGTAATGTATTCACTGCGCCATTGGTATAACCACGCAAAACCCTGCTCCCTTCTAGTTGTGCAACTGTTGCATTGCATAATTATTGGTCATCGGTAGTGCCATGCCTATGTCATGATCATTAGTGTCTATTTTAAATATTTGATCGATTTACATAATGGGTTAAATATGCATAGTCCCATTGTTTGGCCTTATGACACCTTTCGAGATAAATAGATGAGCTTTATTGTTAAAATCTACGTTACATTAACTTAAAGTAACTTTTATTATAAATGGTCAACCTTAGCGAAATTTGAAGTGCAAAGGTGCAAAATTAATATTGGCATGCACATCAAAGTTTTGGCAGCGTAGGCTTAATAGGTGCTATTAAATTAATTTAGTATTCCTTTCTATGCAGAAACACATGCTTCTTATGTGCAATCGCAGTTAAGTTGGACACGTAGAATCAAATCTATCTCAGCCTTTTGAATTTAAATTGTGTTTGCTTTCATCAGACTATGCAGGTTTAAACCATTGCAAAGTCCCAACTTCTATAATTAAAACCGACAACATCAATTTGATCAGGGCGACGTGTAGGCGGCATCAATAGTGCAAATGACACCATCCATGAATTAAATAACCCGAAATAAGAAAACCCTGTTAATACAAGGCGTTAAGCAGAATATTGTGCAGGCTTTCAATTCATTGAACAAGATGCCGTAAACTCTATTTAATGTATATATATGATGGATCACCTTCTGGTGTGCTGTGAGGTGATGCATCATGTACACACACAAAACCTGTCAAAGAAAGCCTTGGATTCCACAGGAAAATGCAAAACTACTAAGGCCTTATAGATTACTCCCAGCAGGGACCCATGTCTGCGGCGATGTGATTAATTACATTCACTAATGAATTTAGATGACACATTCAACGCCACCAGGTTACTAAGAAACGCTAAATGCTAGGCACTTTTGGAAATGAGACTTAATGCATATGGTTTTATCCATTTATGTATTTATTCATTTATTTATTTATTTATTTATTTATTTACGCAACAGGCGGTGAATAAGAAGTACAATGTGGGTCATATCATGGACACGTGGACTCGCCAGATGGGATTCCCTGTTGTGACTGTGAAGCACATCAAGGGGAATAAGTACAGGTTGACCCAACAAAGGTTTCTACTGAACCCCGACGACAAACACAGGGCAAGCAGCAGCAGATACGGGTAAGAAGATACTGGTGTTCATTTTCCGTATTTACGAATATCACAGCCTTCAATTTGATATTTGTGTCAGTTACTAGTGTAAGCCGCTAGATATCAGTAATATGTGAATATCAACTAGTTGGCTTCAAACACTCACATATTGGCTCAGCATGAGCAAAGCCCTGATTAAATTTCAGATGATATATGGACTCCTCCTCCCCCTACCCCCCACCCTTCCAGGACACTAATGATCATTAAGGTTGTCAGTTGATATGACATTTGATGTTGTCAGAACGTACGACTCCAACAACCAACCAACCAGATTGTCGGGCGACTGACAGCATGGATTACTGGGATCCTGGTTAACTGGAACCTGGGGACAACTGAGATGTTGGTCGATTGGGTCATTGGGCAACTGGATCCATGTATGACTGAAATGATGGACAACTGGTAACTTGGACGACTGGGACTTTGGACGTCTGGGTCCCGAGAACAAATACTACATTGGGTAATTCTGTCCAAGGGTTCCAGTCCTTCCAGGTTCCAGTAGGACAGATTTCCATGGTCCCAGTTGTTCGCATAACATCGTTCATCATGATTATCAGCCAATCATTGGGGTCAGGGAATGAATGATCCCGTATATTTGAAACTAGACTGACAACTGAGAAGTCATCCTGTTAAACTGGGAATTATCACGTTAAATTCATAGACCTTTTAACAAAAATAGCGTTAAATGGTTGTATGCGGAAGAATACTATGCAAACTTAATTATCCATCACTTTATAATAGAATCTCCTGAGTTATTATTGAGTTGTTGGATTACTGGCTTATTATTGGGTTATAATCGAATTCTTATTAAAATCTTATCGGGTAAGTATTACATTATTATTGAGTCATTACTGAATTGTTATTGAGTTATTATTGACGTGGTATTGAGTTAGTATTCAGGGATCATTGATGTATTATTGAGTTACGACTGAGTGGTTACTGACTGGTATGATAAACAGGAGGCAGTCAGTGTGTAGTAGTTGTAGTACTATGCATATTGTCAGTGTGGTAACCTACAATGTGAAGGGCCGAATCCCTGTTGAACATTTCATTGTGTCTACAGTAGTTGATTAAGCAGGAGAAATTTCATTCGCGGACAATTGGTCTTCCTCATTCTACTGCTCCTTGCCCTATCCCAATAATGCCGAGCGACAGGCTAGGTAGCAACAAGTATACATTTTTAAGTCATTGGTTTTACTCGACCTGGGTTCGAACATGTGCGTTCGAGTCCCACAACCTACTCAAATGGAAGAAAGATGCTCAACTTATTCGCCCATCCGGTCTGGTGATTATGGCCAGATGGCCAGTGTTAACACAAACGGGTTCATAATTTTAGAACTATGGGGTCATTCTGGGAGCTCACGTGAACAAGCTCATCTCCTCCCCTCCGACCTAACCGCCACCTCTCACACCGAAACTGTCCCACCTGTCAAAAGCCGGCCCCGCGCTCACCAGCTAGCTCACATTTCCCTCGTCATCCTGCCATGCACCTGGTCTGCCACCTGTCTTATGTTCCTCTCTCTACTCTAGTCCTCGACACAACTCGGATCACAACTCCTCCTTGCACTTGCTTTTGGGTTGTTGATTTTTTTAAATCAGAAATAAATGCATTTTGTTATTACTGATTTCTCTATCCTTCTGTGGGACTCCTTACTGTATATTTATTAGGGACATATATATGTGATGTATAAGCATTATGCGAGTATAAAGCTGCGTAAGGTAATCTATATGTTTATTACTCTGTACTACTTTATAACACACTATATTATTGACCAATCGGCTCTCTGTATCTATTCGCCTCCTACCACAATGCACTTCGAACCGCACTTCCGTCGCCTCCACTGTCACTTGCGACCTCTCTCCGCACCTCTCTCAACACCTCTCTCCGCACCTCCTCGCCTCACCTCGCCTCACCTCGCCTCGCCCCGCACGCTGCCCCGCCCACTGCCCGCCACCACCGCAGCTACCCCCGCATCAACCACTTACTGTGCTCTCTGCGCATCGACGCACAGGGAGGGCGACCTTGATGCCTGCTCCCGTAACCAGATCGAGAGTGAGGTAGACGGTCAGCCGTCACATCTATCATGCAGAGCATCCACTGAAAGACAGGCGAGATCTAAGCAGGAGGGGGACATCTCGTCAGCCATGCAAGGCATGTCTATGGAGGACCAGGTGAAAGAGGCGAGGGAGGACATCCGCGAAATGGAGCTGGAGGAGGAGATGGAGAAACTGGACGATCGCAGGGAGAACCTACGCAGACGCAAAGTCGAGCGCCGGATGGCGAGAGACGGGGGTGCGCGTGGCCCGGAGATGGCCCATGGTCATAGCGGACAGGAACAGTCCAAACACGGATCGAAGCCTGAAGCGAATCCTACCACTACAGCTATGGGACGCATGCCTCCCGACACCGCTCCAGGGGAAGGAGGTGCAGACGCCACAGTGACTCCAGGTCGGGGAGCAGATCCAGCAGCAGCACGAGGAGGCAGATAAGTAAGTGGTCCCTTCGAAAATTCACTGTTGCGCGCAAGGATGTTAAAAAACTGAACCCGCATGAGCTGGTTGCTGCCTCGGCACTATGGTGCCTCAACATTGACATGGACTCTCTTTCAAAGAAGGACTATCGCACCTTCCTTGAACATATTCATTTTCTGTCCGTAAGAGCCATGACTGATGATTTCAAAGACGCAGCACATGTCGCTTATGACTCGGCGATTAGAAAGAAGGCGGAGGAGCATGGCTTCGCCGCATTTGCCGAGGCATTCCAGGGCGCCAGCGTGATATATTATGGCGCGCAACAGATGAAAACTAAGCGGGGGACCACTTACAGTAAGTAGCAAGCAGAGTAGCGCGGGGGGTGTTAAGACATCCTGCTTCCAGTGGAACAAGGAAGCCGGGTGTCCCCAGTCAGATGAGAGCTGCCACTTCGCTCACAGCTGTGGGAAGTGTGGTAGCCGCTCCCACAAACAATTCAAATGCAATAGTGATTGACAAACCGTTGAGCACCGTCTATCCGAGGGGACTGTGTTTCAGACTTTTGAGAGGCCTAATCTCGTTATTAAGGCAGATGCCGGTGCCGACACTCTGGCCGACAGTCACGGTCATTATGATACCGACTCATCTTCTGTAAATGTTTCACACGTTCTTGCTACACCTGATGACCATTGTGCTAATAAGGTTGATGTTGACACCGCCGCTGTTAAAAAATGTTTCAGGAGCGGTGGCGCTGAAGATATCGTGATTGCGAATGTTGCTAATGTTGAATCTGACACTTGTGCTCGTGATGCAATGATGACACAAACTAACGATGATTTGACCCCAGGTACTGGCCATGACCAGAATAACAAAGATTCAGATGGCAGTTCAAATCTAAATTGGGGGGTCTTTGATGTCGTTGATAAAATTACATCCAGCCAAGTAAAACATACCGGCCAGGATCGCCCCCAACCTGGTCCGCCTGGAATAAGGGGGGACGCCGTTGATAATAATGATGTCTTTATTGAGGTACAGAAGGTACTAGTAGAGGCCGCCCCCATATGGGACTCCGAAGTAGGGAGGGGGGACGCGACATGACGGACACAATGGTTAAGGGTACCCATAATAGTCGGGGCCGCCTCAATTTTGATTCCCAGCAAGGGGGGGGACGTGCTAAGAAGTATCAGCCCCGAATTTGGCGGGAAGGAAGACCCCAGCTCCCCGTAAACAATAAAGACGGCGCTAATGTCTGTGCACACAGTAGCTGGGATGGCTCGGCCGCCCATTGTAGTGACAGCGCCGGCAGTGGTAGGCAGGGCGGGAGGGGGGACAAGGGCGACACCCACACACCCGGCGCCGCCACAGCCTCAGATCTCGCCAGTGGCGATAACACCCACAGGGGGATTAACACCTATGCCTCTTCTAAGGGGCGTGAAGGCCCGCACCGGATAGTGATGACGGTATAACCGGTTGGGCTGAGCTCGAGGGACATGAGGGCGGTGGCTGGTTGTCAGTAGTCTATGAAGATCACGCCCTATCTGTGACTGTTCGCGAGGTATTAGATGAATTTTCCTTTCGCGTTTATGATAGTTGTGCCCAGGGCACTTGCTCCTGCATACACACTATAGCGGACTGTACTGCCCAACTCCGGCCTTGCAGGGTGTTCAGTGAATTATTTTTGAGGGGAGACTCCGATCCTGATGGCCAGTATATCCTAACCGGGACGGTCTTCGGATTCAATGTAATTGACCCCGATTGCGACTTAAAATACACGACTGACTGTAGGGTTCCCAGAGACACACATGACAGATCCGCGATTTCAGATAAGCTTACCAGCGAAATCAATAAAGGTGGCGTTTCCGTGGTAAATGAACCCCCCGCTTGTATACACAATTTATTTTGCATACCAAAGGATGGGGGGGGATCTCGGACGATTGTCGATTGTAGTCGCCCAAGTGGGGGGGCTCTATTAACTCGTGCACGAACAACGTTTGCGCGAAATTTTCATATAGGAGTGTCGACTCTGTAATTGAGGTTATGGAGAGGGGTGATTTTATGTCGACAGTCAACATTAAGGACGCTTACCGCGCAGTATCTATACACCCCAGGGATCGTGAAAGACAGGGTCTACACTGGCACTTTGGTACAGAGGGTGACACGAGATGCACCTACATGAAAGACAACAGGCTATGCATGGGACTTTCCTCCAGCCCTTATGTGTTTACCAAGATTTCAGACTTTATAGTGAGATGTGCTATGCGGGAGGGGGTATCTAGAGTTATCAACTACCTCGACGACTTCTGCATAGTTAGTCAGAGCCTTGCCGAGGGCTGTAGGGACCAGGAGAAGGTCATAGCCATCCTCAGGAGGGTTGGGTTCTTCGTAAGCTTTAGCAAGCTGACCTCCCCAACCACCATGGTCCGATTCCTTGGGATCATAATCGACTCGGTGGAGTTGGAGATGAGGCTCCCGGAGGATAAACTGGCCAGGCTAATCAAGGTCCTCAATGACCTAAGCGGCCGGAGGAAGGTGTCTCGTAGGGAGCTTGAAAGCTTGGGCGGTTTGCTTGCTCACTGCAGCAAGGTAGTGAGGGGTGGGAGGACCTTCTGCCGCCGGATTTATGACGCGATTAACAGCGTGAGAGAACCACACTTCAAGGTCAGGCTCTCCAGGGGCTTCCGGGACGACATTGACTGGTGGCGTGGCTTTGCAGCCCGTTTCAATGGCAAGGCCAAAATACTTGGCCCCTTCGCGGCACACCTCTCCACCTATAGTGACGCCTCCAACTATGGCTATGGGGCTCTTCACGGACGAGACTGGGTAGCAGGCGCTTTCGCCCCTAATGATGATGAAGGTTTAAAGGTGAGCATTGGTAACCACCACGCCGCCCCCGATGACCACTGCTCCTCCGCACACATCAATGTACGTGAGATGTGGGCGGCCTATGCTGCCGCTCTCAGATGGGGGAGTCTTTGGAAAGACTGCTCAATTGTAATGGTTACAGACAGCACAACTGTTATGGCCGCTGTCACCTCTGGCCGCTCCAGGAGCCCCGACATAATGTTCTACCTCAGGCGCCTTTTCTGGCTAGCTTCAGAGGGGAATTTTGAGTTCTCTTCCGTATTTATTGGAAGCTATGATAACGTCATATGCGATGCGCTTAGCAGACTAGACGACCCCAGCAGTGCTAGCCGCATCTCTAAAGCTGACCCGACGGGCAGGCTCTGTTGTGAGGGGCTATTCACTAAAGTCGTCTCTTCCCCTTGCAGGGTTGGAAGAGCTGCAGAGGGAGAAAGTGACGTTCCAAAATCGGTCATACGCCCCCAACTCAATCACAACACGGGGGATTCAAGTGAGACGGTACCTGGAGTTTGTGGAAGGCTACTCGGAGTAACTCACCCCGTTGCCTTGCCCGCCGAGACAAGTGGCACTCTATGCCACGTGGCTGGCTCGGACGATGAAGTACTCATCGATCCTGAATTATCTCAGTGGGCTGAACAACTTCCTGAAGCAGAGGGGCTACACTAACTTTGAGATTGCCTCCACCTTGAGGGGCATTCGGAGGGAGTGCTCCACGGCCCCAAAGCAAGCCATCCCTATCCTGCCCGATACCCTACTGAGCATGTTCCGCTTCCTGTCCCCAAGACCGGGTCACGTCGCATGGAGGGCGGCCCTGCTTTGCAGCTTCCGGGTCCTGCTGAGGAAATGCCAGGTAACTGCATCTGACTCCTCTCTCCTCAGAGGGGACTTCCGCTTCTTCCCCTGGGGGATGATCATCTCCATAAGACGGTCAAAGACGATACAATTTAAGGAAAGGGTCTTGGAGATCCCAGTCGCTCGCTGTCCCAATACACATATCTGTGCAGTTCATTGGACAGCACTCCACTTTGAACAGCTCCCAGCGGCTCAGTCGGACAATGCCTTCCGGATCCCTGGGCTGGGTCAGTACTCTATCCCTCTTCCTTATAAGGTCTACCAAGCGACTCTGAAGATATTTGCTGAGAAGGCGGGGCTTGATCCCGTTTCCGTCTCCTCCCACTCCCTCAGGAGGGGCGGCTGCACCTTCCTCTCTCTCTGCGGCACTACGATCGAGGAGCTCCGCACCAGGGGGGATTCGTGCACCGACACAGTCTTCACCTACTTGAAGACCCCCCTCTCTATCCGGATCATGAATGATATTAGGGTGGCGATGTCGCTTGCCACCACCCCTGTGCCTCACTACTAACCTAAGATATGGGTTTGGGTATCTTCGATCTTGGCAAATATTCCCTATGCCACCAATCAATCAATCATATTATCTCATCCCATATCATTGTTTGTCTCCTTCTTGTACTGTAGCTTGTTTATGTGATGTATAAGCATTATGCGAGTATAAAGCTGCGTAAGGTAATCTATATGTTTATTACTCTGTACTACTTTATAATACACTATATTATTGACCAATCGGCTCTCTGTATCTATTCGCCTCCTACCACAATGCACTTCGAACCGCACTTCCGTCGCCTCCACTGTCACTTGCGACCGGAATTTTTCCTTTAAGGCTAGGGCAAATATTCCCTATGCCAGAGAATATATATTATCTCATCCCATATCATTGTTTGTTTCCTTCTTGTACTGTAGCTTGATTATATATATATATATATATATACTATGTACTTTAGTATGTAGATATAAATAAAGGATGCCTCCTAATTTTTTGGTCGGCGCCCCCTCTGACACGGACCCCTTTTCATACCAACCTAACATCACATGCTGATAGTCGGCAATTCTCTGCATCTCGCCGACTCTGACCTATGACCATCTGACATTAACAGTCATTCGTAGTTCACCTTGGAACAGTTTCTAATTATATATATACTACTTTCCTGTATCGATCGCTTTATTTGGGATCCATCAATACCATTGTAACCATATTCTAACTCCCTAAACCGACCACCTACCTAAATGGACCACTTAAAGTCGGTTCCAAGGTCGGTCGATTTAGAGAGATTTTATTGTATATACAGAAATATATATATATTTAACTGTCGGGCTATTCCACCCACGCTTAAGGCGAGCCTATGTGTTAATTTATATAACTATTTCCATGTGAATTTCCTGGGCCTGCCACGGGCTGCCACTGCCTTTCGTCCCATCTGCAGGTAGTCTGTCGCCGTTGTTGTCCTTCCCGGGCTAAGGGCGACCAGCCAAAGTATCATCTAAATACGGGATTTTGCCCCTACTCGCATTTATCAGCCTGAATCAATTCCTCAGTTATTTCAACTAACTGGCTGTCCTCCCCGCCTTTCGGTGTATATTAACATGATTAAATTAATCCAGAACTAAGCAGACATGCTAGTGGTGCTGCCACTGTCACTGTTAATCAGCCTAACTTACTGTCATATTTTTAGCCAAAATAAGACTACGTTAATTCCGTTAATATGCCTGTTATTATCTTCCCGCAGATGGGTTAATTAGCTGCATAAGGCCTATCAGGCATAAGGCCCTTAAGTACATACAAAGCAATCAAATATCAAGTTTGACCTTAGCGGTTTATCTAAAAGAAGACTGGAGAATAGTAAAGAATGCAAGGAACGTTCCAATTTACCTTCCCAAGAGCTCACAGCTTTATTCTTAACAAAAATTAACAAAAGATCGTAGCAACATGTTGTATATGAACTAGTAAATCCCCTCCCATTTTATTAAGTTTAAACAAGTTTAGAATTTCGACAATAAAAGCCTAAATCTTGGCTAAAACATCAGAGCGTGCATAAACACGTCTGATGGGTCTGGGTCCGAACGCCTGACCTCCTCTCATTGCCAGAAGAGTCGCAATTGACGTCTCCTAGCAATGCTTTACGGCCGGAAAACCGGGGCCTCGCAAATGGTGGCAATTGCGAGTCTGCCCTGGCGAGTAGCCCGCATTTCCAAATGCGGGTTAATCGGCCCAAGCTCGCAATTGTCACAAGGCGAGTAGTCTCGTCCACTTCACATATATATATATATATATATAGTCGAATCGAGTGACCATTCGGGTGAGCTGGTCAAGAGTCAGAGTCGGCGGGATGCAGAGAATGACCCACTAGTCAGTATATCGAGTTAGTTTGATATGTCAGAATCGGTGTCAAAGGACACCGACCAAAAATATTAGGAGCTATTCTTAATTTAGAATCACATACCTGGTTATACCGTCAAGATATATATATATATATACATAATTTAAGTGTAGGTTAAGGCATTCTCCGAATCACTAGCGGGTTTGACACTTATGGTGTTGGCATATACCTTGGCCTTTCCAAATGACAGTAGCTATCGGATGCAATACCATGAAGCGCCATCACTCGATCAGATTTTGCGGCTCCCCTCACTATTGCCTCTGTCCTTATAGGAGTCAGAAAGCAGTGGCATTTTCTATTAGGGGATAAGGGACAGGAGAAAACATTCTCTCAATGGAATATACACATATGTATGGTAGTGAATTACATTCGCCACTGGTGGCTCTGTGACATACTGTGACTATGGCAATGAGCACTTGTTTAAGACGGACGATAATGGGGGGGTGAAAGTAGGAAATATTGCACCTAGAGCAGAAATCAAACCCACATCTCTTGCATTCTGGGCCAGAGTGCTAACCATTACACATATGAGACTGTCTCAAAAGGTGTTAACCAATATGGGACAAACCTTTGTCCATTGTAACTATCAACATACTATCTGATTATGCATTTGCTCAGGATAAACTGATTTGTTTTTTACATGGTGTTTCATAATCCCAATAGAATACATATTGAGTTGAAGCAAATGTCCTTGTGTTTTCAGTGTAACCGTTTCTGGGCTGTTTTGTGTCAATCGTTACAATGGACAAACAAAAAAGAGTTATCACCGTTTTGAGACAGGCTCATATGCTCCATGATATCACTACCCTATCCACGCCTACCTGTCTCTGCCTGAGAGGTCAGTGCAGACTACGACTCTCATCCCCTTGGAATTGTAAGTCTATTAAATGGGCATTAAATGCTTGCAATTACATACATACAGACTTGCATACATAGGGTAGCTTCAACAACCATATATCTTGTTGAGGATCATGACCATGTCAATCAAGGTCCTGCGTTCCTTGCATCAGTTACACCGTGTGAATCCATCGATATATCAGCTGCACACCCGTAATAAGGGTTGCTTTTCCCCTGCTATCAAACCGGCTGTTTGAATCGAAGTTGATGGTGGGATTTACGAGCGCGATTTAAACAAAACAACACTGCAGGCAAATTCAAAGCATGTACATAAAGCGGACTGTGTTCCAGGAACTCATCTTCCTTTCCTACATTTGTCAGGACGATTGCTTTCTTTTCTTTTGGAGTACAATATGCCTGGGTTACAGCTGGGTTGTCCTAAATACAAATACAGCTGAGTTGTGCTAAATACAAACGAAGTAAGTGAACGCAGGTTTGGATTTATTTGAAGTAGGAAGTGAATGCCAGTCTTCCTCTCAAACCAAGTAAGAGAACGCCGTTCACATGCGTTCACACATACACTACACAATTGGCTTACCATAGTATCCACTATTCTGATGCATAGAATACTAATAATAGGGGAATATATCGGCTGATGAAGCCAAGTCATTTACTTCAAACTGACCTTCCTGGAATTTATGATATTAGCAACAATTATATTAAATCCATTCAGTCATATTTAGCCAAACGCATTTTCACTTACTTTGCGTGTTCATGAAGGCACATGCATTCCAATTTGCATGACTGATGTTACAGTTATCATCATTGCATACAAGGTATCCCCAAATCTAACCTTCAAAAGTGTGACAAAGACAAAACAATTGAGATAGTATATCTGTATTAAAACACTAATTGCATGGGTACAATGTATTATAAATGTTAACCAAGTACAATAATATAATCGAAACCCCAAGACATTGGAAAGGGAAATCAATCCAGATGGATTAGAACTACTAATGCGCATCAGCGGAAACAAGTGCATGTGCAACAGCTATGACAGAATAAACAGACGATCACTAAAATAAAAAGATGTTTCCTGATAATAAATTAATGTTGGATCAATGTGGCCGTGTGATAGTGATGACATAGAGTGGTACACGTTGACAAAAGACAGCCTGCTGCGGCTGTATGTATATGGAGGAGCTCGGTGTTATTTCCCAGGGACCAGTGTGATTATGGCACACTCGCGCCTGCCTCCTCACCCTTCAACACACCCAGCTGCTCTCCAGGGTCTTGAATCTGATTGGTCCGTACACAGTCCGTAATGGGATACAGTAAAACTCGTAAATAGTGCTTGAATTTATCCGCCATGTCGCCTCAAGCTTTGCCGCGTGTATGTTGCAACATTTGAGACAATGCCATCTCTCCCACCAACACCATCCACACCAATCACCTCCCCACCAACCACCTCCCAACAAACCATCATCATCATCATCATGCTGTCAGTCGCGATGTGACAAAGACTGCTTTCATTACTTGACTGCCGCTCTCCATTTAGCTCTCTGCTGTGAGAGTTGTGTCCATGAGTAGGTCTTAATGTCTCTCAGCTTCAGGTTTCTCTTGATGGTATCTTTGAACTGGAGACGGGGGCGCCCTCTCTTTCTGTAGCCAGAAGACAGTTGAGAATAGAGGATCTGCTTTGGTAGCCTGTCTGATGACATCCTCATGAGGTGTACAGTCCACCGGAGATTCTTTTTGATCAGAAGATCTTCCATAGAGGGCAGCCCCATCCGTTCGAGTATTTCCTTATTCGTCACTTTGTCCTTCCAGGTTAGCCTCATGATTGAACGCAGATGTCGCATCATGAAGGCATGCAGCTTTTTCACCTGCTGTCTGTACACTGTCCAGGCCTCGGCTCCATATAGTAGGGTGGATAGCACGATTGCGCGGTCATTTCATGAAAGCTGCCTGCAAAAGTGTTGAAGTGCTGCTGGCTTTTGCAAGTTACCAGCGGCACTCTCTCGGGGAGCAAATAGAGGTTTCACACCGGCAAGAACATGTCAAGACAGGCGCAAAACTATTTGTCCCTGCAGTGGCTGGTCGGGAGATGTTGGGAGTTCCATACATCAACCGCCCTTAATGCTGCCACAGTGACATGGTTTTCTGTTTAGGGTTTGCTCCCTTAGCCTTCGGTTCTGTCAAGGACCTGTACCACAAGGCAGTGGTTTAGAACTCTGCAAGGCAGGGGTGTCAAACTCTCTGAGGTATTGCTATACCTGCTATACCTGCATACCTACGAACCACCTCCCCACTAACCACCACACCACAACGACCTCTCCACCATCCACCTCCCCACCAACACCCTCCTCACCAAACTGCTCCCCACCAACACCCTCCTCACCAAACACCTCCCCACCAACACCCTCCTAACCAAACACCTCTCCACCAACCACCTCCCCACCAACACCCTCCTCACCAAACACCTCCCCACCCGACCAAACACCTCCCCACCAAACTCCTCCCTACCAACCACTTCCCTACCAACCACTTCTCCATAAACTACCCACCAATCACCTCCCCACCAACCACCTCCCCACCAACCACGTTGCTACCTTTGGGCGGCCATGCGCAGATGAGGTGCGTGCTTATACATACGTAATGCGAGCTGCGGCTGAACTTCCAATAGTTGTTTGAATGACATTTGAAGGCCAACGGTTGCATAGGTCTGCACACGACTGACAGGACTGTCACTTACCAGCGCTTAGGGGGTCAGTGAACTGGGTCTTAGGTTGAGCGATGGCAGTAGTGAATGTCAATGTTTTCCTAACCTAGTTTTACTTATTGGTTACTTAACCCAATCTCAGCTTCTCGATTTAAAAGGAGATAGAATGTTTTAATAACTTCTGGATTCCGCGGTTCTTGATTGATGGTTTCTTCACACCGTGTCGGCAGCATAGGGCGTATTAACGGCGATTCCGTGGACTAATTACTCAATCCATCCCATTTCTGTCGCCTCAGGTAATATCCCTTACAACCATAGGTAAATATATATGTGAGTCAGCCTCACGAAAATGGGCCAATTGGTGGTCAATTGAAGATGTCGGCATCGCAATTCTTAAAAGTGTAGTGCATTTCTTTGTTTTATATTAAATTATCCTAGAAACAAATAAGGTTGTTGTATTTTCTCGACCTTTACATTCCGGATACATTTAAGGACTTTCCAACACCTCTGTCAATCCTAAATTATAATTATACCGATCGACGCCGACATCCAATGATCGACGCCGACAACTTTCCCCAATTGGCCTCTTTTGGTGATCCTGACGCATGGATACAAAACAAAGTCTCTACATCGACTGACCATGAGACCAATTGTACATGGTCCACTTAGGGAGGTCGGGATAGGGGTAGGGAGGGGCACACCTGTTTGCAGCATCCACTAAACAACACCCTCTTTCCACAATTCTACATTCGGCTGATTATCGCTCATTTCAGCCAAGTAGCATTGCGTCACTCGGGGACAAAAATAACCAAATACCGTAAAACAAACCAAAAATAGCAGCGAGGGCGACATCTGCATGTATTGGTGCGGCCGCGCATGACCCAGTGTTTCTATGAGCATGTGCATTTCCTGACGCTTCCTTTCGACACGCGATGCTATTGTATCAGCCTCCATTGTGCTGCATCCGTTACACAGTCACGGCAGCATTCGACTGTGGAAGCTTGGTGGTGTGACACTGAGGCAGTGTAGGGTGGCGATCGGCCTGGATGAGAGGTGGCCGGGTAGCAGTGGGTGTGAGTGGGATTGCATGTCAGGCGGGGAAGAAGGGAGATGTTGTGTGTGTGCGGGTTTGTTGGTGTGTGGGTGTACGAGAGTGAAACCTGCAGACGTCCAGCTGGGAATCCTCAATGATAGCTGGCAGTAGCAGACACTAGAACAAGGTCGGCAACTATCAGCATTTGTCAGCCGGTGGACGCCGTCTAAGTTGCTAAGTGGCAATGGAAGCCGGGCCAGTGGTGAAGAAGCTCTGTTGGCACATGAAGCTCTCCCTCCCTCTCACTCTCACTTCCACGACTTCTCCCTCCCATCCTCCCCCCTCTTCCACCCCCCCTCCACTCCCTCTCCAGCCCTCTCCCTCCCACCCTCGTTTTCCCTCTCCCTTTCACCATCCCCGCTCTCTCCTTCCCACTACGCTATCCCTCCCTGCCACCCTCCCCATCCCTGTGCCGACAGGCCCCCCCCTCGCCCGCTCCAGCAACTCCCTCCGGCTCCCTCCCACCCTCTCCCTTCCTCCCTCCCTCCGACCCCCCTCCCACATTCCCCCACCCACCCTCTCCCTACCCCCAGTCCCGTCCCTCGCTCCCCGGGCAGACACTGGAGGATGCACTAAGGGTATAACGCGGGATGGCTTCTGTATGACGGAATGTGGCTAACTTGTTTAGGACTCGCACTCCCTCGTACCAACACCCCTCCCCTCGTCTCAACTTCCACATCCCTCCCGTCCCCGACTCCCACGCTCATGCTCATCAACTGCCAGGCTTGATGCGCACCCTCAAGGATAAAGACAATTGTCGTCTGTTCTTATCCAATTTGTTTCCCCTTCGTGTCACATGTTACAGACGTGCTCGCATGGGTCAGTTTTAGCAACAATACAAGGCCAACTGCCCCCCCCCCCCCGATCTATTTACACAGTCACAGAGCACCTTCGGGATATACTCATCACTGGAACACGGAAAGGGAATATGGAACATTATCATATATGGTAGCAGTCCAAGCGCAGCTCTGGCCGCTTGTAGACTTTTGAACTACCACCCACCCACCCCAACACCGCCCTGTGTTCGACGGCAAGCGTATTAGACCATGAGTTCAAATGGAGAATGTGTATGTGGTCAATCTAACACCGCTTAGCTTTATTTGCGGTCGATCGGGAAGGTGTAGAGTAGTATAGCCAACGACCTATTCCTCTTACCCGGTAATGTTTCACATGTCCGCTGGAGGGCGGTACTGTAATAGCAGGGCATGGAGGTCTCGAAGCTTAATGTCAGGATCGCTGTGAGCGGGGCGGTGCAGGTCGGGGCAGGCTGGGGCGCCAGTGTGCAGGGTGGGACGGGGCGAGGAGGGCGGAACGTGAGAAGCTGGTAAGGCGAGGCGCGGGAGGGTCGGGTGGGGGAGGGGGGTTAGCCAGGGTCTCGGATTGCAGCAGGGCTGCCGGGGTTGGCGGGGTGGGGGAACCCGGCTGGGGCTAGAACAGGGTTAAGGATGGGGCTGGACTGAGGCAGGGCTCGACTGGGCGCGGTTTGATGGGATTGACCAGGCTGTCGAAGCTGCGCTGCGGTGGGCGTGGGGTGGGGCTGGGGTGGGACTGGCGCGGGGCTGAAAGGGACTGGGGCGGGGCTGGGCTTCGCGCGGATTGATGGGGCTGGCTGTACTGTAGAGGCCGGGCTGGCGGGGCAGGACGGGGCGGGGCGGAGCGGTGCGAGGCGGGGGGGCGCGGCGGGGCGGGGCGGGGCGGGGCGGGGCGGGGCGGGGCGGGGCGGGGCGGGGCGGGGCGGGGCGGGGCGGGGCGGGGCGGGGCGGGGCGGGGCGGGGCGGGGCGGGGCGGGGCGGGGCGGGGCGGGGCTTCTCTATCGGGCAACCACCAATAAGTGAAGTATCCGTCCCTGGCAATGAGTGTCAGCGTGGGCGGGGGTGGAGTGTGGGGGGGGGAGATGTGTTCACCGGAGATGAATCGCAGCAGTTGCTCGGACCTGATGTTTTGAGAGTGACACCCTCTGACCCTGCTCCTGTCTGTGAGGGCGCTCTACTTATTTGGCGCATATATCCACCCTTGACTTACATGCTCAGACTGACATCAGCTAGTTAGGACGGTGCCCAGAGAGGGAGGGGATAATTCAAGTGCAGGATTTGCAAACAGAAGTCGGACAGGATGTGCGATGAAGTGACTTAGTTAAAACTGACCACGTGGGTCGGCCGCACACATGTCAGTTAAACCAGCGTAGCAGGCGCTTTGAGAAAGACTATCTCCCAAACGAACCCTGGTCTTAATGTCAGCCCCGAGGTATGTTGCGATGGTAATAACGTATAACCTGGTGCACATTTATTATTTACGGAATATATCGGAATAGGTATTGCCTTGCTGAGGTACTAAGCCGTGTTGATAGCTCACTATATGAGAAGCAAGCTATAGCCACATGCAAGTATGTTTAATTTTCTGTTGTTGTGAGGGTAAGGACAGTTGAAAATGTTGTCTCTAAATTGGGATTCGAACTCAGATTTCTTGCCGCCCAGAGCTAGTGTACTAACCATTAGTCTATCTAGGTTCCCTGATTCGATCATCCTGTCCATATCTAGCTGTTGATGTGGCTCCTTGCCTGAAAGGACAGTGTAGGCTACAACACTCGTCCCTTAGAATTCGAAGTCTTTTAACTGGGTTATTTTCATAAGTCTGATAATGATTACAATTACATACATCCAGGTAATGAACTCAACTATTTACATACACATTTTGGGGTCACCAAATCATCCAGTGCATGGCTTATTCAGGGTACACAACAAACCGTATTTGGGGGAGAACATCCAATGGGGAAACAGTACTAATAACATAACAATAATGAATCAAAACAAATACAAAATATACAAATAATATTAACATTACCTTTAATACTGTGAGTTACATCTCATTGTTTATCTATGTACTTGCACTGTGGTAAAGCTTAACGATTTTCGTGTGATACAGTCATTGAAAGTTATCAATCTTTTTTTGGCATTTAATTTTATTATCGAGTGAATTCAATATTTGTATATTATGTATATATATATACATTGGTGCTTTAAGGTTGTCCTTGCAAATAATTGTCTTAGGTTGTTAGGCTGCCATGTACCACGACTAGTATCTGAAGTTATTTTGAATAATTACTGTAGATTTGTTTTGGCAGTAGCCTTTTGTTTGCATTGTAAATTATCATACTAGATTGTATCTTAACCAAGTGTATTCATTTTAAACATGAAGTGTTTTCATGCAATTCTGATAATGCGTTCATTAGGAGTCAGCTAGTGCTGATTCCTAATGAACGCCTTCCTCTCACAAAAGAGTTCTTTCCCACGGCAGGGCCGGACTGCTCTAAAACATACCATGCCATGCTGCCTAGGTTGTATTGACATGTTATGCTGCAGTGACACTATGGCACTTCTCGCCGGCGACACGGCAACGTGTAGTGATTTTGGGCGATAATAAGTGAAACGTCTGGACAGGCTGCTGGCGCGTTTTGAGCGCGTCGGTACACGTCGGTACACTATCCTTGACATTGATGGTCGGCGGACAACATCGGCGCGCGTTGCCGGTCGCCCAAGGTTTTAAGCATGTCAAAAAAAACCAATGACCGGCAGCGCACGCAAATATATGGGTAAGGACTTTAGTCGCGCGTCGCGATGCGTTGGACGCGCCGGAATAATGTTATGGGAATGCTAGGAAGACAGCACGCACGGGAGGGTCATTGCTAACACGTTGCGGCAAACTGGGGCGTTTTTGTTTTACGCCCTAGCAACATTTAAGGTTAGATGAAGACGTCACGCCAAACTTCTTTTTTTTTCTTCTCCCAATGCGTCGACAAACATTGGCCGCGCGCACATAATGCGCCGCGCTGATGCCGATCTTTTTCCCCAAACCGCCGAAAAGTTGGATGTTTCTCGACGCGCAAGATTTTATTTTGAATGCTGATGGGTCGCCGGGAGAAGCGTCGTAGTGTAACTGGACCATTAGCGAGAGCAATATAGAACATCCATGCCTCGGATTAGCCACCTGAGGACACTTCTACACCGCCTTCCCATTGGATTGGTCGTGCTGGAACATGCATTTGCGTGATGAAGCTTTTCATCATTTGGACTGACTAGTGTTTCTTAATCAATGTTTTCCATGTCGCGCCTCTTTTAGAGGGGCCCTTATTTTTAGTTCCCCACCATTCGCCTAAATACTCGGTGGTGGATAAAATGGTCATTTTCCTAGCTGCTATTATTTGGGTACAATGTATCTTTCGTCTCTTTTATCTGATTTCAGCCTCACTTGATATATATATATATATAAATATATATATAAATATATATATGTATGTGTAGTGGTCTGCACTGACCTCTCAGGCAAGTAACCACATAGACAGGTAGGCGTGGGGAGTGTATTGATATCAGGGAGCCTAGGTGGTGTAATGGTTAGCACACTGGCCCGGAATGCAAAGAGATGTGGGTTCGAGTCCCGCTGTAGGCACAGTATTTCCCATTTTCATCACCCCCACGACACTGGTTGCCATGATCAGGATCCTGTACAAGCTTTGCGCTGTATGGTTGTTGAACCTACCCTGTATATGTATGTGTTAGTGCATTGCCTGTATGTATGTAATTGTAAGCATTACAAGACTTACAATTCCAGGGGGACGAGTGTAGTGCTCTGCACTGACCTCTCAGGCAAGTAACCACATAGACAAGTAGGCGTGGGGAGTGTATTGATATCAGGGAGCCTAGGTGGTGTAATGGTTAGCACACTGGCCCGGAATGCAAAGAGATGTGGGTTCGAGTCCCGCTCTAGGCGCAGTATTTCCCATTTTCATCACCCCCACGACATATGTATATATATATATATATATATATATGTAAATATATATATATGTATATATATATGTATATATACAAACATATGTACTTTGATGTTTCCATTTTCTGTGTAAATGTAACCAGCAGACGACAGTTACAGGTACATGTCGTCTGCTGGTTACATGTACACAAGGATGTATTGATTTCAGGGTTGAATATGTTCTACATTTACTAAGTGCTCCACATTGCCTGACGTTTTGGTGAGCTTTCATTGTTTAGTGACATAAGCACTTCACATTAAAACTTCATATAAAATTGCATAGTCAGATGAAATTATCAATTCTTCAAACCAAAACACTTATCTAGATTTGATCCTTCATATCCGACTTCGATACCGGTGCAGCAATGAATTAGTTGCTGTATGCAAAGGAAAGCTAAGCCAAGCCAATCCAAGTGTGACAACATTCGGGTGTTCAACCCAAAATTAAGGTGATATGTTTCAAATATTTCCAAAGTTACCCATTCCTAATAATAATTACATTAAACTAAAATCACATCATTTATAATGATCGACGTAATATACTCGTCTAAAGTAGATGATAGTAACTCAAATTCATCGGTCTCTGGTTTAATTAAGTGATTACCCATTCGATACAAATGACATATTGGCGTCAATGAACCAAAAACAATTAGTTGGAGCAGCCTTCATTGACTTCAGCAAAGCATTCGATACAGTAGACCATAACATACTATTGGAAAAACTAGAATCCATGGGCATAAAATCCAACACTATGGACTGGATAAAATGCTACCTGAAAGACAGGCAACAGAGAACAAAAATAAACAATACACTATCAGACAACCAACCTGTCACATGTGGTGTACCCCAAGGGTCAGTGCTAGGGCCACTGCTCTTTATAATCTACATAAACGATCTTGAAAAATGGTTACAAACCGAATGCCTCCAACTATATGCAGATGACACAGTCATATATGCAAACGGCACCACAGAAGAGGAGGTAATAACTAAACTAAACAAGCTCCTACTAAAACTGGATGAGTGGTGTGAGTCCAACAAAATAACCATCAACACAAGCAAGTCAAAAACAGTTCTCTTCTCGCATAAACAAATGCCAGAAAGAAAACTACACTGTAAGCTAGGAAGCCAAACACTAGAAAATGTAGACCATTACAAATACCTAGGCCTTGAGTTGGACAGCCAACTAAACTACAACCTATGTATAAACAAAATTGTCCAAAAGGTAAACCACAAACTGTGGCTATTTGCAAAGCTAAGAGACTACATGACACAAGAAATGTCAATAAAAATCTTCAAGGGCATGGTGCTACCCTATTTTGACTATGGAGATGTAAACTACATGGGTGCAAAGAAAGAACTTCTAAAAAAACTGCAAACACTACAGAACAGAGCCCTGAAAATCTGCCTCAGAGTAGACAAGCTGCACCCCACCTATGACATACACAAAAGAACCAAAGTAAAATTGCTAGAAAATAGGAGAATAATTCATCTGAAAACATTAGCATACAGCTATAGTCAAGACAATAAACTCCTAACAAAACCACAAAGGGCAACTAGAGCAAATAATGCGCCACTACTAAAGCAGACCAGAAGCCAAATAAAAGCTCACGAGAGAAGCACGCTAGAAATGGCTGCCAAGGTGTGGAATGCCCAAACAGTAAAGGAACGACAAATTCCTGACCTAAAAACATAGAAAAAAATATCTGTGCAAAATAAGGCTAGGACCCCCCAACTAAGCTGCACCGCAAAGGGGCAGGTGATACATGTCACGGCCCACCAGCGAGACGCCCAATGGAAGGTAACCATACCAAAAGCACCCAGATAACACACCTCACAGCTGCGTACAAGCCTATGATATGTAAATAGGAGTAGGCTAGTCTAGAAATAAGAGTAGAAAAAATAAAGCACATATATGCCAAGAAAATCCAAAAAAATTAACATAGACTACTATAGTACTAACCAGACCAACCAACTATCTATCTGCTACTGAAATCCAGGCAATCAAATACCTTATCAGCAGCTACTGTGTGATAAGACAACACCAACACTACAGCTGGCCAGCATTGAAAACAAGCCTGAATACCCAGGCTTATATGCTATGGACAGTATAAATACAGCCTCAATAAAAAAATAAAAAATATAAAAAAATATCCTCAGCATTGCGTATGGTATGAATAACGAATTATTATACGAGTATAAATGCTAAGGGGACATATATACTTTGCTACTTCCTCCATCGGCGCATTGGGGGAGTGCCCCCCCCCCCGCTCCAGTTGTCGGGGAGTTGTAAACGGATGCCCCCCCCCCTCGCACCACACACACTGGAGTAATTGTTTCTATATATACATGTTCGGGTTTCAGTAGAAGCAGAGGTATTTGTGTGTCAGTGTAAGTCTTGAGTTTTCAGATGGATACAAATTAAGTTGGAAATATCTGTACGAGGAAGGGGCAATAAAGTATATATTTGCGTCCATTTCAGATACAAATGGATGATCCCATTCAGCTACAGAACCCAGGGAGACGGCCAAACGAGGACACAATGGATGGAGAAAAAGTCTGGTGAGCATCACAAGAACCCTACCCGCACACACTCACTCTGACACCCACCCTCAAACTCACAATCACACTCACTCGGGCATATTCAGTCACACATTCACAAACACACACTCACATGCATACGCAGTAACTCGTACATACACACATACACCCACACTCACTTACCTACATATGCTCATACCCACTCCTATCCACAACCCACGCACCCACACTACCAACCACATCCACCCACCCACACTCACACACACTCACATCCTCACACATCCCCATATAGACTCATATTCACAAGCTCACCCACCCACTCACACCCACAACCACCCACATCAACACACCCAGACTGGCATACTCACACACACACTCACATCCCCACACATCCCCATATACATTCATATTCACAAGCTCACCCACCCACTCACACCCAGAGCCACCCACATTCACACATCCACGCACCCACACAACCACTGCCCCTCCCCCGCATACACACATGCGCACCTTCACCGTGACACCTTCATATACCCACTCACACCCACACATCCACTAACACCCACACCAAAACATATACACCCCCGCACAAACACATTCCCACACTCACACCCCCCCCCTCACTAACACCAACATTCACCCATTCACCCAGACACTGCCATTGTTGGTTTACGGTCAGAGTGTAGATTACAATCAGAGTTATTGTTCCCTGCCACTAAACCCTGCACTGCATTTTAGCCCCGATGCCTGTTATGGGGGTCTTTTATCAAACATCTCGCTGCCAATCTGCTGCTTTGGTTCTACGACTGCTCCCTGCAATAACACAGCAGCGCGCCTGCCCTCTTCAGTGTCGTTGCATTGCATCATGCCATTGGGGACAAACCCTGAGCGTATGCTGTGTGCCATAAGCCTTTAATGTCTACCCACGATGGCTGGTCCAATGGTTTAGTAGGTGGTTATTACGTGAATGATTCCGTGAATGATTAAATATCTTATTCCATGGCGAGTTTGATTTCGAAAGGATCATCACACGCTTTTATATGTTGCTTGTCAGCTGGTATATTACCTGGCTAATTCCATTACTTTACTCGCTGCTTATCACGTGCTTATTTTCATCGCAGTGCCTGGCTTATTATTCCCTGGTTTATTCAATGATTGTTTACCTGGGTAATGCCATGGTTTATTTGATGATTTATTATGTGGTGTATTCCATGAGTTATTACCAGCATAATGCCATGGATTTTTTGATGATTTAGTATGTAGTTTATTCAATGATTTATTACCTGCATAATGCCATGGTTTATTTGATGATTTATTCTGTGGTTTATTCCATGATTCACTACTTGTGTAATGCCATGGTCGGTTTATTGGATGATTTATTCCAGAGTTTATTCCATGATTATTACCTGCGTAATGCCATGGCTTATTTGACTATTTATTACGTTGTTTATCCCATGATTTATTACCTTCATAATGCCATGGTGTATTTGATGATTTATTCCGTGGTTTATTCCATGATTAATTACCTGCGTAATGCCATGGTTTATTTGATGAAGTATTCTTGGGTTTATTCCCAGGTTTGTCCCATAACATATTCCAGTGTTTATGATATGACCTTTGCAGTGTGGTATCCAATGGCTTATTCACTGGCCTATTCATTGCCTTATCACATGATGTATGACATCTCTTATTCAGTGGTTTATTAAATCAGGTTCAGTGCAATATACTATATGCCATGCTTAGGGCATCATTCAAATAATATTATCAACACGATGACTGTTTTACTATTCTTACACAACTAGAGTAGAATCTCTCCAATGAAATTCGAAACAAATAGACATTGAAAGTACTAATACTAGCACGGTAACAATCCTGCTAGTATAATGGTCAGGGCCACTTTCGCGTCTGTCCCGGCATCTGCATCTATGGCTGGCCATGCGTGTTAGCGGTTCACGTGGAATTCAACAATGCATAGTACAGTATAACCCCGTTAAACCAAGCTCAGCTAATCCAAACGATCGGTTAATCCAAACTTTTTTTCACGGCCCTGCAAAATACTACCATTTATCATATAAAAATGTCAGTTAAACCAATGTCGGTTAATCCAAATTATCGGTTAATTCAAACAAAAGTGTCGGTCCCAGGCCACTTCCGGTACGTTTAAACCAAACTTCCATGTGGTTATAAGGTCATCTGAGACCGCACCACATCTGAACATGCTTGTTCGGATAAGTGTTAGCAATAGTGGGTGTGGGGGGTATGGGGAGGGAGGGGGGAGTATGGTGGCTAGCTGGACAAGGGAAGTGAGTGTGTGTGTCGGAAGTAGTGTTTCTATGTGTGTGGTGGATGTGGGAGGGAGTGGGGAGTAAGTGGCGAGCCAGAAGGAGACAGTGAGTGTGTGTGTTTGGGCGGGTAGGGGTGGGGGGTGCCGGAGGGAGGGGGGAGTAGGGTGAACAGGGAAAGTGAGTGTGTGTGTGGGCAGTAGTGTGCGTGTGTGGAGGGGGGAGAGTCAAACTCGAAGCCAAAGCTCTGTTAAACCAATGATCGGTTAATCCAAACACATTTCTAGGGTCCCCTAAAGGCCCTGTCACACTACAACGTAACAACGTCAATGTAGGGAGAACGTGAAAAACGTTGAACTTCTCGGCGTAGTATGCAAATTTGGGCACAAGTTGAACGTGGATGCAGCATAGTGGATGAGAGCGTAACATCGGTAAAGCGTAGTGATACCGTCATTCAACAAGAGAGGACAACATCATTACGCTCACGGAACGTTATGAACGTTATTCCATTGCCAGAATAACGTTACGTGACGTTACATACATCATGACACAGTGGCAAAATGTTGAACATACGTTGAATGTACATTCTCCTGACGTTCTCCTGACGTTCTCCTGACGTTCTCCTGACGTTCCCATTATGCCCCGTGGATATTTCCACCCGGTTTAATGTGGGTCAACGTAGTGGAACGTAGTTGAACGTAGTGAGCAGCATTTGACTAACGTCCGTTTAACGTCATTGATGTTTGCTGAACATGTACAGAACCTATGGCGAACGTAGACCCTTACGTTTGAGGTACGTCGAAAGTTTTGAACATGTCCAAAACCTTGACGTAACTCGACGTAACACGATGTAATGTGACGTAGCTCGACGTCAGTCTAATGTCATTCTGACATCATCATAACGTAACCCAATGTACGTCAACGTAATGACGAAAACTGACAACGTTAGGCTCACGTTCGCTCATTACGTCATAGTGTGACAAGGGTATCAAGTTTGGTTTAACGGGGTTATACTGCATATAATCCGCTGTCGGTTTTGTCAGTAGTATAGCCAAATGGGCGTTGCACCCAGGATGGACAAGATGTGCGTGTGTGGGCATGCGGGATGTGTGGGTTGGTTGGGAAGGGGGATGTGGAGGTATATTGGTACTCAGAGTGTAGATAACACAGTCAGAGTCGCCGACGCTGGTGTAGAATACAACCCTTTCTGGGTGTTCATTTAAGTGTTCGCATTACGCCCCGGTCCGACCAGTGACAGTGTAGGCCAGATACAACAGATGTTATTCAAGTATGTGTCGGGACAGGTTTTGGAGAGTTTGAGGGGGGGGGGGGGTTGTGGGAGTGAGCAAGAGATAATTGGAGGAATAGGAGGGGAGAGTGGAGGGGTGTGGAGAAGTGGAACAGGGAGGAGGGTGTCAGAGTGAGTGGAGTGAGAGATTTGGGGAGGCGGGGAAGTTGAGGAGGTGAGAGTTGGAGGGTCGTAGTGTGAGGGAGGAGGGGAGTGGAGGAATGCCGACTGGAGAAGTTGAGGAGTCAGGGAGTGGGGGAGTGGGAAGGTAGGGGAGTGATGGGCATGTGGAGAGTGGTGGGGAGTGAGGAATTGGAGCGTAGGGGAAAGCGATCGGGTATTGGGGAAGTGGAAGAGTCGGGTCTGAGGACAGTGAAGGAGAATCACGGATGTCGAAGAATTGGAGGAGTGGGAGAAGGATGTCTAACTGAGAGAGTGGAGGCATTGGGAGAGTCGGAAATAGGCAGGAGTGGGTGAGTAGATCGGTGGGCTGCAGGAGTGGCTGGGCAAAGGGCTTCGGTAAGTGGGTTGATTGGTTGGTCGTTGAAGTTTTACGTCCTGGCAACATGTAAGGTCCCATCAGCACCTGAAAGGATGCACTCACGGCGACATTATATAGCTTCACCACTGGGACACCATGATGCGAGCATCAATTCCTTATATTCCACTCAGTCACCATATCCTGAGACCGAGCCAACCAGTCCTTGCCCTCTGGTACATTTAGCTCAACTCATATAGCCATCCCGTCTGGTCGTCGGGAAGTGGGAGGGAGTGGGACTGTCGGCGACTAGGAGGAGGAGAAGGATGTGTCCACCAGTTGCAGCTCCTCTTCCTCAATCCCCAACCCCTACCTCAACCTGCAACCGCCCTTGCACGCACAAGCCCCGTCACCACCCACCTGTTCCAGGCAGCGGACCGGATGCCTGGTTTATTTACCAGGACGGCCGCTAGGGGCCGCCCCTGCGCGCCCGGTCGCTGAGCGGCTAACGCCGGTGATGACCGACGGGGGATATACCCAATTTATGGTCAGTCACTGTGGTTAGGCCCAGTCTGAATGACAACGCCCGCTTACTATCCGCTGCCCTTTCAGCTGCTTCGTTTTGCCATCAGTCGCGTTCGGGCACAGTTCATTTAACTTGCATTTGTGTGAGTTACTTCTTTAACAAAAATGTTCTCCTTAAGTGTAACAGCTCTGTGCACCTGCCATACGCAATCACCCTACTGTACCCCCACCCTGCACCAACCACCCGCGCTATCACCCCACCATTTGTCAATACTTCCGGCTATAGAACAGGTCACGTGGGAAAGAACATTGGTTGATAGGGCGGAAATGGGGAGTCCGGAGTGTGGAGTGGGGAGTTAGTAGTGGGGCATGGGGAGTGGAGACTGCAGACTGTGGTTTGGTGACTGGAAGCAGGGAGTGGGGAGTGCGGAGTGAGGACTGGGGGCTGTGGAGTGGGGACTGGCGTGTGAGGATTGGGGAGTGGGGAGTGGTTAGGGTGAAGTGGGGTGGGGCATGGAGTAGGGGCCTGTAGAACAAGAAAGAAGCCGCTATGGATGGGGGGAGGCGGGAAGCTCAGCCTCCTAATAATAATTCGAAAAGTATTCTGCAAACTACATTAGAGGAGGTGGAAGAAGTTTTCTTAAAGATGTATACTGCCTATCATGGATAAGTCTAAATAGACTTGTTTTCACCATTAGACAGTTTGTCGATAGAAAGCCCGAGCCTACATTTTTACCGACCCATGGGATTTTTAACCTCCCACACCAAATAGACATGGTATGAGAGCAACTGGCCTTTGATGACACTGTAAATTATACACAGCGGTGGAAATCCAAATTGCCAGAGGTGGAGGGCATGGGGAATCAAACCACCGATCTTCAGATTAGGGGTCTGACCTAGAAAAAAAGGCAGACACTCTAACCACTCCACCACCGAGAACACCACAAGTTTAGTTTTATTGTGGATTAAGAAGGACGAGGGAACGGCGGAGTGAAGCCGAGGGGAGGTGAAGGGGGGTGATGGGCTGAGATGGGTTGGTTAGTGGGTGGGTGGGTGGGTCGGAAATACGGGGATCCGTATAGGCGTGTGATAGGCGGAGGCCTGAGTGTGGCGGCTGTGCCGTTTCAGAAAGCCACGGCCCGTCTCGACATGTCACTATTGGTGGCAGGTTCCCTCAGCCGTGACATATAACACATACACACGGGCCACCCGCCCTGCACGGCAATCCGTCACTTTAGCGCCGTCTAAGCATCTAAGGACCCGCCCGTCCCCCGTCCCGGCCACCCGCCCCGGCCCTTCGCCCCCCTCCCCTACTAATCCGTGCTATATGGGCCCAGTACCCCACGTCTCCTGCAGCGCCATCTAGCTGCTTATGGTGGTCCGGCATGCTGATTG
Organism: Branchipolynoe longqiensis; assembly: GCA_030323885.1. Lineage (NCBI taxonomy): Eukaryota > Metazoa > Annelida > Polychaeta > Phyllodocida > Polynoidae > Branchipolynoe > Branchipolynoe longqiensis. The sequence goes on along the minus strand of CM059187.1, from coordinate 56,735,442 downwards.
CTTTGTGTTCCTTTGTCTATCCCTCTATTTTGCTGCCCCCCAGATTCCTTGTTTGTGTTTTTTTACAGTTGTAAGATCTTCCTCCCTCTTAGACGGTTATATATTGATGTTGTATATTCATATTCAGTGGTAAAGTGAGTGAGTGTAACGGCCACTGTGGTGTGGACGAGTAGGGACGTGAGATTGTATCAGCAGATGACCTAACGAATAGAGGTGACCAGTCGATGACTTAGTGGCTGGGGAGTAGATCGGGTCTTCCAGCTTATTATACTACCATAATGGTCTATACACCATATATGGTATATCATGTTCACAAGAATGCACAAACAGCTGTAACCCACAATGGTTGTTCTTGCCACTGCTGACAGAGGGCAGTTTTGTGGTGTAAATCCTGTATTAAACCTCTTACATAGAACGCCTTGTACAGTGATTTGAACCCACATCCGTAGTTATTTCAATGCTATCAGAGGGAATGGTGATGGTGACAATATTCTATTATGCTAAGGTTTGAGTCAATGTCCTAAACATACCAGCTTGTTCTGGCTCCCATTGCCATAATTGGGATTCAAGAAACCACTTCAGGTTTGCAGAATCACGCGATCGATGTTGGATGTTGGCCTACACGGCGATTGTCGATGTCGACCCTAAGTTCGATGTATAAATATATGTCAATCGATAATGGGTGTTCATTTAACCTGGAAATGGGATTCCTGATAATCAACAAGACAAACTAAAGTTCAAACATCGAGCAGTGTGAGCACCATACAACCTTTCTGTACAACATTTGGCAGTGAATATTAGCTATTACCACTATTAGCAAAAGCTGCGTTGGTTGTGGGAATTCCTGATAATACCTTTTACACAGGGCATGCTGCACGATCAGCTGCTCCCGACAACATTAGTTATGCCACTCCTGTGAGAGGATTGGATTATGGTGGTTATTTTTCCATCCAAACTCAAGTTTATTTGCTAAGCATCTCTGTGCTTAGCCATGTGTATATGTGACTCAGCCTCACGAAAATGGGTCAATTGGTGGTTTATTTAAGATGTCGGCGTCGCAATTCTTAAAGTGTAGTGCATTTCTTTGTTTTATATGAAATTATCCTAGAAACAAATAAGGCTGTTGTCCTTTACATTCAGGATAAATTTAAGGACTTTCCAATACCTCTGTCAATGCTAAACTATAATTATACTGTTCGACTCCAACATCCAATGCTCGACCCTGACAACTTTCCCCATTTGGCCTCTTTTCGTGATCCTGACTAATGTATACATTAATAGTGATAAACAATTTATCGCGTTAATAAGATCTGTAAGTGGGTGGGTGGGGGTGGGTACCAGCATGCACCTCGCTCGGCAGGGCGGGACACTCCACTCGCTCGGAAATGTGTTTCATATGTTTTATATATATAGGTTATATATGGTGTACTCTAGAATGATCTAAATTCGATGTAATTAATTTGCAGCCGACATAGAGGTAGTCTCACCACAAGCCTGGATCATCGGCAACGTGGACTACATGGGCTTCTACCGCACGAATTACGATGAGTCAATGTGGAGGAGACTCATTGACCAACTCAGGAAGGACCACAAGGTAAGGCTAATTTAGACCCTCAATATACACACATCTTTTTGGGAGAAAATATATGTATTCTTCGAACTGAAATATTTATTTATTTTCAGCGGCAAGTAATCCAACCATAATACTAAGATGATGTTGCCTTGTAATAAAAAAAACCGACACTATTCTAGTACAATAGGAAATTGTGAAAATAATTGTATTTTTTCAGACATATGATAATGAACAGCTATTACCGTGCTTCAAGTGTTACAACTATTCAGAAGGTGCTAGTTGGAGCTGTGGCATTTGCTCGTGTTAATTGTACCGGGTGAGCGTGCACGCTGAAACGCTGGGAAAGTGAGTGAAGTCACAGTAGCATGTATAGCGTACAATATCGAAAGGATATATCATTAATGCGAGTATAAAGATACGTAAGGGAATATTACTTATTATTATTGTTGTACGCTATAAGATGCAACACTATACCGGAAGCGCCATCTCGGCCCAACTTTCCTCTTGACAAGTATCAGTCGCACCGCAATATTCTTACATATAATTGTATATACACATATATATCTATATATATAATTATGTGTCCATATAGATATATATATATATATGTGATGTATACAACTTATGTGAGTATAAAGGCGCGTAAGGGAATATCCCCTACTGGCCACCCTGATTCTGTGTACTACTCTATGGTGGCCCCTCCCCTGGGAGGGACAGGTGGCGCCACCACCCCAGTGCCACGAATACTGTCACTCACGCACTGGAATTTTATATAGACAACTAGCCATATGGATATAATTATGTATCCCCATGTAGTGTTTTTTTTTGTCGGGGATTTACGTGCTTGCAACATCTAAGGTCATATCAGGACAGTCACCGACTTGTGACTGCGTATTCATGGCAACGTTATGGTGCTGCCCCACTGGGAAATCAGGCCGCTAGCACCATGACCCGATACGCCACTCAGTCACATTATCCTGACACTGAGCTAGCCGTTCCATATGCTACCCTATTACTGTGGAATGCCAAGCTAGGAAGCAATAAGTTGTAAGTCATTGGTTTGACTCGACCGGGAATCGAACTCCCGACGCACACACTTGAGGGATTTATCTAGTTGTACGGCTAGAACTATTAATCCCTATGTCAGTGAATTAAACTTTGACGCAACTCATTCTCTTCCTGATTTGATTTGGGTACCACTCATTTATGTGATGTATAAGTGTTATGCAAGTATAAATGCATGGAAGGGATTATCTGTTGTTTACTACCTTATTATTGATGGGGTGGCCTAAATGATGTATGCCCCCCACCTCCAACCACGTGACCCGGGGCAGCACCAGTGGCACGATTCGAACCCTGACGCTACACTGTCACTCGCGCCTGGGAAGTGTTGTTTATGTATCCATGTGTATACATGCATAAATGTAAGCCTATATATATGTTTTGCTTGTTTGTTTCTTGTTGTTTTACGTCCTAGCAACATCTAATGTCGTATCAGGACGGGTACCGACTTTTACCAGCGCGCACTCATGGCGACTTTATAGTGCTGCCCAACTGGAAGACCAATCTGCCAGCACCATGACCTGATATCGCACTCAGTCACATTATCCTGACACTGAGCCAACCAGTCCTTGCCCTATTCTATTAATGCCTAGAGCCTGGCTAGGAAGCGACAAGTATCAAGTTTTAAGTCATTGGTTTGACTCGACTAGGGTTATAACCCACGACCCCATATATAACAATGCATATATATATGTTACGTAGATATATGTATATATGTACACATGTATATATATGTACATAGATGTATATATATGCATATGCATATATATGCATATACATGTATATCCATATAGGGGAGAATGCTAACAAAGTAAACAATAACTACTTGATGCATGCATACCCATCCATATATCAGCGGCTGTTGAATTGGTCATTGTGCGTGTCAGGCGTGTTATCTGCGTGGTAAAAGCTTTCTGCTGAGGCCCATTTAAAAACACTACGCCCACCGACGAGGACAATTATCACGCCTAGAAACACTCACAATGGAGTATTTTCTGTTGTTAATACGCATTCTCGGAGCTATTTTGGTATTCACAATGGAACTATATTGCAACGGGGAGATATTTCGGTACTCACAATGGAACTATATTGCGATGACTTTTAGTGGTTCTGGCGTTGTAATTCAGCTGAGCAGAAAGCACCGCATGCATTAAGGGTAACACGTGTGCAATAATACCTGTGGTGGCCTCTTCACACTACTAGACATATATGACTACATCATAGTATTGATTCTGACTGCGTGGAGACTAAACCATGTTGCTGTGAATGGACCCACGTATAATGTACCCTATTATAGTTTGCCTGCAACCAACTAAAAGTTTCAAAGGCAGACATCACATTACCTAGACATTGAGGTGGGGCTAAGGTCGGAGGCTTATTAATAAACAGATAATATACTTCCGCCCGTCAATAAATTGACGCCTACATCATGAGTTTACATCGTGTGGTGAGCAAAAAAAAAAACGTTCTGATAACAGGCCTTCCCACATCAAGTTTGTTGATGGAGAGACGCTATAGCCTCTACTCAGGCACCTATACAATAACGGACGCCGCTGGGTAAGGTCTATAATTATTAGCGCAAACCTCTGAAGTCCCCCGGTTCTTATCTCCCACTAAACCCAACCCCCCACCCACCCACTCTGCCCAGGGCCCCCCCCCCCTTTCCAAACTCGCCAAGTCCCTCTAAGAAGATGCCAGGTCGCGCATGCGCCTCAAATTGTATCTTCGCTTCCAGGGCGTTGACAGTAACTTATGGCTTTTTCCCCCTACTGCTGATTACTCGTTATCGCTATTTCCGCGGTGATTATTTTGCGCGCGTCGATCAAAGAGAATGGCTGATGGGCCGCCGGGAGATGAAATTTAGTTTCGGAATAAGCGCCGTCTGTACGCCTCATTAATCGACAGGACGGATGAGACAGATTACCTGCTAAATAAGCAAATCGTTTCATGACTCGCCTCTAGAGGCCGCCACCAGTCCAGGTGGGTGGGCGATATTTGAAGAAGTGTTGCCCTGAAGCAGGGTAGTGGGTGGGTGATATCTTAGGAAATGTTCCACTGAAGAAGTGCACTACCCTGGGCAGGGCTTTTAATTGAATTCGCATCAGATAAAAAACATGCCTGTCCCTAATTGTGTGAATCAGAATTGTCCTCTTGGTTGGGTGGGCGATATTGGAAGAAGTGTTGCTCTGAAGCTGTGCACTAGGCTGGTCTTGGAGTATTACCCTGGGCAGGGATTTTAATTGAATTCACCTTAGATAAAGACATCCATGTGCCTAATTGTGTGCATCAGGTGTGTCCTCTTGGGTGGGTGGGCGATATTCGAAGAAGTGTTGCACTGAAGCTGTGCACTCGGATAGTTTTTAATCCGGCCAATAATTTGAATTGAATTCAGGTCATATAAAGGTGTACCTATATGTAAGTGTGTGCCTCAGAACAATCCTCATCGCTGAGGTGAGTTCAAAGTCACAGCAGACTTTGCCTTTGCCCTGTGTGAAATATCTCAACTCAATTGCTCAGACGATTATTGTGCATAGTTATGTGTATGTAACGAAAATATGGCTTATATGGTGAGAAGTTATTTGTGCTAGACGTATCAACTATTACAGTCAATAGTTCAATCGGGAACCAACCTTGGAGATCATCAATATAGCGACCACATTGCCAACCATTTGGTTTCTGGATTTCCAATCGTCGCCACTCATGTCTTGTGGAATGCACGTGTTTCAGTTCCGGTGCGATGTCATTATGTCAGACTGCCTTGATTTAATGTTGATATATTAGTTTTGCCGGGAATCTGCGACTGCTGCGATTTCTTGTCGCATGAATCGAGTGTGATTCAATAAGGTACCCGGATCGCTGGTGAATTCAACCATCAAATCGGCTTCATTGTCTAATATTAGACAATTAATTATCTCATGTTTTCACAACTAATTCTTTCTGCCAATTGCAACAGCCACCAACGGTGCCAGGAACACCAACATCACCGTCAGAACCACCAGCATTAGCAGCAGCAATTGCATTACCAGCAGCAGCAGTATCACCCCAACACCACTAGCACCAACAGCAGCAATAACACTACCAGCACCATTAGCACCGTCAGCACCGCCCGCACCACAGGCACACAGAATCAGCCCATCCAGCATCACCACCATCAAAGGCACCACCACCACCAGATGCACCTCCACTACCAGAACTCGCACCCCAAGCACCACCTGCGCCAAGGCGAGGAAGGAGAGCCGGGCATGCAAATGAATAGGCTATGATCTGTGAAGCAAAACAGCGTAGTGTATAGCCTATCGTGTGAGTCTCCATTACGTAGTCAACCATGGGTCTGCACCGTACAGAACATCTACCGCCCAATTACCAATTAGGTTGACGTCATCGCACAACCACCGGCCGCGCTGATTGGCAGTTTGGTGTCCGCATGTACCGCAGCGCGCACCCGCGTTGCAAGGTGCTAATGAAGACAAAGAGCCATCGATGGGCGCCGAGGTTTGGATCCGGTGCCGAGGTAGAGGAGCCACCCGCGGCCCGGCCATAGGGGCTGGCTGATGCCCGGCAGGCTTGTGTATGATGGCACCGCCGGAGGGAGTATCAACAAGCGCATACACAGTCTTAATGGTTGATAGTCTACCGGCGATCTATTTCCATAGGAGTTGATGGATGTGATGCGATTCATAAGGACACAGCATCCATACAGGCCAATATAATCGCAAAGATGCCAACGGCTCTGATTGTGTAGGAAGACTTCCAATTTTGGCTACTCTCAGTTGATTTTTATGATTATATGTGCAAATCTCCCGATTTTCACGTTCACCCACCTGAAGATAATGGGAATGTTTGGTAGTCGAAAAACTAGCATGTGTGCTTTGCGTGATCTATGCCACAAGCAAAGATATTCCAAACAGTTAATACGAAAGGTAAAATTAGCTACTTACCGCAGCTTAAAGACATCAGCAGCTCAAGGTGGCAAGCAGAGCCTAGAAAATGACATATTGACACATGGTGGGATAACATATATATAATATAATTATATATACATATTATATAACGTATGATTATACTATGTCATAATAGATGTAAAATTGTCATGCCACGCATTTCTAAATGGAAACTTATCTTGCTACTAAAATATTAAAATCTTCTTATTTTTGGTCACACAATGTTGGCATATCTGCAATAGGGGTAGACGGAGGAGGGCGATTGGTGGGGAACGTCCATAAGGTGCAGTCAGGTTATCAGAGCATCACGCCGGTAGGTGGGGTTGTCAGTCAGTCACCATGCTGCCAGTATGTATAGGGTGGCAACACTCTCGGAAGGGATTAGGGATGCATGGCTTCTGATGACTACGTTTCTGTTCGGGTGAACGGCTCCTGCGGAACATCTAAGGAGCCGTTAAAGACACCGGATATTCACTCACAGCTGGGTGACTTTGACACATTGCGAATAGGCAGCCACAGTTGGGTTGGAACGGCTGCCAGTTGCCAAATATACGGTGTGTATCTGAACCAGTGCCGTGATATACCTCTGAATAGAACATTGTGGTGCTTTGGAGCTATTGTTGATAGAATTGGTTCGCAATGGAGTAGACAGAGGCGGAGGGGAGATTAATATATGATGTTATTGCCCCGTAGAGCCTTCAACTCCGAGCGGTGATGAATCTATATATTAGGTGAAGAAGGAAGTTTTAAATGAATAATTGACCTACGCGGATTCAGATGAATGGTATACATTTGGACTTTTTAATGCACTAGAATGGTAATCGTACATGCGTGAGTATAATGAGAGAAGGCCCCGAGATGCTTAAGCCCTATAGTTCTAGTCTCTTATTGTGGGGTGGGCGGGATGGCAGAGTAACTTCCGGGAGAACACAATAAGGGGCACCTCGCTGGAGCAAGGGGAGAGTCCGGAGGGAGAAGGATGTCTTGTCATCTCCTCCATTGGAGAATTAACAACAAATCCTACGTATTATGCACCAAGTATCACGTGTGCGTGCAGAAGATCCAAAGCACATTGACTTGGTAATCACGTATGGAATATTTTAAAGCATTGAAAAACCCGTTGGGGGATTTAAATCATATCAACATATAATACCATATCAGAACAGAGTTCATCGTCATCATCATGCTGTCAGTCGCGATGCGACAAAGACTGCTTTCATTACTTGACTGCCACTCTCCATTTAGCTAACCGACCCGGTATGGTGTTTTGTGTGCTTGTACATTTCATGAAAGCTGCCTGCAAAAGTGTTGAATTGCTGCTGGCTTTTGCAAGTTACCAGCAGCACTCTCTCGGGGAGCAAATAGAGGTTTCACACCGGCAAGACCATGTCAAGACAGGTGCAAAACTATTTGTCCCTGCAGTGGCTGGTCGGGAGATGTTGGGAGTTCCATAAATCAACCACCCTTGATGCTGCCACAGTAATGTGGTTTTCTGTTTAGGGTTTGCTCCCTTAGCCTTCGGTTCTGTCAAGAACCTGTACCACAAGGTAGTGGTTTACAACTCTGCAGGGCAGGGCTGTTAAACTCCCTGAGGTATTGCTATCCCTGCAATACCTGCATACCACAGAACAGAAAAAAACCAACAACAAAAAACAGACTAAGAACCAGAGTTAAATGAAGTGAAATGGTAGTTATAATGATTGCAACGTTATGTTGAGGATGGAAGTGATTGTAGCAATTCGAGTGAACATGGATATCATCAAATTGAAGATAGGGAAGTACATATATATATATAAATACATAGATCTGTATTAAGTAAACGGCTGTATATAATATAGTGGATTCTATTGGGAAGAATGTAAACACTCAGCCCATATTTAAAAGCAGAATAACTATCAAAGAACGAAAGGATATTGTTTAAACCGATGGGTAACTTTGCCTTTGATTTGTTGTTCACTGCGCATCTAGAGGGATATTTTTGTTATTCATGATGCAACTCATTGTTGTTGACGTCAACGTTGCACATCCCTTCTGGAAGCAGTCTTGTATTATATTCAACTCTGCGGCCCACTGTTGTTTTGAATAGGTGCAATGTGATTTATCGATCGGCATTACTTGTATATAGGGACGACATATCCCTACACCTGTTACAAACCAGTGAAGTAACCCACTACCAGGAATATTCGCCACAATTCTTCTATCAGATCCAAGAGGTTAACCCTTCATTTAAAACCCACAGGTGTGCAGCCTATATCTCCGATATGTAAATCGCTTCCCATAGATAATCTAAGTGGAAATTGGTATATTGTTCTGGCCTAAATCAATACATCAAGGTTTGTAGACAAATTCACAAATATCGGTTAATATTATGGAGTATTAAAACAACCTTCTTAGAGCGAATCTGACATTTTACTTCGATAAATCATATTTTATTGCAGTGAGACATGTTATCTTGTCAGATAATGTGATAGTTTACTTTGATCAATCATATTATATTGCAGTCAGGCATGCTATGTTGTCACAATGTCAGCTAATGTGGCATTGTACGTTGATAAATCATATTTTATTAATAAAATAAAGATATTTGCTCACCTCCAGTAAAGGCTGTCTGACAATGAAGCTATTGCCATTGTTCATACATTCTGATCATGATTATGATGGGTTGGTATGTGAAGCCAAAATGTGGAATGTGTTGGACAGTATTTCCTACTCAAATAATGCGCATAATAAATGGATACTGACGTTCAAATATGATAACGTAACCCTAGCTGGATATTTGATGACGTCCTACACAGTGGATGCATAAGGCATGTATGTAAGATGTGAGAGTGATGGTAGAATCATCGCCCTCCCCACCCCCTGTCGGGCATCTGTGGAACTAAATCGGGACGCGCCGTTCTCCCCTGTCGCGGGGACTATGTAGGTAGCGCTGATATCGCTCCAATTACAGCCCGTGTCGCCGTGAGGCGGCGCTCGTCATGCATAAGTCATATAATTATCCGTGTACCCCGCCGGCGTACACGCCCAGCCAATCGTGTTATGATTGGCGGGTGGGTAAGGCGGGGGGCGCATCCGCCGCGTTCACCCGGGCGAGGGGAGATAACACAGGATCAGCGCACCAGCAACACTATCAGCACCAACAACAATACCAGCAACACCAACAATACCAGCACCATCAACAATACCAGCAAAAGCAACAATACCAGCAACACCAACAATACCAGCAACACCAACAATACCAGCACCATCAACAATACCAGCAACCGCAACACTAGCAGCACCAACAACAATACCAGCACCCACAACAATACCAGCACCAACAACAATACCAGCAACATCAACAATACCAGCAACATCAACAATACCAGCAACATCAACAATATCAGCAACATCAACAACACCAGCAACATCAACAATACCAGCAACATCAACAATACCAGCACCAACACCAACACCAACACCCGCACCAATACCAGCAACATCAACAATACCAGCAACATCAACAATACCAGCAACATCAACACTACCAGCAACATCAATAATACCAGCAACATCAACACTACCATCAACATCACCTATACCTGCAACAACACCAATACCAGCAACACCAACAATACCAGCAACATCAACAATACCAGCAACATTAACAATACCAGCAACATCAAATATACCAGCAACATCAACAATAACAGCAACAGCAAGGAGACAGCAGCAGATGCAGCAACAGCAGGAGCCACCCACGCCGCACCGATTCTAAAGGCAAAATACAAGGATGGGTTAGGGGAACCACAGGAACACAAGGGGGTTATGGGAACCACGCTGACACATCAGGCAGAGGGTTATGCGAACGACCCCATCAGATTGTAAAATTATCCGATTCTAAATGCAAAGTACAAGGAAGGGTTATGGGAACCACAGGAACACAGTGGGCAGAGGATTATGGGAACCACTGGGACACCGCAGGCAGAGGGTTATGGGAACCACAGGGATACAACAGGCACAGGGTCATGGGAACCACAGGGATACAACAGGCACAGGGTTACGGAAACCACAGAGATACGATGGGCATAGGGTTATGGGAACCACTGGGACGTAGCGGGCAGAGGGATAACACACACATATATGGATACCACAAGCAAGCATACATGTCATGGTACACACATGGGTGGGGAGCTGCAGGATGTCTCTTCCACCTAATGTGTGTGTTATCTTTCCCAGCACTGTGTTATGCAGCCATGCAACTATATTTGGATATATATAACCACTAGGAGGACATCCAACCAGGGTAGGCTCTATTGTACTCTCCAAGCATGTATTGTTGCAGCAGTAATTATTGTCGAACTAGTGATTATTGAAGGATTCTCGACCAGGATGCTGTGTTGTCAGGGATGTGTGGTGTGTTCTGATGAACTGTGACTCTCATTCATATGGGGGTTGCAATCATACACCGTCTACATTAATGAAAATAACGATAACTGTAACTATAACTACAATTATATTAAACAGAAAGCTTCAAGAAATGCGCTAATGATGCATTGTTAAGTGCACATTGGATAGGATCGTACCATTACCGGGTCTAGCAATAAGGAAGTGGGGGGGGGGGGGCAATAACGAATCTTCCATTTGATTATTAGCTACATAAGGGGATGTACTGGTACCTAGCAACAACAACCTAATATGCAACATACCCTTACACCTGCGCGATGCCTTTTATTGTATTAATTTGTTTTTATATTTTAGCTAACGGGATCACTTCCGATAAGAACAAAAGGAAGGGAATAAATGGTACAATAATGGGAAACTGAAATACAACACAAAAAAGGATGTCGCTGTGAAATATTAGTTCCACGGCCGACGGCCGATCCCCATTCTCTCTCTGTCAAGCTCCAGTGATTCCCTATTGTGGCTTCCGTGATTTGACATATATCCCTACCCCCACGCCCCCTCACCCCGACCCCTGACGGTCGCTGCGGGAGAGACTTCACTATTCACTCGGCGTGAATTGTCTACATTAGGTGACACTTGGCCGGCTACTTTCGCCTGGCTGCCCAACAGCAACTACCCCTTATTGCTAACAGTTTCCCAGCATCCATCACATGACCACAGACGCGTATGTAAGGAGGGTGTGGGCGGGAACAAACACCCAGAGCGCATGCTTCAGTAGACGCACACCGGGGCATCATTCCAGTGATTACCTTTAGTTCAGCTAGTCGTCAATGGATCATTTCCCAGATCTATTGACAGGTCGCAAGGTTTTAGAACCCTGCACGTGTTGTCTCGTGAGAATATAATGACAATTTTTGTTGTTGTCGATGCGATAAGTTTATTTCAATAGAACAATGACACTGGGCTTAGTTCTCTATGTACTTTAACGAAGTGGTATTGGCTTCGGCTGAATTAGCATAAGCTAGGAGGTAAGCTTAGTAAAATGCTTACAGGCAGAGAAAGAATGCATGCAGTAGGTAACCCCCACACAACTGAAAGTAACAAAACAAGGGAACCCACAAGACTATTAATATCTAGCGGCGAAACCAACTCATTAGGCTTAATCGTTTTGGGCAGGATAAATACACAAATAAAAAGAAGAAACCTGATAATAGTACTTTCAATACTATATTCTCATTTGAGAGTTGGAATACTATTGCAATGATCTGCAGTGACTTATAGCAAAACAGATTTGAAATGCCAATAGTTAGGATGATTGACGCAGAATGGCAACAAGTGTGGGTTTGAAACTAGCTCTACACACAATGTTCCCTGCTTTAGCATCAGCCCTCTAATACTACTGATGTTACTGCTAGTGAATGTGTAAGTTAATTAGATTACACCACTTCAGTATCCCTGACATAATCAACTATTTGCATTATAATCATATTTCTACTCTTGGCCTGATTAAGCATTACATACATCTTGAAGCAAGTGACAGTTGCTGCAATTCACCACATCTGAAGGACTGTCTCGATTTATATTAATTAAGAGCAGGTAACAATGTCCAAGGGCTATTAAGTATTATAGCTGTATCGTATTAATTGATTAATAATGTTGGTACCTTTCAGATAACTCAGTAAGGAGAAAACGCCCCCCAGAAGACAACTTCACAGGGCAATGTTTTCAGTACTAGTGACACATGGTATAGGTTTACCTTGCAATATTGAAGCAAAACGCACAATTTACGACACACCTCATGACTATCTTACTCAGTGTCATCTATATGGTAATGAGGTATATATGCGTAGACTAGTGCAAGTGGGATTCCAGGGCGTTTATCTGATCTATTAATTATGGAGACGTGGGGGCAATACACACATCCGTGTCTCATAGCGCATCCAATAAAATCCGATAAAAACATCACATTTTCTAAATCAAAACATTAACTACATTTGATCTGACATATCCAAGTTAGTTGGTTGGTTGTTGGAGTTTTACGTCCTGGCAACATGTGATGCTTAGTAGATGTGAATACTACGTCCATGTATTATAACCAGTTACTGCTGGAGCATATGGTGATATAATTCTGATGGGGACCCCGAAGATTACGTTTTAATGTTTTCACGTTAAAAGTATGTTTAAAGTTAATCATTTGTAATAAAATCGATATTTTTCAAACTAAAGTCAGGTATATTATAACAATCAACCTAATATATGTACCGTTTAATAACACAGGTTATTTCAAATTGAATTAAGCCTCATGATAACAATTAACCTAATATGTTTATTTCAAGACATGCAACAACTTAAAACCATCGGACGATGTGAGGTGATGGAACTATCACTTAAATACAGAATCAGATATTGAACTAGTAGTCCAAGCATCCGTACTAATACACACGGCGTCTTACTGAAGAAATGTGCTTAATAATGATCTGTTTCACATGGTTTATTTTTAAACTCATTTCATTGAAATGCGTTCACATTGAAATTCATTTATTACAAAGACAGATTTGCAGCATGATCGAAAAGCTTGACTATTTAAACGAGTGAATTTAGTGCTTGACTGAGTAGAAGCTGAAGCCTGCGTGTCCGCGGCTAATGGCTTGTGTTTCCCAGTTTATTCTTGGGAGTGATTTAATTATAATTCTTATTTTGAACTCCACATTGGTGCGCCCTAGATGTATGTTACTTTAGGAAGAGTCAGTAAATATATATGTATGCTGCATAAACCATGTACGAGTATAAAAAAGCGGAAGATTCATCTGCTCCCCAGCCACTATTTAAGTCATCGGCTGGTCACCTACACATTAGGTCATCTACTAGTGCCTCATGACCTGGTCATGTGGCGCCACCTGCTCGCCCACACCTCAGCGGCCTTTGCTCTCACTCACTGTACATATGTAGATGTCTACATGTGTCATTTTCAGTACTTGGTTGTCTTTTATTTTCATATAATTATATTATGGTGTGCCATCTGCTGCAAGCATATCTAAATTATATTGCAAAAAGTGCATTTATTTACCAAAGCACATTTCGTCCACAAATTGGCATTTTATATCGGAAAGCGTAAGCAATCGAGGTAATCGCAGTTGGCGCATGAAATGCGCTTCTGTCCGAGGAATCGAGGTCATGAATTGAATGATATCTGAGGCAGCAAATCTATGTGATTCTTGGTCCATTTTCTGTAGTGCTGTTCTGATGTATATACATGGACTGGGCACCTCATGACGATGTCATCAGACAGGCTACCAAAGCAGATCCTCTACTCTCAACTGTCTTCTGGTTACAGAAAGAGAGGGAGCCCTCGGCTCCGGTTCAAGGATACCATCAAGAGAAACCTGAAGCTGAGCGACATTAAGACTGACTCATGGACATCACTCTGACAGCAGAGAGCTAAATGGAGAGCGGCAGTCAAGTAATGAATGCAGTCTTTGTCGCATCGCGACTGACAGCATGATGATGATGATGATGATGTCATTCAACATTCACTGTGTTCGCTTGATAGTCCCACAGGTGGCAGCACTAGTATGAAATGCACTTCCTGACAGAAGGTGTGCTTTCAGGCATAAACTGTGCTTCTCGGCACGATGTCTAATGGCTCTGTCACACTATGACGTAACGACGTCAACATAGGGAGAACGTGAAGAACGTTGAACTTCTCGGCGTAGTATGCAAATTTGGGCACAAGTTGAACTTGGATGCAGCATAGTGGACGAGAGCGTAACATCGGTAAAGCATAGTGATACCATCATTCAACGAGAGAGGACAACGTAATGATGCTCACGGAACGTTATGAACGATATTCCGTCGCCAGAACTACGTTGCTTTACATTACCTTACGTTACATACGTCATTAAACATTGGCAAAACCCTGAACGTACGTTCTCCTGACGTTCTCCTGACATTCTCCTGACGTTCTCCTGACTTTCCCATTACGCCGCATGGACGTTTCCACCGGCCCAATGAGTGGAACATAGTGGAACGTAGTGGAACGTAGTGAGGAACCTAGTGAGGAACGTTTGCCTAATGTCCGTTTAACATCATTGACGTTCGCTGAACGTGAACAGAACGTACGGTGAATGTCAACCCTTACGTTCGAGCTACGTCAACATTTTTGAACATGTCCAAAACCTCGACGTAACTCGACGTAACACAACGTAATGTGATGTAGCTCGACGTCAGTCTAACGTCATTATGACGTCATCATAACATAATCCAACGTACATCAACGTAATGACGAAAAATCACCACGTTAGGCTCACATTCCCTCATTACGTCGTTGTGTGACAGGGGTATAAGTTTGCACTTGAAGCTACATTGTTCGAAGGAAATATGTATATTTCTTTTCTTTTTATAACTGACTAATTTGGGAGTGTTCATCCAGCAGAGGGCGTTGTGGTGATGTGAAGATGAAGGGGTGGCGTGGGTGGAAGGACGTGGTGGGTGTGTGAGTGGGGGAAGTTGAGGGGCGTGGGTGGGTAGGTTGGGTGGGTGGTGATGGGGGACGTGGACGGGCGGGCTGCTTCATGGTCTCTCGTCACCAGTGCGCATGTCTCTTACCGGCTGTGCACGTGACTGGTCTCGGGGCATGAGCTGAGGTCAGCCCTCGAGAGGTCCCCTGGACATCCGACTGCCGGGGAGGTGAGCTACTAGCCCCCTTACCCAGATGGCTCCCGAATAAAACAACACACATGTCCAAATAGCCTGACCCCTCCCCCCCCCCACCCACACATCGCACTTTAATATCAGCATGGTCCCCTGACCTTCCCACACGTGATGTATAAATATATATGCATATATATTTGTATATATATTTATATATATATATATACACAGAATATATCCATATATGCCAGTGTAATGGGACGCGGGGCTCAGTTATTTAGGGGATCACTGTCGGAGCATAATGCTTCCTCTGCTATTTAGTATATGGGTTCATGGCACAAAAGCCAGCAAACGCCATCTGGGCTGAAATGAAACCATGCCTACCATAGTTGAGCTGAAGCTGTCATTATTGTGATAATCAAAACAGGGTTTTGTTAGCAGAAGCTGCCACAGCACCTATACACTATCCTATTTAATATGACAGTGATATAATCCCCTATTGAAAAGGAAACAACTAAAATAGATTTGTTGGCGTTTGTGCTTGAAACCTCATATATATATATATATATATATATCCCTCCCTCTCTCATACATTTCTTATACTTATACCCAGATATTACACTACTAAATGCACAGTATATGCCTTGTTATGCACATACATTATTGCAAAACGAAGTCAGTGGATGACAAAAATAGCACCTCTGGGAAACATTCGTCTTCAAGAAGAGTGGAGGTGTTTCTGATAGTTTACGACTGTGCGGGTCAGGCGTAGTAGCTGGGGTCTAGTCGGGCTCAGGACTTAACCTGATCGATGTACGCAGCTCACGTCAGTATTGACGGGGGCCCGGCCAGGATTGGACCGGCCAGAGGCCAGAAGCCCTACCTCTTAACCGACGTAGAGGGGATTCTGTGTCAAGGAAGGGTGTGTGCAAGAAGGGAGGGGGGGGCATCAAAGCTTCTCTGTACCATGACGTACACCGGGTTCGTTGGAATAGAGATGGTTCATTATTCCCGCCGTACACTCTACCATAATTTGAACTGACATTTTGTTGTTGATCAGGGATCTGAAGTTCTCTTTCCAGCTTCCCGCCTCCATCCAAGTAGTTAGTAACAGGTAGATAGTTTTGTTTTGTTTGCTGTTGTTTTACGTCCTAGCAATATCTAAGGTCATATCAGGATGGGTACCGACTTGTGACAGTGCACGCTCATGGTGACTTTATAGAGCTGTCCCATGTGGAAACCAGGCCATCGGCACCATGACCTGGTATCCCACTCAGTCACATTATCCTGACACTGAGCACACCGATCCTTGCCCTGTCCTAATAATGCCGAGCGCCTGGCTAGGAAGTGACAAGTATAAATTGTTTAAGTCATTGGTTTGACTCGACTAGGGTTCGTACCCACGACCCCACGATCTACCAGCACGGGAGCCAGATGCTCTAACTCATTATGCCATCCTGTCTGGTCCCAGGTAGATAGGCTGTTCTCTGATGAGTCCAATCTTGTAGTCTCCAAGAGCTGCATGGGGTGGTCGTGGCGATTACTGTCTAACAGTGAAAAGAAGCCATTATACTTAACCGCTATAAATACACCATCACTAACAAATATGTGTGCGAGTGACAGTATTCGCCAATCAATGGCGTCTAGTATTAGAATGTTATGGGGCTTTTTTTCTACTCCTTAAACGCAGATTAGAATAAAAAGCAAGATGGCACATTTAGTATACAACATAGGAGGTCTAGTAATTTCGCCACCATTGGGCCCTGCAACCCAATCCCCCTCATTAGCGCAGTTCCTATGATGCCCCCCCACCCTTACTCCTGATCCTCCTCCTGGACCTCCTCCTGCTCCTCCAGATGCTGCTTCACTGAGCCGCTCCTGAGGTGATCCCCTTCCACACCATTACTGGTGCAATTTTAGTACATTAATCGTGCATGGCTGGGCTGGTACATTAATTAAACACAGTATCTACAATAATCACTCACTAGATTCTTTTAGGACCAAAGCAGTAATTATACATTTCTGGTAAGCCACTGATATACTGATTATGCACTGCTGGTAGATTGCTAGGCCGCCTATGCTGTTACTGATGGTGCAGTACCGGTACACTCCCAATACACTACATCCCCATTAAGGGAGCCTACTGCTGCTCACCCGATGGCGCAACACTGAAACATGACTCCTCCACCATGACTACCTTACTGCTACAGGGTCGGTCCATACACACCACTCTATGAGAAGTGTACGCGGCACATGTCACGTGGCTAGCGCAGCCATTGCTTCCACACACGCTCCTTTCCACTGCTCTCCAACCATTATGCCTCTCAGTAATGTAGATTGGCCCGGCCCGCTGTTGTTGTCAGTACGTAGCCAGTGTTTATGTACATATGCTATTTTACCCTTGGATACCTGTGCCAACTGCATACACTGCGCCCACTCAGTCCAGTGCGACCAATTTCTCCAATGGCACCCACTGTGGCCAGTGTGGCCAGTGCTTCAATGTGCCTATTGTGCCCATTGCGCCCACTGCACCAACTGTGCCATCTCTACTAATTCCAATTGAGTTATCTCCACACACTGCATTCACTGTTCTCACAGAACCAACTGCACGAACTATGCCCACCACGTCAATTACTCCAATTGCACCTACTGCACCCAGTGTGCCCACTGCCCCCATTGCACCCCCTGCACCAACTACACAAACTGTGCCAACTATACCAATTGTTCCAACAGAGTTACCTGCACCCACTGCGCCCAGAACACCAACTGCACCAACTATGCCCACTGTTTCAATTGCACCAACCGCACCCACTGCACTCGACCTGCCTGCTGCACCAATATGCCCACTGCAATAACTACACCAACCGCACCGTCTGTGGAAAGTGTACCAACTGCGCCAATTGTGACCATTGCACCCAATGCAGCTAGTGTGTCCACTACACAAATGTTCCCACTGCGCCCCCTGTGCCAACTGTGCCAAATGCCCTCACTGCACCAACTGCACTAACTGCACCAACTGCACCCACTCTGTCATCTGCACCAACTGTGCCAACCTTGGAGCTGCCGAAAGCAGGTGGAAAGAAGCCTGAGGCGCCCCCCAGAATGACATTGGTTCTCGACACCATTGGGCCCTGCAACCCAATCCCCCTCATTGGCACAGTTCCTATTATGCCCCGCCCCCCGCACCCTTACTCCTGATCCTCCTGCTCCTCCTCCTGCTCCTCCACCAGCTACTTCACTGAGCCGCTCCTGAGGTGACCCCCTTGAACATCATCTAATCGACACATCGTCCATTACGGGGACAGCCACCCACCCCACTCACTCTCCACACCCACCCACCCGTCCCCCCGCCCTCCGCTCCGCCGTCACCTCAACCATTCGACCCTGCGGGTGACTACGCCGAGGAAATCAACTCCAGATTACCGACATGTTGTTTACACTCATATGTTATAACCCCAAGTAAATACCACTAACACAACAAGGTGAAGGCAATCAGTTAAAATAATAGAGGGTAGAGTGGGAGAATGCTTACAAACAGAGGAAGCATGCGCGCAGTAGATAACTACACAACTGAATGTAGCAGAACAAGGCCGTCGCCACCATGACTTGGAATCCCACTCAGTCACATTATCCTGAGACTGAGCACACCAGTCCTTGCCATGTCCTAATAATGCCGAGCGCCTAGGAAGTGACAAGTATAAATTGTTTAAGTCATTGGTTTGACTCGACCAGGGTTCGAACCCACGACCCCACGATCTACCAGCACGGGAGTTGGACGCTCTAACTCATTCGGCCATCCTGTGTGGTCCCAGGTAGATAGGCAGTTCTCTGACGAGTCCAATCTTGTAGTCTCCAAGAGCCGCTTGGGGTGGCGGTGTCGATTACTGTCTAACAGTGAAAAGAAACCATTAGACTTAACCGTTATAAATAAACCATCATATATGTGTGCGACTGACACTAGTGGGGTCGTGGGTAATGACGCCACCTGGCCCAACTGTGAAAAGGGGTCACCAAAGCATATGGGCGATCTTATAGCAAAGACCCTATAATACTAAGACGGCTCACTCAGCCTGTACTGTGTAATCAAAATGATCAAACCCACCACTTGGTGTGCTGGCTGTTCTCTTGGTTAAACAGTTGCTATATTATATGTATAAATGTATATATGAATGTGAAAGATGTGTAGTGGTGGTGATGATGATGATGATGCTGATGATGATGTGTCTAACAGTGAAATAGTAATTTCATATTGATGTGTATTCATACTTACCTATCTCATGTGTAATATAATTGTATGTGTTTACATGTGAAACACCAACCAGCAGCCGGGCGGGATCAAACCCACCACAAGGTGGCACTGCGAAATTTACATTACCATGGGAGAGATAGGGAGTGTGCTGTCTTAGTATTATAGGGTCTTTGCTTATAGGGAACATTCACTTTCACACTTTTATACTCGCATAACTCTTATGCATCACCTAAAAGGAGGAACTCACACAATTCAATGTCACTGGTACATATGTATTTGCTAAAGGTTATATGTGAGGTACTATCTAGAATCGGGGTTACTTGAAGGATATTTGTTCATGTGAATATGAGGAGCGTGAACTGTGCTGCTAGTGCTACAGAGATAGCGGCAGAACTCCGCCTTGCTAACAATTAGCCAGCAATATATGTATATATATATATATAATACTCAGTACAGTGAGTGAAGATTGGGAGGCACTTGACAGGTGAACAGACAGGTGACACCCCCCCCCCCTCAACGGATCTGTTGTTGACTAGGATGGAACACTAGATGACTAGATCAAGGCTCCTCCAGTCAATGACTGAGCAAGGAGTAATGGCTGAGGGGCAGATGAAAGTTCCCGACCTTATTATACTTGTATAATCCGCATACAGCATATACATATATTCTGTTTAAAATATCAATCTGCTTTATTTCTCCTAGTATTTATTATTTCATAATAAACAGCAGTTTCCGGCATGTTGCTGAGAATACCAGCGAATTTAAGGTTAAATAGGAGACAACATTGCAATAATCGAAAGCAGCTTTGTGGACCAATGAAATTCCCACAAAATAAAACGGGGATAACTTCCCGTCAACAATATTTACATACATGCATGTTTATATGTGTATATGTGCATATGTGTATACTAGTTATGCGTATATACTCTATGCATATATGCACATATATGAACATGCATATATGTGTATATATGTGTATGTATATGTATATGAATACCTATCTATAGTCATAAAAGCAAGTAGGAGTTTGACAATATTTACCGTTGGATATCTTCTTTGTGTACTATAGCCATTTCATTTATCTTTAACCAGACGGAATGGTTGAATAAGGTGAGCGTCCTTCTCCCCTTTTGGTGGATCGTGAGATTCAAACCCATGGGTTTGAACCCTGGTCGAGTTAAACCGATTGATACTTTTCGCTTCCAAGCCAAGAATTTGGCAAGGATTGGTTCGCTCAGTGTCAGGATAATTTGATTGACTGAGATATCAGCTCATGTCGCTGACTGCGAGGTGTCCGAGTGGGGCAGCCTATAAAGTCACCATGACTGCACACTATAACAAGTCCATACCCATCCTGATATGACCTTAAATGTTGCCAGGGTGTAAAACTCCAACAACCAACCATAATATAGCTGGGCCCATTATATCTATTGACATCTCTAGTCGGCGGTTTGTTGATGGGGCGGGGCCACGCACCGCGTTTCAGTAAGCGGAGCCCGGATGTATGTAAACACGGCGAGGTCTGCGAACTGGCGGCCCTTACGGCCGGCGGCGGGAAGCGAGACAGGGCCCCTAAAAGGGCACATAGCTCTGATGTGATGGCACTCCGTCTGTGATCTTCTACCACTCATCGCTCCTACTCTCTGCTGCCGGGTGCCCTGTGCGTCCTGCCCCCTCTGTGCCCGTGCCCGTCCCCGTCCTTTCCTTTCACATCCCTGTGCCGCCCAATCCCTGCAGAGGCGAGCCTCATGGACATTTAGGTAATCTGAATAACGATGTGCATATATATGTGTTATATAGTGAAATTATGGGAATATAAACCAGACGGGATGGCCGAATGAGTTAGAGCGCCCGTCTCCCGTGCTGGTAGATCGTGGGGTCGTGGGTTGGAATCCTGGTCGAGTCAAACCAATGACTTAAAAATTGATACTTGTCGCTTCCTAGCCAGATGCTCGGCATTACTAGGATAGGGCAAGGAGCAGTGGAATGAGGAAGACCAGTCATCTGCGACTGAAATTTTACTTTCTTGAACAACTAATGTACAAAAAAACAAAAAACAAAAAAAAAAACAAGGGCATGGTCCACTCAAAGTGTATAGTAAATATTGAATCTTTGTATAGCTAACCTCTTATATACATCTACGGGTCTAGTTCCCAATTGCCTCACTGGCGACACCTGCGAGTGGTCACTCCAACCTACCACGCGACTGAAGGCGCGACCTCTACCTATTTTATATTACCTCTATTTGCATTGATATATAATGCGTATGCACACAACTATCTACATATACACACATACATATATATATATATTATTCTTTCCTGGTTTTCCATCAGTGGCGATGATGACAACAGCTTATCATCTGTTGTGAACTTGATAACCGATGAGTGCAATTTGTGCTGGAAATGTGCAGTGGCACAGTGGACATTTGCGTGCAGCTGCAATCAGATAGGGAAGGAGTCGATCTGTCCTCTGCTGATACTTGTGTATACTTTCAGAGATAAGGCCAGCTTCAAACTGTGTTGTTCATCTGTGAATAGAAGCACACCATGAACTCCTATCCTTGGCCACCGTTTCCAAGGTTGCAGTGTTGAGATGTATTGTTATCGGGTTGTATTTAAGGAAGTCCTTGACCCTTTGCTTCTGACCACATTATCATCATCATGCTGTCAGTCGCAATGCGACAAAGATTGCTTTCATTTCTTAACCGACGCTCTCCATTTGCTCTAACCTGTGAGCATGATATCCATGAGTCAGTCCTAATGTTTCAGGTTTCTCTTGATAGTATCCTTGAGCTGGAGATGAGGGCGTCCTCTCTTTCTCTGACCAGAAGACAATTGAGAATAGAAGATTTGCCTTGGTAGCCTGTCTGTTGACATCCTCATCACGTGTCCAGTCCACCAGATGTTTTTTCATGTAGTTGTGCATTTCATAAAAGCTGCTTGCAAGGTGTTGAAGTGCTGCTGGCTTTTGCTAGTTACGAGCAGCACTCTCTCGGGGAGCAAATATAGGTCTCATACTGGCAAAAACATGTCAAGACAGGTGCAAGCTATTTGTCCCTGACCACATATATATGCACATATACATACACATGCATATATACATATATTCATGTATGCATATATACGCACATGCATTCATGCATATGTATGTATGCATATATACATATATGCATAGATTTATACCAAATGTGGATACGATTAATAAATGCACCCGTATATAAGTTGCATATGTGGGATCAAATTTGCCTAAATCCTTGGCTTAAAATAGTTTCTGCTTTCTTCGGACTAAGCAACTGTAATGCTTATCTGTTTAAGCAATAGGAGGGATGGACATGGGTGAATTGTAAAAATTAACCAGACTGAAAGCTTGGATGGGAAAAATATTTGTTGGCGTGTGAAGCTTCAAAATGTAGCGGTTCATACAATTTATAATTCTCACTACGTTGCCTGGAACTCGGCAAGACCTGGATGGAGTAAGATGTAATGGAATCTGGTCCCTGGTAGTTTGGTAATAATTTGCACATTTTCGGTTCGAAAAATCCAAAGGATTGGTACTGAGCCTATGTAAATTTAATTAAGGCGTCTCGTATTAGCCCCCGGATAACATCACGGGGTTTTAGCAGTCAGATATATGACAACATTAGTTGATATCAATCAATATGCCTCATTTCATATCCATTTCATATCCATGTGGTTAAATCTACACCTCTCACACACTGTTTATTGTTATCATTTAAACCAGAGCTGGATTCGTTGTGTATCATTGATTCGCTCTTATATCCAAACAGAACATTAGTGAAATACAAATAACAGATTTGGGGGCGAGAGAGAGAGAGATAAACAGAGAGAGAACGATGGGGTAAAAGAGAGGAGAGAAAGAGTTGGAGAGAATATGGAGAGGTGAGAAGGAGAGAGAGAAAGAGAGAAAGAAACGCAGTGAGACACATCAAAATAGCTAGAAAATGAAGTGAGAGATAGAGAGAAAAAGGAAATAACGTGTAGGGAAAGAGATGAAAAATATCCAGAGAGAGAAAATCATATTCTTTCAGGACTAGTCGAACATGGGTCGCGCCTAGACTGGCCACACGGTGGCGCCCTTTGGTCCCAGGATGTGCATCAGTAAATTAATTTGCCTTGGCACCCCGCTAGGCAGACATAGGGTAAATAGTGATGCATCGTGATCGAGATCGGCAGAACCATCTCTGGTGGCTCGACTGTGTTGGCATAGGAGTGGGGTTTGCACCTCTAGGCACCGAGTACCGACGCCCCGCTGGTGCGTAATTAACTCGCGCCTCCTGCGCGTCCTGGTGGTCGGGTGTCGCAATGGTTTGGTGTTTGTTGGAATTGTACGTACTAGCAATACCTAAGGTCATATCAGGACGGGCACCGACGAGTTCTAACAGTGCACACACAATGGCGACTGTACAGTGCTTTCCCATTCGGATACCAGGCCGCAAGCACCATGACCCGATATCCTATTCAGTCACAATATCCTGACCAGTCCTTTCCTTTTCGACCCTTGGTAGTGCCAAGCATCAATTTGCTAAATCATTGGTTTGATTCGACCGGGATTCAAACTCCCGACCTTCTGCACGGGAAGTCTGCCCTCTACCGATTCATCCACCACATCCGGTGATGCAATGGTGGTTATTACGATACGGCATGTGGGCAGTGCTGCTATAGGAGACAATTTAGCAATAAACTTAGTGCTTCAACACTTCGAGAACCACCGGCCAGAGCTGGGAAATATGGAGAGCGGGAGTGGGTGTGTGGGTGTGTGGGTGTGTATCCCATTCAGTAGCGTCAGAACCCTTAGCTTCCACATGATATTATGTATATATATCAAAGGGGAGATTGCTCTTGAAATATAGTCAGGAATTTCAACTCCAGGTTCCACGTCGTATGTGCCGGTTAGCATGAGCAAAGCGTGGGTATTTTGCAATTCAGATCACACACATTTCCCCGTGGATTCATGCGGCACCACTGTCATCCGGCTGAGTAGAAAACACATATGAACCAATAGCATTTGTGCCATATTTATTATCTTGGCTACTTTTGATATTCCGCTCGCTGAACCAATAGGAAGGCATGGGAACAACAACTAGTTGTAAAATTGTCCGATATAATGGCATGAGGATCTATGTGAAATTACTATAATAAATTGCAAACTGTCTATATAATGATAAATGGTAATATATAAAAACCCAAGGCATATGAGGGATATGTGGAGTTGGTAAACTATTACTCATTAGGTATAAAAATTGTATAGTAAAATAGTCTTTGGAGGAGTGTCACTTCCTAGAAATACCCTTAGGAAGAGTCACCTCACATAGCCCCTCCCCCCATGGTGTTATTTATGGATCATTGGCCACCACAAGGCACTGTAGCCAGCATAACAAGGCCTTGGATACAGCAGATTATACTCTGCTTGGTGGATTGAACCATGTGACCACTGCCATCTTGGATTCTAGAAAACCTATATAAAGTAATACATGACGGAGTCTCACTCTCCTACTTTCACTCTTCACCTACTTTCCTTCATTACCTGTATTGATTTCCCTTGGCTTGTCCACACCACCCACACCACCACCCGGCGACTTTACAAAATGGCTACCACGAGTTAGTTGCACGGGCCCAACTTGCACTGACTCGACCTGACAGGGCCCCACTTAGTCGGGCGGGTAAGCTGGGGGAAACAAATTGTTTTGTTTTGTAAATACGCCTTGCTGACTATATCTGGGGGACTCTGCGTCCTGACCTAATGCATCAATTCAAAGCACGCGGTCACAGGCTAGAATCAGGCTGATTGCATAATATAATTTCCTTGTACCGTGTGCCTCTCTCCATATTGATGAAGAAGTGTAGGCAAATTCACTGCTCGCCATTCTACATCTCCATACTGCGATACCGGCGTATATTATACAAGATACTGTATTAGTGTGCACTGACCTCTAAATCTCATGCAAGGAACCGCATAGACAGGTAGACGGTGGTAGGGTGGTGAAATCAGGGAGCCTAGGTGGTGAAATTGTTAACACACTGGACCGGAATGCAAGAGATGTGCGTTCGAGTCCTGCTCGAGGTAAAATATTGTCCATGTTCATCGGCCCCATGATAATAACATTTGACAATTGGGATATTTATGGGGGATTGTAAGGAACTTGGAGGAGTGATAAGATGGGACTCCACTCATTATTTTATAATTGAAACTCCAGGCAGACTTTTGTTTAGCTATCCATCGCCATGTTCTTTAACCATCTATTTCTGTTTTACTTCGCAGGTTTTCTCAGCAGCGAACCGAGCTGGACTAATTAGTGATGCCTTCAACTTAGCCAGGTAGGTGTTTTTAGTAATAATCACTGATCCAAGAACATTGCCTTTACACTTACGTTATGGGGGCTCTATTTAAAACTGACCTGTCGTTCCATTTCATTACCATTATTTCTTTGGAGGAAGCTCCTTGATTTGGTAGTTTATTTTCCCATGGTGTTTGGGTGGTTTTTGGACTTTTATGTCCTAGCAACATTTAGGGTCATATTCAGGACGGGTACTGACTTGTGACAGTGCGTACTCATAACGGCTTTATAGTGCTGCCCCAATGGGAAATCAGGCCGCCGGCAAGACGACATGATATCCCACTCAGTCACAGTGTCCTGCCACTGAGCTAACCAGTCCATTCTCTATCCTATTAATGCTAACTGCCAGGCTAGGAATCGACAAGAATCAAATTTAAAGTAATTGGTTTGACTCGACCCGGAACTGAACTCCCGAACCTTTTTATTTTATTGGTGGATTAGTTGATTAAGCAGGGGAAATTTCAGTCATGGACGATTGGTCTTCCTCATTCTACTGCTCCTTACCCTATCCTAATAATGCCTTCCGCATGCGTGGCCCGCGCTCTGCCGATGAGGCTACTGCGCACAGTTCCATGGTGGATATCCTTTTACTCTCTTCAATTCATTAACTACAATGTACCATTACCTACTCTATAGCATCACCTGTCCTAGTATGTATAATGTAATTAATAGAGTAGTTCATTACCTCCTTTACATCATTACCTGCTATGTATAATGACCTGTAATACTACGTGATGCAATTTATGTAGTAGATTAATACCTACTCTGTGTCTTTATATAGAAGTACATTACCTATTGTATATCATTATCCGTACTGCATACTATGTATGTCGCATATATGTAGAGGGAGCGGACCAGCCAGTATGTTATCTCCCGCGTTCAGCGGGAACGAGGGTGGGGAGTAGAATGCCCCCGCCCTCAGACGCGTGGGGCGGGTGATCGTGCGAGCAGATTACCCATATCCCCTGCTTCTGGGACCTGGCCCTTGGGTATATAGGCTGGAACTCCTTTAGCCAAGGCAGATCGGCCGTTCTCACTACCAGAGCAACACTGCTTAAGACACACATGTTTCTATATATAGCCTATATCTTAGGTAATGCACACATTTCTTGAAGATGTATACTGCCTATCATGGATAAGTCTATTCAGACTTGTTTTCACCATTAGAAAATCTGTCGCTAGAAAGCCAGAGCTTACACTTTTACCGACCTAAGGGATTTTTAAGCTCCCACACCACATATACATGGTTTGAGAGCAACTGGCCTTTGATGACGCTGTACGTTATACACAGCGGTGGAACTTCACATTGCGGAGGTGGGGGGGGGGGGGGCATTGGGAATTGAACCACCAACCTTCACAGTAGGAGGCCGACCTAGAAAAAAGGAAGACACTCTAACCAGTTGGCCACAGAGAACAGCACCCTTATCCATTATGAGCAGGGTAAATAAATTCATTACACACACAAACACATATATATATATAATTATCTAATAATTCAATGCCTAACATATATAATTACGTGTTGTACTACATATGATCCAATTTATATTGTAGGTCAATAACTATTATATATCATTACTTGTGCTATATATGTTGCATTTATGATACTAACATATTACCTACTCATGCCACCAGTTATTACGTATCATTACCTATGGTACTATAAATGATGCAATATATAAAAGATCATTACCTAGTATATAACATATTCTATATTATTATATACCATGTACTTTGTTTAGGAGCTTATTGCCTACTACTCATCAGTACCCGTAATAGTATGTATAAGGCAATGTGCATAATAGTCAAATACATGTTATATATATATATATCATGTCCGGTAATACTATGTAATATGCAACATTTTTCATATATATATATATATATCAGTTTAGTGCCTACAAAATATCATTTACATGCACTAAGTCGAATAACGACCAGCTTGTTATCCGTCCCGGCTTCATTTCTTCAAGAAAGGCTCACACTTAGAATGATTTATAATTTCTTGTTGGTAGATCTAGATTATTCTGCTGACTACGCATTTTTGTCAGGTCTGTGACAGTAAATGGTATTCCAGTCACTGTACAATTTGATATCCCCAATTTATCGGACAACTCCGCACATATCCATTTATCTATTAGCAAAGCGTTGTCGTGGACCTTTCCTAGAGAACAATCTTGTTCATTGTTGTCCATCGATCTGGCTGAATCCCCATTTTCGACCGCACCCCCACCCAACCCTTCCCCACCCACTGCTCTCTTCCTCCAATAAAATCTAAGATAGAAAGTGAACACCCTTCTCCGGAAAATGAAGTCAAGGAACGTCTGAGAGATGCTATCCACAAACACAGTAAATATCGCAGCCAGATTGAGAATTAATCAGCTATCAGTTATAAATTATACAAAAACATGCATATGACACTCCTTTAATATCCACTCTTATGAGATCTAATCATGCCAGGAGAGTCCTAATGATATTGCTAGCGAGGCCCATTATTGTTGCTAGCATTGTAGAATCATGTTGCTAACAATCTTGTTTCCTATTGCTAGCAATCCTGACTATTATTCATGGCAATACCGATTCCTGTTGCTGGACATGCCGATTGCTGTCGCCAGAAATTCAAATGTCATCTTGCTATCAAGGCAGACACCCGTTGCTAGCAAAACAGATTCCAGTTGGTAGGAATGCAGAGTCCAGTTGCTAGCAATGCAGATTCCCGTTACTAGAAATGACGATTCCCGGTATTAGCAATGCAGATACCCGTGACTCGTAAAGCAGATGAACATTGCTCCTAATGCAGAGCTCCTCTTCCATCGTAGTAACTACTTAAATTGCTCTGATTAGAGCACGCCAAAATCTGCCACACTTAACACAACATATTGTGCCTGTGTCAGTGCCTTCTACTCCTTCCATCCTGCCACTGTTCTCTCCTCGTCAAGAACAGTCACTCCTCCAACATCGGACATCCCGACCACGGACCCAGGGCCCCATTGCGGGCCGTATGTGGCCAACAACTCACGAGGTTGAGGTGGCTCATCACAGGAAGTCCGAGTGGAGGATCGTGTGGGGGGGGGGGGGTATATGTGTTGGTGGCAGTGTGTATTGATCACATCTACTAAGCAGGTTTGTGCCATGCAGTGATATTTCTCCGTTAACCCCTAGCCTCTTGGCAACATCACTCTCAAGTCTCGGACTTTAGCTAGATTAGCTGCTATATCCGTGTAAGATGAGACAGAGCAACACAGAGTCTGATAGACCAACATCGACATATATGTTTATTTCAGGTGTGGGATGCATGTTGCAATACAATTATAACTCATGCTCACCTATCTTTGAATAAATATGGACCGCAGCACATTATTAACCATTGAACATAGCTCTTAGTCTTAGTATAATACTTTGGTTGGTTGTTGGAGTTTTATGTCCTAGCAAAATATAAGGTTATATCAAGGTGGGTACCGACTTGTTTCAGCACACACTCATGACGAATTTATGGTGCTGCCCCACTGGGAGACCAGTCTGCCAGCACCATGACCGTACATCCCAGTCATATTATCCTGACACTGAGCCAATTGGTCCTAGCCCTGTTCCAATAATGCCGAGCACCTGGCTAGGAAGTGACCAGTATCAATTATTAAGTCATTGCTTTGACTCGACAAGGGTTCGAGCCCATGCTTAGCGCGAATTATGTGTCTTGTTTGTATGTTTGTATATGCGACTATGAACTACTTCCTGTCACACACCTGGGGCAGGAATGAAATACAATCGGCGACCAAGAGTTTCCCGCCCTATGTATCGCCCTCTGTCACCTGACCTGAGTGTGCACATTTGCTAGATAAACTACTTCCATTCCATCCATGTTCCACCCATGCTCTACATAATCTTCGAGATTAGCAGCTAATCTAGCTGAAGTGCATTTAGGGCTACTACTCACCCCAGCAATTGAAAAAGCTCCTCCTTCACCTTCACCATATGATAAGGATAATTATATATTTATATATCACATATATATGTGTATCCATATACATCCACATGCATGCATATATGTCATGGGGTAATGAGAATGGGAAATATTGTGCAGAGAACAGGTTTCCAATGCAGATGTATTGCCATCCCGGCGCTAGAATAATATGTAGGCTCCCTCTCGGACACATATCTGTTGATGTGGCTCCTTAAAGGCCCTGTCACATTATGGCGTATGGCGGGAGCGTATTGAAAACCTACGTAGGTCCTGCGCGTGCCGGCCTATGATGATATTTGGTGACCTTTCGGGTGGTTTTGAGCGTATGTGGAACCTACGAGGAGCGTACGAGGAGCGTATGAGGAGCGTATGGGAGCGTATGGGAGCGTGCTGTGACATTTTTTGACAGTATGGGCCATACACCCTCATAGGTCGAGTTTTTTTGAGCATGCACAACAAAATTTGGACGGACGGATTTATGAAAACGTATGGCGGCGTATGCCTCATACGCTTCACATACGCCGGCATCTGGCGGCGTATGAGTAGCGTATGAGTAGCGTATGCATAGCGTATGAGTAGCGTATACGGCGTATGCCGACGTATATGACGTAACGCGCTTACGCCGCCATACGCTCCCGCAAAAACCCTAATGTGACAGCCCCTTTACATAACAGCTTTGAAAAGGCAACTACATTATATATAGCAATATTCACCAGACGGAATGGCTGAATCGGTAAGACAACTTTCCAATGTGGGAGGTGGTTGGTGTAGTGTATGTATCAACCACCCAGACACCTTGAGTCTCGTGTAACCACTCACTTTATTTCCACCTCTCTATCACATGGGGTCCTGGTGTCACGTGACCCTCTGCGGGACGTAGCCCAGGCCTTGTTACATATATACATATACACAACATCTCTCTTTCACCAGGAGCCCATGTGATAGAGGTGGACATAAAGTGAGTGGTTACACAAGACACAAGATGTTCGGGTGGTTTATACATACACTACAGTTGGTTCGAACCTCGACAAATTTATACTTCTTGGTACGCAGCCTAGCACGTTGCATAAAGTAAGGATTGGTTGTGTATATAGGATATAACATCAAGGTTCCAGCTGCCTAGTCTATCAGTTGAGCAACACTATTAAGTCGACATTTGAATCCGCTGTCACAAGTCAATACCTGTCCTGATTTGACATTAGGCGTTGCTCTATCGGAAAGCTCCACAAATATCTGGTTATGTATATTTATATAAATGTATATATATACATATATGTGTTTTGCATATGTAACTTATAAATGTATTTATATACATACATACATATATACATATATACGTATACACATATATACATATATACATATACATATCTAAGATTGCCATAGTCAAGCACTGACTTTGCTCTGTCCAAATTCACAACCTTGTAGCAGACCATCAATAACATCACTAATATGTAATTTATTACTACATACCTTTAACATAAATGAGCTAGTCGACGTAATCCTTTTATCATGAGGGGGGCGGTCAGGCTGTCGCTAGGACCCTGACCCAACGAGGCTGCATTAGCCGAGCCCATTTCACGGGTGGATATGGTTGTGTCACTTCTGGTTCCCATCACCAGCGCCCCCTACACCCCCAACCCCACTCAGTCCCATGCCCTTCATATGCCGAATATACTAGACTCGGTGGCCAAATCGGTAGAGCGCAGGTCTCCCTTGCGGAAGATTGGGAGTTCAATTCCTGCTGCAGTCAAACCAATGCCATACAAACTAGATACGTGTCGCTTCATAGCTAGGAGCTCAGCATTAGTAGGATAGGGCACTGACTGTTCGGCTCAGTGTCTGGATAATGTGACTGAGTAGGATATTGGGTTATAATGTTGGCGGTCTGATCTCCCAGTTTGTCCAGCACTATGAAGTCACCATGAGTGCACACTGTCACAAGTCGGTACCCATCCTGATATGAATGTAGATGTTGACACGATGTAAAACCCCAACAACCAACCAATCGTAGGATGAATAAGACAGCAATAGAAGGACATAACATATTAAAAAACAAATAATATCTACCCTGCATAGTGCAACCTACTAGACATTACAAGCGTGACCAATTTGCTATCAGCTGTAGGCGCGCCTCACGTAACCATTTTGACGTTGTCCTACCCGATGCAACCATAAGTAGATAGAGCTGACTGGAAATGGTGGTTAGTTCTTCACGCAACACCAAGAGCAGCGCCGCAGATGCTGCATGGGAGACTGCATTATCGCCGTCTGAATCTCCCAGGTCGCCGACTCACTTAGACGAGGTCAGGTCATGTCCTTGAGAACGACTGTACTCGCATACAAATGCAGTATATACACACATGTATATATGATGCATAACAAAGTATGCGAGTAAAAATGCGCGCAAAGGAATTATTTGATGATATATATATTATTCTTATCCCGATTCTATCTACTGCCTCTTTTGTTTCCCTGACTGGTGGCGCCGCCACCTGTGCTTGATTATATATTTTATTATTATCCCGATTCTGTCTACTGCCTCCTTTGCTTCCCTGACTGCTGACGCCGCCAGCGGTGCTTGCCGTCCCTACTGGACGCGCCAAACCTCACTCGCGCAGGAGGAATTTTATTACGTCAAATTCGTATTGTGT
The DNA here is from genome assembly GCA_030323885.1 of Branchipolynoe longqiensis. Lineage (NCBI taxonomy): Eukaryota > Metazoa > Annelida > Polychaeta > Phyllodocida > Polynoidae > Branchipolynoe > Branchipolynoe longqiensis. The sequence continues at coordinate 56,702,608 of CM059187.1, read as the reverse complement.
TCATTTGTAGCTTCATACTATAGCTTCCATACATATATATATATATATGTATGTGTATATATATATGTATATATATATATATATGTGTGTACTCTGTAATCTATTATGGGAATATAAACAAGGACACTATCTATCTTCAGTCTTCAGTTCGTTATATTATACTACACTCAGTATATCCCATTTACCGGCTCTGTGTAGTGGCCACACCGGCGCCACTTGTGAGGGGATACATATACATATATATATATATATATATAATTATATCCTGCATATATACTGCGCCTAGTTGGATTGGCGTATGTACTATATGTACTACATATATATTATATATAATCTATTATATACATATAAACGCTCGGAGAAGTATTTATTATTTATTAGTGTCGATTCTACTCGACTGAATATTGGCCAATCGCCGTCGTCCGCTGTCCCCTGCTGCGTTGCTGCGGCGCTCGACATGGCCCGATCTGGTTTGAATCGTCACTTGCCTCCCGTTTTTTGCTTTTGTATTAGGTAGGGCATTTTTCGCTCAGCCCGGAGTCGAATAAACGAACCAACCCAATCTGCTGTCTCTCTCGGCAATTCGTAGGGGAGGCTTATACTATATATATAGATATAGACAATCGCATCCAGAAGGATGTAGATGACCTAGATATCATCGGAGCATGCACACCTGATGGCGTGGGGGGTGGGGGGGGGTGGCATCAATCGGATGGGAAGCTTTGATCCTTTGAAAGGCTATGGGTGGGCATTACTAGTTTTAGCTTTACAAATAAATGTGATATAGAAGACAAATATTTGGAGTTATATAACAGCCAGATTCAAGTACAGAAGGACGCTGGGTTAGGATTCCGATGAGCTTTCATTCAACAGTCAGTTGGATAAATGGGCATATACTGGGCGAAGCGAGTGAATTTGCCTTACCCTCGCGAACAATTGAAGAGGCAAAAAACCCTGTAACCACCAATCCAACAAAATAATACAAATACAGGATTTTCATCTGAAGGCCATTTTTAAATCTCGCTAATTCCACTTTTCTTATGATGAAATAAGTATGCAGCAATGAACAGCCAGATACGAATGTAAAAATAATGAACTTCTTGAAGGTTTAATTCCGATGTTTATCTTAATTTTTGAATTTCAGTTTACAGGTGATTCAATTCCAACACTTTGCGGGCCATCGATGGCTTCATTTCCGATTTTCTAACCAAGGAGAAACTGTTGTTTTCCTCGCAGTAACTGTAATATTCTCAGTTATATTAAAGAACATAGGAACATTTTATTTGAATAATCAAATCTATGAATTCTACTTTGTCCGTTTACTCGTACGATAATTGACGTGAAATACCAGCTTTGAAAACGTGTATAATTTGTCTTGTGTGCACGATGTACCACCGTGACGTATGATGTTTGTTTGTTGAGGTTGTACGTCCTGGCAACATTATGGTCATACCAGAATGAGTGCAGACTTGTGAGAATCCGCACCCATAGCAAGGTCGTTGTGATGCCCCACTGGGATACCATGACCCGGTCCTTGCCCTAGGTAGCAACAGGTATATATTGTGTAATTCATCGGTTTGATTCAGTCGGAATTTGTAATACCACACTCAAAGACTAGGGCTAGAAAGTTGGGTGTTGAGGGGGAAGACGAGTACGGACGTGTGACAGTACGCAGTCATTGGAACTATATAGCGCTGCCCCACTGAGAGACCAGGCCACCGGAACCATGATCTGATATCCTACTCAGTGACAGTATTCTGACCCTGAGCTAACCAGGTCTTGCCCTCTCTTGATAATGCTGAGTGCCTGGCTAGGAAGCGGCAAGTATCACATTTTAAGTCATTGGTTTGGCTCGACCACGATCTGTCAAACGGAAGACGGACTCTCAACTCATTCCGCCATTCCGTCTGGTGTAAAGCATACGCATGTCGGTCTAGTAGATGTTGGAGTGTAATAGCAGAGATAATCATAGGTATGCCCATCGGAATGACACGTAGCTGTGGGAGGACACCAGGGGCCATATGTACGAGTCGGGGTTAGCGAGGCAAACCTGTGGTTAGCGGCGATCTCCGGGTTAGTGGCGAAAAGTCGGTATGTATGGAGCTGTGTTACGGAAATACCGCAAGCTTAAGGTCGGATACGCTACCACGAACCCATATCAAGTTTAACGTCGGTGTTAGGGACTGATTAGGCCCAAATCTATTCAATGGCATCATATTTAACAGAATTACATACTCAAAACGTGAAATTTCATTAAATTAACCCTAAAATCGAACCGATATTAACGCCGAAGCTAGATCGGTGGTGATATACATATTGTCGAATCGACGAATGTAAACAAAACAAATCGTCGCCGCCGCTGAATCGGAAGCTATATATTAGGCCCAAATCTATTCAATGGTATCATATTTAACAGAATAAGATACTCAAGAAGTGAAATTTGGTCAAAGTAACCACAAAATTGAATCGATATTAACGCCGCTGCTAAATCGGCAGCGATATTAATAGTGTCGAATCGACGAATGTAACCAAAATAAATCGTCGCCGCTGCCAAATCGGCTGCAATATTGGGAAATAGTGGTGCTCGCCGGCAACAGGCTTAGAGGGATTTCCCAAATCTATAAATAACTGCTAGGTTAGCAAACGCCTCCACGCTTTGGACCCGTACATACCCTGTGATCCATTTCCCAAACGTGGTCCTTAACATCAGAGCTGATAAATAATTCTTCATGCATACAGCCCTGGTGGACAGGGTGTGCTGCCCGGCCCTCTGTCCGCGTCAGTTGACTGCCCGGGGCGGGCCGTTTCAGGCCGTGCCGGGGTGAGGAGGTGGCCGGTCAACCAGCCGGTCACATTTCACTGGGCGACCGTAACTCACACTAAATACTAGATAAAGGATTCACCCAGTACTCAGTACTTGGGTGAATTCCAACCCTATATAAAAACGGTCGAAAATGTGGGTCAATGAAATGAGAGCCTAATTTCACAATGTAAGAAGCAACAATTATTCTTTACATATGTCTTATTATTAGCCCGCTATCTTTGAGTTGAAAAATATAATATAATATCTAGTTTAATAAGATTTAATAGTGAAATCGATGGCGTTCTATGGCTGCCATCTTGTCTTTTTGCATTCTCTCCCCTTTCACCAAATCTGTGCCAATATAAGCATCCATTTGATACTGGAGGCAGGCATTCTACTCCCTGTTCCATACTAAAGCTATTTTCGCCCGTATTTAGACTACATTGTCGTTCAGCAGTGTACTCCAAGTACCGGGTGAATCTTTTAATTAGCTGAATACATGCAGCGCCCCTACCACCATCGCAAACCTCCCCCCCCTCCCCACCCGTCTACCCAGCCTCCTACCTTCCCCCACCCTCCCCCAGCCCCACTCTCCCACACGCTCTCCCACCCTACCCTACCCTCCCCACCCAACCCTTCCCTCCATCCTCCTCCCAAAACCCTCCTCGCCCCCTCCCCCAAACCTCCCCTCTTCCAACCACCCTCCTTCCACCCTTCCCCATCTTTCCACCCTCCTCCTGGCTCTCCCCTGGCTTCCCCCTCCCTCCATACTTCCCGAACCCTCCCCACCCACCCGGTGACAACCCCAGCCAGGCCAGCACTCATGACGGCTGGGAGCAATGGAGACGGCTCCATTATGGACATATCGTCCATGCGCCGGTGTTGCGGTTTCCGAGGCACACCAGTTTGCCAGGGACACACCCATTCAAATGCATTGTCAACAGTCGTGAGCAAATCTTCATCCAGAAAAAGTCAAATATCTCTCAAATTACAGCACCTAGAAACAAATCGCTTAGTACACATATAAAAAAACATGTTTACCAAAAGGACTATATTAAATTGATAAGGTTGGGGTTCTGGATTTCTATTAATTTTGAATACAACTAATGTTTTGCACTGCGCATACCATCAAACTCAAGGCATTGTCAATGGTCGTGAGCAATGTTCATACAGAAAATACAGAAAAAGTCAAATATCTCTAAAACCACACCACCTAGAAACAAATCCTTTGGTACACATATAGAAAACATCTTTACCAAAACATTATATTAAATTTATAAGGTTAGTGCCGATGCTGTTCGATTTTGATGCATGCGCAGAAGCGATGTGTCCCTGGCAAACTGGTGTGCCTCGGAAACCGCAACACCGGGGTCCAGCCGACTGGCACCCCATACCCCTAACCCCCCAACCCTCACGCCTCACCGACCGACCCCGGGGTCCTGCTGAGTCGGTGTAGCCGTTTCGGAGAGAGGTCAATAAACAAAACGATGAAAATGAGAACCCCACCGTGACACACATTAGGCGAACCACTTCACTTTACTCGTCAAATTGACGGCATCTCGCACCACGGGCTGGATTGGCTGCTCGGTAAGAGTTCTGCATGCCTTCTCTTGCAGGAAGGTATTGAATTCGAAACCCGGTCGAGTCAAAGCAATGACTTACATAATTGACCCTTTTCACCAGCTAGCATGGTACACTATCAATCGTAATATTTAATGGCAATGGGAATCACTGGGTTCCTTAGTATTAGGATAAGGTAACTGAGTGGGATATCGTGTCATGCTGCTGGCGGCCTGGTCTCCCTGTGGGGTAACACTATGAAGGCATCATCAGTGGACACTGTCACAGATCGGTACTCCTCTTTATATTGCATTATATGTTTTTTTAAGGCGTCAAGCCGCAACAGACAAGCTGCCCTCTCAATATACAAACACTAGTGCCCTTCCCCCTCACCCTCTGACCCACCCGACTATTATACTTGCTTTCTTAGGGATTTTAAGCCACATACATAAGAAGTGATATCAGACTGAGCTAGTCTTACACAAAGTTACACACATAGCCATTGCAGATAACCTAGTATTGGAATAATTAGCAGCATAGAGGGTGGGTTGTCGTGACGGTAAATATATTTTCATCTACAAAATATATATATATATTATATATATTCTTCTACCACATGGATTGAGCATGGTGGCCTAATCGTTAGAGGGGGGGCCTCGCGTGCGGGAGATCTGGAGTCTGCTTCCGAGTCGAGTCAAACCGATGACTTATAAAATTGATACTTGTCACGTCCTAGCCTGGCGCTCGCCATTAATGGGATAGGGTAAGGACTGGTTAGACCAGTGTATGGATAATGTCGCTGATTGGGATATCGGGTCATGTTGCTGGTGGCCTGATTTTCCAGTGGGGCAGCACTATACAGTCCCCATGAGTGTGAACTGTCACAAGTTAGTACCGGCCCTGATATGATGTCAGATCTTGCCAGGACATGAATCTCCAACAACCAATCTACAACAGGGCGTGTGTTTTGCCTCATCTTTGCTAAGTAGATCTGGTTCTGGCCAATTGTGCTGCTCACTGAGGACCACTCATGTATCCAAATATGTGACTCGCCAGTGGAATGGGGATAGTGGTGCAAGTGGACGGGAACAAATTTTACCAGGCCCCACTAGGGGACGGGAAATACTCCGATGTATATATATATATATATATATATATACATATATATATATATGTGAGTTTTATTCAGGATGCAGCCTAAACCAAGGCGCTTCTAGTTCTGACTGCCTTGAACCAAACCACCTATTATCGTGTCTGACTGGAGAAAACCATACTTATATTTAGTTGTCTTTACATACACACCCATATGCGCATATATATATATATATATATATATATATATATATATGTATATATATGGGTCACTCTCCTTAAAACTGGTCAGCATCGGATGGGATTTTAAAACATCAATAAACAAACTTGCTACTAATGTTTTTCCTTATACTTTTCATATTCATGTTCAGATTTGATGAAAGAAATAAGGGAAATAAAATAAACTGTGTGCAACTTTGGTCCTTTTAGTTATGAAGTGTTTCTCTACCAAAAAAACACATTTTACAGTCAGTCATTTGTAACATGACATATGGGACGTGGTTGAATCCTTATTAACATCTTGTATTGCATTGATATATCAAAGAAAACAGTTCCCAAATCAAAAAGGAAGTATTTCCTAACATGTATGCATGCTTAAATTAAAAAGAAAATTATTTGATGTCTTCAGAAATAACATTACAAACTTCCATCACATATCTAACCAGTGGTGTCTGGATGGCACACACATATTGTACACTAATTATTCAGTGAATAAAGCATGGCTAGGAATTAAATTTTTTGTATCAGTATAAGCACTACATATTTCTGTATATTATGCCATGATTAATATGCTTCTAAGTATGAAATTATTTAATTCTGCTTAGATTTTTATTAAGCAGACTGTGTGGTGTCCTAAACATGTGTTGCATCTCAGCAACACATGTTATACTGCCATAAGACATATTTTTTAGCTCAGCAATTTATATTTTACATAGATGTAAAGGGGATATTTCCAGCTTTCATTTGCAAGCGGAAAATGTTAAAAAATTCAAATATTAGATTTTAACTCTCCATGTGACACTTCTGGCCAGTTTTCAGGAGAGTGACCCATATATATATGATCTATATTTTTGTGTCTCCACAGCTACTACTTAGGTTGTCAGATTAGATCGGTTGAAATTTTAAATCCAAGAATGAAATTTGATCGCATCGAATGCTTGAAATGGGCAGGAAGGTACAGAGATAAAGAACAATTGTGACCCACTTTTGTATCAAAGCAGATCGGTCTGTCTTACAATCAAAGACCAATTCCGAACCAAAGGGTATACACACGCAGTATTGGAACTGAATCTTGACCTGTCTTTACAGTATGTTGTTGTCATGAGTTCCAACATTGCTTTATTGCTTTCACCATTAATTTATCATTACAAACCTGAACATTCCAAGAAAAAATTGATTTCAGTATCGGATTCCAAATATGAAAGTCACATAAAATAAAAGAAAGCAAAATCAATTCAAAACCACCCAGCATACGCACGCAGTATTGGAACTGAATCTTGACCTGTCTCTTCAGTATGTTCTTTATTTACATGATTTTAATGTTGAGAATTTCATGTGGATAATTTGTGTTAGCACCAACAGGATGTCCCAATGACACCAAATGGGACTGTTAAAATCGTGTAAAATTGTCAGTGGTCTGCAATCGTAAAAATAATTGACAATTCAACTGACTTTTCTTGACATTCAAGCAATTACCTAGGGTGGACTAAAGCTAACATGATGGCCGCATAACGTGATCACTAACTACCCATGCAGCTGGCCATGTCACACTGACACATGCACTACAATATGGGCATTCCGAGTTCACGGGTACCTCAGGAAGGACAGCGATCTAACCTTAGATGTTGCCAGGATGTAAGACTCCAACAACCAACCAACCAACCAACAGGAAGGACAGGAAATGTAATCCTCTGGCACTCTTCGTCCTAGCTACACTGTATCTGGCAGAATGTCGGGGAGGTGGTGAATAAATTAACTAATATTTGATCCATTTAAAATATTTCCTAGGCTGGTTTCATTGCCATCTACATTAGAAAAACTGGATGCGTTGGATGAATCGGTAAGGGCACTGTTTTCGCGTATGGAAAGTTGAATATTCTGATTACCGCAGTATCAGGACAATGTGACTGGGTGGGATATTAGGTGTTGGTGCCTGTGGCTTTGTAATCAATACGGGCAACACTATAAAGTCGCCACAAGTTCACACTATGACAAGCCGGTAACCGTCCGGTGATGTTTCTAGGATGTTCAACCGCAGCAAACAAACATTAGACACAAATGCATTGCACATTCATTACCAAGTTTGATCATCAGGAGGAATGTGGTTATAGGAATAAAGTGAGGTTAAATCATTAGGATAGCGGCTGGTGGGGCAACAATCCCAACTTCCACAGTGTATGCAACCCGGCATTCTGGATATAGATATACAAATACACACTGCAAACTGCTGATATCAGCAATTCAATAGTTATAGGTATATACATATAATATTGCATACTCTGCTAACAGCTGGTACCTGCAATTCAATAGTTATATGTATATATATATATATATAATATTATATATTCTGCTAACAACTGGTACCTGCAATTCAATAGATATGTGTATATATATAATATGATATACTCTGCTAACAGCTGGTACATGCAATTCAATAGCTATATGTATATATATATAATATTATATACTCTGCTAACAGGTGGTACCCGCAATTCAATAGTTATATGTATATATATATATTATATTATATACTCTGCTAACAACTGGTACCTGCAATTCAATAGCTATATGTATATATATAATATTATATACTCTGCTAACAGCTGGTACCTGCAATTCAATAGTCATAAGTACATATATATAATAGTATATACTCTGTTAACAGCTGGTACCTGCAATTCAATAGTTATATGTATATATATCATAGTATATACTCTGCTAACAGCTGGTACCTGCAATTCATATTCTGGAGTATGAGGGTTACCCATTAACCAAAGCAGAATATATTTATTTAATAGTTACCCACATAAATAAGGAGCAATAAGACATGATAGTGAGTACACTGGCTAGAGGAGAGACGTAGAAGACCTTATGTATAGGCTCAACCAGCCGATGAGTGAGGCGGCTTGGGAATAGATGGCATATTCCGGCTTTATGATACTTGTATAATGGATTATACAGGATATATATTGCAGAATATATACATATTGCAGGACCCGGATGTGGCACACAAGTTCCTGGATTGAGGAGTGGTGGGGTGTAACCCAGCCGTGGAGAATCCAACCCACCGATCGGCGGGCAATCATAACACCCTAATTGATGCATAAGGGAAGGGGCTTATCACTATCCATATTAGTATTAGCTATGACCACATTGGTAGGGCCTATGGTTGGTAATACGTGAATTGCCATCACTATTTTATCTCCAATTGTCCTGTGGTGTATCGACTCACCGCTATGAACCTTCACAGGTGGCACTTAGTTCCATGCAACCAGACAAATAATGCTTTAGACATCCCCATGTGCTTCTCAGTTAAATTAACCTCGGTCCAAAACCACTTGGTCATCTGTGTATTTAATATTAAAATAACAAAACCAACTGCCATAGACTGTCTTATCATTGAACAGGCGATGTATAGCAAACGCCCAGTGTCGCATCTGATGGGAATGGAATTTATTAGGTGTAAGGCTAGTACTTTTGTAACAATGTTAAGAAATGCAAAGAAGCAAGGGAGAGTATACACTATTCGGCCGCTGGCCTTTCCAATTAAGTACATTAGTTGATTAAGCTGAGGACATTTCAATCGCAGACAACAGGTCTTCCTCAATCGCAGACAACAGGTCTTCCTTTTGATATCCTTAATTCATCGTTGAACACATAGTTTTAAGATTTTAGAATTATAGAGGCATCGTTTATGTTACTAGGCACAATTGATGAATATACTTGTTTTAAAATAATAGCAAGTTGCAATAAATTCTACTCACTTCTTTGTCGATACTGTATACCATCATCATAACTCATGCCCTCCCTCACCCATCTCCCATAGATTCGCCACGCCAATTGTAATCCCATAACAATACAGCCTATACCATATTCCACGTCGCTTCCCTTGCTTCCATTCAAGTAACATAACATTACTTGTCAATGGCAATTCCGATCAAAGAATCAGCTGCTTGCAAACAAAACACATACGCTGTCTTGAATCAATATTCTTCCTGCCTTCTTTGCATTTCTTAACCCTACTAGCCTTATGCCTAACACATGCCAGTCCCTTCATATGTGACACTGGGGTGTTGCTATACGTCACCTGTTCAATTATAACACAGCCTATGGCAGTTGGTTTTGTTAGTTTAATATTAAATACCCAGATGACCAAGTGGTTATGAACCAAGTTGTTTTGAAACAGATGTGTGCTACGCTATGGACTAGACTTCATCACATTTATATAGCAGCTCTGGGTCTGGATAACACATCGCCGATATAGAGTGCCAACCACATTCACCACAGCAGGGAGAGTCCTATGTATGCACTATTAGGCCGCTGGCCTTTCCGGTGTAGCAGGAAATCGCAAACCCTGTAAATCGCAAACCCCCACTTGTGATTTCCTAGGAAATCGCAAACCCCCATGCCATATATGGGCATGGGGGGTTTGCGATTTCCTAGGAAATCGCATATCCCCCCTGGAGATCGCAAACCCCCCATTCTGAGTGTTAGCCTTACCATGATCTGGTAAGGCTAACACTGGCACTGACACTCAGAATATCCCAACTTTCACTATTATCTCTGTTTTTAATACTTTCAGATAAAATTGCTCTTAGGTTAATTTAAATACCTCAGATCTTCCTCTTCAATCGCGCATTGAGATATTTTTAATCGATTCGATGAAAGTTTTTTTATTTATTTTACAAAAATAAATGCTCCCCATAGACATAGCATTGCCGCAGCACACATCACGGCGTATTTTACCCTACTGCTAATATCTCCGCCGTTACGGCGGTAGCCTTAATAACGCTTCGAATTTAGGGTTAATTTAATGAAATTTCACGATTTGAGTATGTAATTCTGTTAAATATGGTCGCATTGAATAGATTTGGCCCGAATCAGTCCCAAAACCCAGGGGGGTTTGCGATTTCCAGGGGGGGTTTGTGATTTCCTAGTAAATCGCAAACCCCGGGGTGTGCAATTTCCAGGGGTTTGCGATTTACTGCCACACCGGCTCTGATGTTGCAACACTTCCTCCATCCAGCCAAAGCATCACCCGCCCCTTTTCCCCTGAGTCAGTCATTCATCAAACCCACCACACGCATGTACACGGCCCTTCCCGACAAGGAACCAATCACATCGATAGGTAAGCGTGGATAGGGCTTATAACATCACAGAACCTAGGTTGAATGGGTAACACACTGACTCGAAATGCAAGACGAGTGGGTTCGAATCCTGTTCTAAGCACATTATTTCCCATTTTCATCACAACGCATACATTCACCACATTCAAGCTCCCAACCCATTCCACCAATTAAGCCACTTCCAATACTAATCCAGAACATTGGCCATACCATACACCCAATCGCTGCCACCCCATCCCATGGTATACCTGTCTTTTGTCGCCATTCCTGTCTGGCTCTCTCTCTCTCTGTTTCTTTCTCCCTCTTTCTTTCTCTCGCTCTCCAACTGCGCTGTCGTCACTCCACCCCCTCATCCTCAACCTCCCCGCCACCCCTAATCCCGCCACCCTTCACCCCCACTCCGCCACCCCTCACCCTCACCCCGCCACCCCTCATCGACCACCCACCAACCTCCGTAAGTTTAGCACCCCCGGGGGACCGGCGACAGTGTCTCGGTTGAGGCAGACGTCGGTTCAGCTGGGCGTAATTTGTCTCTGTGACTGGGCCATTAGCTTGCCGGTGCTTGAGTTTCTTGCTGATGTGACAGAGCGTCTGGTCACCCGGAAGGCAGACAGTGGGTGATAAGGCCAACACACGCCCCTGGGCATCATTCTGGGCAGCTTCGATAACTGAGATTGGTAGTGGTAGTTTTGTGTTAATTAACTTCAAGTCTGAATATGAAATTGTCTGTCAGTGACATAACGCGAATACAACTGTGGTTTTAGGTCCGGGAAACATATTATCAGCATAAGGGCGTGCATAATGTGGATTTATTTTGGTTGGTTCTTCTCCATTGAGACAGGATTAGCCTTTCCACTCAGTCATATTATTCTGACCTCGTTTAATCAATCCAGGCCTTATCCAATGATGGCAACACATGTCAATTCCGTAGGGACATGCTTTACTTTTGTCTAGATTTCGCTAGTTAGCCGGTGTTTGGAATAATTGTTTCAATTTAGTCCTCAGCCCTCTTCTCATTGTATAGGACCAGTTAGATTTAAGGTGTTTTAGGTTAGTACCCCTGTAAAATTCTCCGATTAAGTGTATATTGAATATTGAGATGGTTAAATATGAAACAGTACTCCCTTTATGAGGCTCACACAGGAGGGAGGGAGACAATGCCCCTTTAAGCACAATCCTTCCCCCTTATCTCACCCAGACACACAGTCACCATATGTTATCTAAGCCTATGATAGTCAGGTAGTGGTCAAAGCTGGGTGGGGGGGTGAGCCCTGAAAGCAACCGATAAGAATGTTGATAACATCCACTGTTGCGTGTATATAAACTGAATAAAACAAAGCATCATCACTATCTACCTATACTTCTGGTGGTGCTGGACTCGAATCACGCGTTGTGTCTTGTGTGTCTCTACTATGGGGTAAGCTCTGCTATATAGTTCATATGAATAGAATATATCCAAAGGGTAGTATGCCTTAAGCAGGATAGTATGTCTTATGCAGGATAGTATGCCTTAAGCAGGATAGTATGCCATATGCAGGATAGTATGCCTTATGCAGGATAGTATGCCTTATGCAGGATAGTATGCCTTATACAGGATAGATGCTTTAAGCAAGATAGTAGGGCACTCTGGCCGTGTAGAGAAGTATCACTAATAACATGAGTAACCATCAGAAAAGATAACCATAACCCTCGCGCACCACCTAACTGGATCGGCCATCAATAGCATCAAACACCCGCATATATGAGATGCGGGAACCCACAAATACGGGATTTCAGACCCCTGCTTAACAGTAACCAAGTAACAGCATAATCCTAGCCAGCACCAACCTTTAATGAGACACTGATTGAACGAAGTCAGGTGTGGAACAGATGAATCGCTCCGCAGCAGAGATCAAACAAATCAATTGCTCTTACGGAGATCAAACAAAGCAATTTTCCTTCGCCAGTAAATCCTGAAATACATGCTCTAAGGCTTTTGCTGCTTTTATACCAGATCAGCAGCCCATGTGTTGCCATCGATTATTATTGGGTTCGATCCTCTCAGCTCACAGTAAGCAAGAGCTGCATGATGTATTCCTTTTCAGTCGCCTTCCGCTAGACTCTGCCACTGGCTATCCGCACTATTGGCTTTACCCTACCACATCTCCATCACCCTAATTAAATTGTCATTCACAACGTTCAACGTGGACGTGCGCGGCCCATTTCTCATTGTCACCATTGGTTTTTACCGGACATAGCATGTCCAGAGATCACCCGGCCCATGTCTGAGTCTCCTGCAAATGTCTGTGCCTAAATCAGTGGTGTGGGTTTCCTTCAAAACACTGCGTAAAATATTCTGATATACGGCATATGGAGGAATGCAAATGTTCTATTGCTGATTGGTGTACCTGACCAGCCGCATGTATGTATATATGTAATGGCTGGTTGTGCCTGAGTGGGATGCAAATAGACATAGTGGTGCTGGCAGGTCTGGTTGTGAGTGCACTCAGGGCTACCCCCTCTGCTGGAATAGTGATCACCACACTTAAAGGTCAAGGTTGGTGGTGGTCATGGGGCCATACACCTTGGTGGTGGTAGGCAGACCACTGGTAGCCATGGGGCCCAGGAATGATGAATCCCTCTTGGTAGGGCCAAGAATGCTTGTTTTCCATTGGTGGAAAAGGGTTGGGCGATACTCTACAATTAACCCATGTAACATATATAAATAATAAACCAGAGGGCTTGACTCTCTCTCCTTCTTTACACTTTATACTTCCTTTCTCTTTGTCTGTATTGATTTGATTATAGCCTGCCTATACACAGCCACAGATTCGAGCCTTATCCTTTCTACAACTAGCTGCAATTCTCCTTGAATCTTGGTTATCCAACATCAAACTACTGTCTTTCTTGCAGGGCCAATATGCTAAGTTATGAGATCGCCCTCGACCTGACATCCTACCTGCCCAATGAGCACGACTTTGTACCGTGGAGAGCCTTCCTCGACTCCATAGACTTCATTAAGGGCATGCTGTCCACGAGCAACTCCTACGGTCGACTACAGGTGAGTAGACTACCTGAACTCCTGTGACCTTCACCTTCTTCAGACACAATATTTATATTGAATCTAAAACCATTGATTAATACTATTTTGGGATGCACTAGTTTCCAACATGTTGTATTATAATTTCTGTTTGCTTTTTGGTTTTATGTACAAAGTGTTCCTAGTAGGTAAGTTGATTAAACATGCATAATTTCCGTCATTGGCAATTGGTATTCCTCATTCAACTGCTCCTTGTCACATCATCATCATCATCATGCTGTCAGTCGCGATGCGACAAAGACTGATTTCATTACTTGACTGCCGCTCTCCATTTAGCTCTCTGCTATGAGAGTGATGTCGATGAGTCAGTCTTAATGTCTATCCTAGTGATGCCAAATAGCACGCTAGGTAGCGACAAATCGGAAGGTTTAAGGCATTGTCGTTGATTTGATTCAGTCAGGATTCCAACTGAGAGTTTGGATCCCTAAGTTCTGCCAAATTGGAAATGTATCTTCAACTCATTTGGCCATCCAGGCTAGCACCATTACATGTATATCTGTGTGTGTATATGGGTCAGGATCACGAAAAGAGGCCAATTGGGGAAAGTTGTCGGCGTCGAGCATGGATGTCGGCGTTGATCGGTATAATTATAATTTAGCATTGACAGAGGTGTTGGAAAGTCATTACATTTTTCTTGAATGTAAAGGTCGAGAAAATACAACACACTTATTTGTTTCTAGGATAATTTAATAAAAACAAAGAAATGCACAAGACTTTAAGAATTGCGACACAGACATCTGTTAAAGTTGTCGGCGTCGATCATTGGATGTCTGTGTCGATCGGTATAATTATAGTTTAGCATTGACAGAGGTGTTGGAAAGTCCTTAAATTTATCCTGAATGTAAAGGTCGAGAAAATACAACAACCTTATTTGTTTCTAGGATAATTTAATATGAAACAAAGAAATGCACCACACTTTTAAGAATTGCGATGCCAACATCTTCAATTGACCACCGATTGGCCCGTTTTCGTGAGAGTGACTCATATATATATAGATATCACATTCAATACCTTACTCTTTATTGTAACTATGAGTTCAACTTAACCAATAATGCCTTCCAGAAGCTTATCACTATTACAGAAGGGTATGTATCGCATAATTAAGTATGTGTGATGTAGTTGGTTGTCAATATTAACTAGATGGATACGACTAGGTTCCAGACAGCTGTCAATTGGTATACCCTTCTGCATACACCTGCCACTGATCAAACAAATGGTTCCTTTGCATCACAATAGGTGGCAGCCAGGAGATATAAACTTCTCTCATATAAATCAAGCAATGAATGACATCCTCGATCAGCACGCAACCTGAGAGAAGTTGCAGGCATAATGTGCATCCTGCTCTGTAGAAAAGGCCTCATTGGCAATTTCCACCACCATCCTGCCCTCTGTTGGGAGTTGCCATAACTAATGTCAGTAACAACTCATTGTGGTCATTGTACAAAATCATATAGATGATTGCTATACAACCCTGCCCCCTGATGGCAGTGCCAAGAACAGATGTCCGTAACATCTTTAAGGAAAAGGGAAGAAAGGAGATTTCCATGGCAATCCTGGCCTCGCACGGCAGTGTTAAGAACTAATGTTGCAGTTCGGGAAGAAGGTCACTGCGCACGCTCGGCAGAAAAGGTATATCAGTATTACTTGGTCACTATTGATCGAGTATGACCAGCATGCATAAGGGAGAGTCCTCCAATACTAAAATCAAGCAGTGTGAAAACGCGAGCATCGATCACTTGCCGAAAAGCATAGGTGCGGTGGTCGAATCGGTTGAGGACGGGCCTCACATGCTGCAGTTTGGTTCCCGGTCCAGTCAAGCCAATGAGTTATAAAATTGATACTTGTCACTTCCTAGCCTGGTGCTCTCCATTAATAGGATACATCAATGACTGGCTAGCTCAGCATTAGGATAATATGACTGAGTGGGATATCTAGTGATGGTGACGACAACCTGATTTCCCAGTGGGGCAGCACTATAAAGTTGCCATGAGTGCGCACTGTCAAAAGTCGGTACCCGTCCTAATATGACCTTAGATGTTCCCAGGACCTCAAAACTCCAACAACCGACCAACTTGCTGAAGAAACGAGTGGCCAAGCGAAGGCAGAGTGCAAGTTAACCAAGAAGAAGCGCAGTGAATAATTCACACACAATGGTTAAGGGTGGCTCACTAGAAGGTCAAATGTCGCCAATAAAACCCGCTGATGGTGATTGAGGGGGGCGAGGTGAAAGAAGACCCAATCAATACGCTTCAAGAGGCACCTGGTGAAATGCCACATCACTCTTGAGGCATGTCAGCTCTACGAGAACTATATGCAGAAGAGGATGATGAGAAAATTCACCGAGCTAACCTTGGAATTAATTATCACTTCGGCTACAGCTGCCACCACCACCTCTAACCCAAAGGCACATATATGTGCGGATTTTGCAGAAAAAAAGAGATTTCAGGTTTGATTCTGGTCTGCATCACTGGCAGTGGGAGAGCAGTATTACTAGAGAGAGTTAGGGGCAATCAAATTTCCAATTCAGGACATGAGCCGGAACTACATAGTATGGGAATGTCTTGGTCTAAGTTAAAAGAGCATCCGGTAAAGTTTCAATTGTCAGGTTCGATTCTCTGCATGACCTGGCACTCAACCCTTGTGATTTGAATTGTCTTATCAGTAGCGTAGGCTGGGGCAGTGAGAAAAGGCGGGTTGTGGTGTAAGTCCGGCGTCTAGCTGGTGAGTGCCATCGGTGCGGCAGCAGTGGGTGGAAGTGACGTCAGATATCGCTCACCTAGAGTTAGTACCGTTCTGGCCACCTATGAAGAAAAGAGGGCGGGTCTGGTAGCATTATAGGTCCAGGGTTCAAAGGGGCAGTACTATCTGTCCCATCTCGGTCCCGAATTACCCACGTTTCTGATGCAACATGACCAATGCTCTACAGCAATAGTATGTGAGTATTGTTGGGGAAATAGCCAGAAGAATATAATCATGTACTAGAAGAATATAATCATGCACAATGATATGTTGTTACAGTGGTAGGCAGTGCTTACTGAGAAGAAACTATTTTATATTTCGAATAATCCTGTTTGTAATGCCTTTGATGCATGTTACAGGCAGATTTACCATCACAAAACTCAGGTATCAGTGGGTATACCCATAGTAGAAGGACAATATTAGATATTGGGGATTTGTACCAGTCGTGATGTTTATGGTGGTATGCATAAAGAACAAGCCCAGTACATGTTCAGAAGTGGCCGCTTTAATTGTGCATTATTCCACGTTGCAAATGAGCAGTGAGCGAGTTTCTGATTGGCAAATGCGAAATATTAAGTCACATTCATTTCAGTTTCAAGTCGAAAGTGACTCCTCGAAAATCAGAAAATTGATTCAAGGCTGTCCTGCATTTGAAAAAAAATCCCCCCAAAAACCCACAAAACCATACCCTACTTTACAGATTAATTCGGTTTGGTGCAAGCAATTGCGTGAACACAATGGTATGGAACCTCGTGAATCAGTGGAAATGGCAGCTAATTAAATCACCAGTGTTCGGGTTGGGAATTAAAAATATAACAAACTGAGAATTGAGTAACATAAGCTGGAAACTGAATCAGGTGGAATTGGATGAATCGGAAGTCAAGATAAGATTCGCTTTACCTGTTACGTTAACTCTATTGCCGTGCGTTAGGAGCTATATTCACCACCTGGTTAAGCAATGAGGCCCAAGTCGTTTAAACGACCCCACCAACCTATAGGGTAGCGGCAGTACAGAATAAGCCCGTTAAACAAACTTGGTTAAACCAAACGATCGGTTAATCCATACTTTTTTCGGCGGCCCGGCAAAATACTACCATTTATCGAAGTGGGTTAATCCAAGTTATCGGTTAATACAAACAATATTTTCGGACCCCAGACCACATCTCGTATGGTTAAACCAAACTTGTATGTGGTTATAAGGTCATCTGAGACCCCACCAACTTTTTTATATGATAAATGGTAGTATTTTGCCGGGCCGTCGAAAAAACTTTGGATTAACCGATTGTTTGGTTTAATGGTGCTGTCACATTACGATGCTTCGCGCCAACGTACGTCGACGTATGTGATTTTGTTTGCAGCTACATCAGGATACATCAGTATGTGTTATGTGCGCATTTAGCACAGGATGGTATACGTCAATGTATGTCGACACTCGTCGAGATACGGCATCGCGCATCAGGGGGTCAGCAAAGTTTTTTGCATGCACAAAACTTTCGACGCACGAAAACGTTCGACAGCGTGTGGATTTTACGTCCGCTGTACGTTATGTAAGCACCAGCCTTACTTCGATGTATGTTAGACATACGTTAGTCAACATTGTTCACTACATTGCACTACGTTGACCTACTTTAAAGGCACTGGGAATGTACAGTCCGCAAACTGACAACGTATGGATAACGTACACCTAACATACGTCTAACATACATTTAGAGTTTCTCCAGCGTGTCTTCATGTATGTAACATATGGCGCATAGTTGTGGTGATCGAATAATGTATATAACATTCACCGGCGTTCTGTGAACGTACCATGAGCGTAATTCGAGCATTTTTCACCGGGAGGTATGTTAGCCATACGTTGGTCATATGCTGGCCATGCGCTGTGTATACGGTATGTATACGTCCAACCTTTCCCCCATGCCGAAAAGTTTGACCTATCTCGACGTCAAAACATGATTTTCCGCATTGGCGGTGGGCTGGCAAGATATGTTGTAATGTGACAGGGCCATAACCGAGCTTGGTTTAACAGGGTTATACAGTATATATATAAAAAAAACAATAATCAAAGTGTCCACATGAATTGTATATTACATTCCTAATGCATCTGAGTTTTTGCCAAAGCCAAGTCAAAGTTGAAGCCAAAGCTTGGTTAAACCAATGATCGGTTAATCAAAACAAATGTCTAGGATCCCTTCAAGTTTGGTTTAACACGGGTAGACTGTATAAAGAAACAAAGCCTGACTAGACAAGTGGTACCTGGATAATTCCAATTGGTACTATCATGGGGGAGTGATGAACATGGGAAATATTGTGCCTAGAGCGGGAGTCGAACCCGTATCTCTTGCATTCCGAATCAGTGTGCTTACCATTACACCATCTAGGTCCCATGATGTCACCACCCTACCCACACCTACCTGTCCATGCGGTTCCTGGCCTGATAGGTTAGTGCAGGGTAAGACAGTACTGTAGTAGTAGTCCACACCGACCTCTCAGGTAAGGAGCCACATAGACAGGTAGCTGTGGATAGGGTGATTGCATCAGGGAGCCTAGGTTACGTAATGGTTATCACGCTGGTCCCGGAATGGCAAGAAGTGTGGGTTCGAACCATGTTGTAGTTGGAATATTTTTCATTTCGATCACCCCACAACATTATGCATTGTAACTGATGACATGATATCCGATACAACATTAAATGTCAGTAGCCCGAAACTCATTGCCTCAGTGTGGTGATTTAAATTACGAACCGGTGATTGTACATTCTGGAAAAATCTAATGGCATATCAGGATGTGTACCGACTTCTGACAGCGCACACTCATGGTGACTTTATAGTATTGCCCGACCAGGAGCCCAAGCTGCCAGCACCATGACCCGATATCACACCCACATTATCCTGATACTGAGCCAACCAGTCCTTGTCCTATCGTAATAATGCCCAGTGCCTGGCTAGGACCTGACAAGTACAAATATGTAAGTCATTTATTTGACTCGACCATGGTTTGAATGTGTGGCTTTGATTCGCAGGATCTCCCAAATGGGAGACGTATGCTCAACTCTTTTGGTCATCCCATCTGGTACCACAGCTAGTTACTCCACATATTATGATGATCAGTGTTCTCGCCACTTTACTGTCTCAAATATTAACACCACTTTACTTACAGTCTCAAATATATGAGTAATGAACCAGGTCCTATAGTGCTGATTCAATTGGTTCTGTTGACACATACATATCTTCTACCAACGGAAAAGATGGTATGACCGAATCGATAGAGTGCAGGCTGCCCGGGCAGAAGGTCGGGTGTTCGAATCCATGTGGACTCAACCCAATGACTTCAAAATTGATTCCTGTCAGTACCTAGCTTGGCGCTTGATGTTACTAAGTTAGACCAAGGACTGGTTAGCTCAGTATCAGGAATATGTGACAGAGAGTTAATTGGGTCATGGAGCTGGCACGTTGGTATATCAGTGGTGCAACACTATAAAGTCGCATTGAGTGCCCATTGTCACATGATCTAAGATATTGCCAGGACATAGCCCTCCAACAGAGATCAACAAAAGGAAATATCTTCAATTATAATAAAATCACCAGAATCACAACGAATGGACAGAAATAATATGAACTGGCAGGGCCAAGTATTCCAATAGCTGGCTTTTCAGTTTAAAGTTGGTAGCGTAGGATATACCAGGGTTGACATCGAAATATGTGACTTGACGGGTTCCTCTGAAACGGCAATTACATTGATTGCTTTTAATCAAGACTTGTCGATGATTACATTTGCCTGATTGCAGTAAACTTCTGGCGCTGCATGCAATATAAAACACCACCAGTTCTGCGACCCTCGCTCTGAGCCTGTTAATTAAGGCAATATGATCGTCTGGACTCCGGGGAGTGAGGTGAGGGGGGGGGGGTCTTCCATTATGAGAGATAATTGAAACTTAGATGAAGCTACACTCATTCGAAACTAACCGCAATTATAACCTTCTGACCCATTTGAGATGTTTTAACTTGAATGCACTTGAATATTGAAGTGCAACTATCGCTATCGCCGATAAAAGAAGCGAAACTGATGTTATTAAAATTGTGAATTATCCGGAGACTATCGGAAATAAGTATACAGCTTTGAATGATTGAACCAGACATAATATCGGTTCGAGCGACCGTATTCCCGGTGGAGGATGGTTGGTTGGTTCGCTCATTGTTGGAGTTTTACGTCCTGGCAATATCTAAGTTCATATGAGGATGTGTAACGACTTGTAACAGTGTGCACTCATGGCAAATTTATTGTGGTGCCCCATTGGGATCCCAGGCCGTGAGCACTATGACCTGATATCCCACTCAGTCACATTACCCTGACACTGAGCCAACCAGTTCTTTTCCTATCCTAATAATGCCAAGCACCTGGCTAGGAAGCGACAATTATCAATTGTTAAGTCATTGGTTTAACTCAAATCCCACGATCCACCAACACGGAATACAGACACTCAACACATTTGGCCCTCCCGTCTGGTAGGTGTGAGCATGAGGGTGTGCCGAGGGCGGCGTGGGTGTGCGGTCGGGGTAAGAGGGGGGTGGTTGCTCGCGCGGCGAGCATCTCATCAGTTTACATATCCAAGATTGGTATGTTAATTTACTCTGCAAGTTTGGCTGTGGCTGTGGGAGGGCCCGAGGCTTGGGATTCGCAATAGGAAGCCATGCAAGGGAATTGGGCATGTTGCTTGTTTCACACACCAGATGGCAGGCCTGATGTCCCGGCGCCAGGCAGTAGATGAGCCCCCACGCTGCCACGACGTGTTTTGTATGTAATTTGTGATGGTGATTTTACACCTTGTCTGCAACGAAGCCATATTAATGGTAATGCTGAATCAATGATGTCCCGGAGAAGCATTGCATTCTAGGTAGCTTTTTTTTGTGTTTTTTTTCTTTGCATTCCCCACAGGGCAATTTTACAGCTTTCTGCTTATTATTCCCGTCTTGATTCCCAAGGAGATTATTTCTTTAAACCAGACAATCGAAGTATTGGTTAAAGATAAGGAGAACCAGACGGGATGGCCAAATGAGTTAGAGGCGTCCGTCTCCCATGCTGTTAGATCGTGGGATCGAATCCTGGTCGAGTCAAACCAATGACTTAAAAATTGATACTTGTCGCTTCCTAGCCAGACGCTTGGCATTACTAGGATAGGGCAAGGAGCAGTGGAATGAGGAAGACCAGTTGTCTGCGACTAATATTTCCCTGCGTAAACAACTAATGTACACACTCACAAAAAAAAAAATCAAAGACAAAAACTGGCTACCACTCCTACCCGGTATGGTCGTGTGTTTCTTTTTTTTTCTTAATGACTGTTCCTGTATTCGGAGTCATTCCGAATAGATGCACCGCTGATTCTGTTCACAAATTTAGGGCACACATATTTCATGTTGCTGGTGCATCTGTGGCAGGTTGTGAGCTCATTAAGTTACTTTAAGCTGCATCGAAGATCTAGTCCATTATTAGCTGAAATGATAATTATTGAAATGTTGGTTTCTATGTTTAATGACAGGAGCGATACTGAATCAAATGCTAATAGTAAGCAAGCATTGTTTCTGATATAGATGGTAATGTATGTTTCTGTTTTGGTCTGTCTTTATGTATTAACATTTACCTTTAAAGCAAACGGAATGTCATATAGCGACACAGATGTGGGTTGTTTACATCTCAACTTCACTTGTTTCCTACCTCGTTTTTACTGGGGAAAACACCAAATTAGATGCAAGGTTGTGCCTGGTTTACTCTCAAAACATGAAAGGGTATTCTCCAAGGTAATATGAGTATAGGTACCGAGCTGTGACAGTGTGCAATTGTGGCAACTTCATAGTGGTGCCTTACTGGGAAACCTGGTTGCCGGCAATATGACCCAGTACCCTACTTGGTCACCATTATCCCGATACTGAGCAAAACAGTCCTTCCCCTATCATAGCAATTCCGAGGAGTAGGACAGGTAGTGACACGCGTGCATTTTGTAAGTCATTCGTTTGACTCAGCCTGGGTTTGAAGGGACATCCTCATTGGAAGCCAGCCAGACGGGAACGCCGAATCAGTTCAGCGTCCGTCTCCCGATTTGGTAGATCTTGGGATTCGAACCCACGAGTTCGAACCCTGGTCGAGTCAAACCAATACCTTAGACATTGATGCTTGTGACTTCCTAGCCAGGCACTATGCATTATTAGGATAGGGGCAACACTATAAAGTTGCCATGTGTGCCCACTGTCACAAGTCGAAACCCGTCCTCATATGACATTAGATGTTGCCAGGACCTAAATCTCCAGCAACCAACCAAACAGCCAGGCGCTCTTACCGATTCGGCCACTTTTTCCGGTAAATAGGTGTGTACATCTAGTGTACTGAGAAACAGTATGAATGGAATCAATACATGTATATATGTAACTATATATTCGATATCTCTGACAAATCTGTAAGTTAAACAGAAAGCACACATGCCCGTGTTGGGCCATAAACTGACGGGTGACAATTGACATTGTCTTGCACACACATGGAAATGTCCGCAGACACAAACACAAACACGCCGCCATTGGTGCCAGTCAGAAGTCTTGTGTTTGCCATATTGTCAGTTCGACATCGGGCGTGGAACATCGCTAACCCTCAGAGTCAGCCCGCAGGCTATTGATGAAACAGGAACGCGCCAGGAAAAGAGGTGGAGGCGTCAGAAGGCCGACGTACAATGTGCAATGAGGAGGATGCACACGCACTGGGGTGACTGCCATCACCACCACCACAACCACCACCACCACCACACACACACATCCCCCACCACAACCGATCGATGAGCACCCTACTCCATCCCCCTCCATCCCCCCCTCTCACATCCATCCTTTGAATTCCTCCGGTAACTCATGACAACGCACGAGCGGTGCGATTTTGTACCCTCAAACGATCACGTGGTACAGATACCACCCACTTCCGGTTGTTCCACGGGCATTTCCGGCGAGGCGGCGATGGTCGTGTGAAAAAAGTATGAATGGATGGAATTCGTGGCATTCTGCTTCGGTGTTGTTTAAATCGCCGTCAACTGCCCGGATGTAGACTTGCGGACCAACCGGAAGTGCATATTGGCATTTTGGTTTCAGCGCCATTTTGTTTTATTGCGCCATCTGGAATTTCACTCAATCTATAACACGGTACTAGGAGGAGGAACTCCTGTATGAGTTACTCAAATCTGCGAAGGAACACATATTGACATGGTTAATACGAGCATGATTCATATATGGCTCATTTTGGATTTCTTTTACATTACGGGAATTTTCAGGGGACAATTGGCATCTCCTTATTTCACTGTTCCTTTCCATATTCTGGTTATGGTGAATTCCATATTTCATAGTGGCATGTATGTATATATATACACTGACACTATAGGCTTCAGCAATAACAGGTTCTATTAAATTGTCTCAGTGTTCACTTGTATGTGCCAACAAATGCTTAATAATTGCATGAATATCTAAGTTAGATATGTAGAGTCAAATCTATACAAGTATTTTGGTTTTGAAAATTTGAAGCTTCATCGGACTATGCAGCTTTAAGTCACAGCAAACAATGCTGATCACAACGTATGAATGCAAAAAGATTATTGCATAAATACATGTGATCTATATATACCAATTATCTAATCATTTTAATAGCACCTCTATTGATGTACATCTGATCCAATGCAGCATGCATTAGTACATCAAGGTGCAGAGTGTGTAGCTCAGCAACAATCTACCTCCAAAATTACAGTGGCGTCCACTTTTTCATCGATTTAGAAATAATCGATATAATTACCATGCACACTTTCAAATAGTATCGAACTGATGCCATTCATCTCCTAATCCTTGCAGAAATACGTGTTTGATTTGGTCGCGCCGGCTTTCCGCCGAGTCGGGTACTCGGATCAGGGCGACCTACTAGACCGGTATGGACTCCTATATCTATTTACACATTGCACTCCTATCCTCGTCTATACAGAGCATCAATGTCAACATGATCCCATCGTTGCTTAATGCATATATGCATGCATACCGACCTTGGTAGCCGCTATGGTATGTCCTTAGCGCCTACGGCAATGCTATTGCAGGGATTGTTTGATTAATTCATATTCCGAACGCAGCAAGTAAATATAACCATCGTTCAATACATGAATTGTCCCGGCTATATGTAGATGACAATCACCTTACCACGCCCTGACGTACACTACCGTCAGGCCGCTACCCACATAACTAAGAATGGTGGTGTTCTCTGTGGTGGAGTGGTTAGAGTGTCTGACTTTTTTCTAGGTCAGACTCCTAATGTGAAGGTCGGTGGTTCGATTCCCCGTGCCCCCACCTCTGCTAATTTGGATTTCCACCGCTGTGGATAACTTACAGTGTCATCAAAGGCCAGTTGATCTCATACCATGTCTATGTGGTGGGGGAGGTTAAAAATCCCTTGACTCGGTAAAAGTGTAGGCTCGGGCTTTCTATCGACAAACTGTCTAATGGTGAAAACAAGTCTGATCAGGCTTATCCATATTAGGCAGTATAAATCTTCAAGAAAAAAAAAAGAATGAAGGGTGTTACACCGTGTTGTCCTACCACACCCATTACACCCACATTTACCAACCAAATGCACACATACGTCATTTAGCCTTTTACCTAAACCGAGAGCGTATCATACGAATTACACGCACCAAATGCTTGATGCAAACTAGGTACCCTCCCACCGTTCTGATATCAACTTAGATGTTGTTAGGACTTAAGACAACAGCCAACCAACCGACCAGATACACCCCCAAGCAGGTGGTTAAGTTAAATTAGCATTTTAGCTCAATCCCAACTGTACCAACACTGTATGGAAAACTACCAAGAATACCATCTATATATAAAGGTGCATACTGAATTGTTTGATCCCAACTTGATACATCAGATCCCCTTAGATAGTACTAGCAAGTAACAGGAGGTTGGCTTTAAAATAACAAATAATAGTACTTTATTAGTTCTACAATTGTTCTTAAAGTATATAGTGTACACAACTTAGGTTAAATCAAATATGGCCAGACGTTAAACCCAGATAATTTGTATTCAGATGAATAAAAAAAGTTCCCCCCACCCACCAAGAAATGCGGAATTTATATTCTTATTGGCCCGCATTACTTGATTGGATTCTGGAATATCTAGGATATCTAGGGTATCTAATGATAGGTTCCTCTGCCTAGTAGGTCACATTCACATCCCGACCCAGATTGATCTGTATTGAAAACAAATCCAGAGTTGTACATCCATCCATTGATAATATATATATACTTACCTATTTTCGGTCCACATTAATTAAACAGGAAATATCCGTAATTATACTAATATAGCCTAAACGGCTAGTACGCATAGAGTGTCTTCAGTTAGGGAGTATCCAAGAACTGCGCCTTGTGTTGAATCCAGTGTATTTCCCTAATTTAGGAACCTGCGCCGGGCGATCCTCGGGGCAGCAACCAGTACAGGGGTGCCTGACGCCATAGACTGGGCGAAGAGCACATTCGATGCGTGGATGTCGTATGAGACCAGGTATGTGCCTCCTGTGATCATGTTATCCTCTGATCCGAACCTGGTAACTTGTGATGGAGATATTCTACACCGTCATCGTAACATCCAACGTCGTTTTTATAATATATTAGAGTTGCATGTTCCGAGCATTTTGAATTTCTGTCATTTTCTGAGATAAATATATTATCTTGATAGCTATAATCTCTCTTACTTTTAGTTTGAAGTAACTTTTATTTTAAATTGCTAAATCTTGAGATATTTGGATTGCAAACATTGACAATTAATTTAGAGAAGCATACCCAGACCCTGAGAGTGACTTCTGCAGTAATACCCTCTATTAAATTAACTCAATATTCCTTTCTGTGTGGCACAAATAAGTGGATCAGTACCTAAGTTAGATATGTAGAATCAAATTTAGATAATTGCTTCGTTTCTTTTAAAATTTGATGCTTTCATCGGACTATGCAACTTTAAGTTAATATTGCAATATACTACCTCCTCATTCAAATACACTGCATTTTCATCCTAATATAGTCAGATGATATTATAATAACTGCCAATGTAATATTATATCTTGTCATTGGAATATACTGATATGATATTGGTATTACCTGTCTTCTCATCGAAATGCACTGCTTTGTAATTGTAATATACAAAGATGATATTGTAATATATTACCTTCTCATTGCAATACACTGCATTGTCATTGTAGTAAACTAAAATGACTTTGACATATATCACCTGTTATTATAATATCGTAGACTGTCACTGAAATATACTTAGATGATATTATAGCTCACACCATTCTTAGACTCGCCATACACTACCTTCTCAATTAGATATACTGACTTGTCATTGTACTATACTACATATAGTGTAATATAATACCTTGTCATTGAAAGATACTGACTTGTCACTGTAATTGTCGACATTGCAATTCTAGTATAATACCTCGGCATTGCAATACCACTGTATTTAATACCTTAGCATGTAATTGTTGTAAACTGAGGTGACATTTGAAAATCCTTGGGATATACTAAATTATCATGTTGCCAAGATACGGGGAACATCTACCAAATCTATCAACTAATAGTAAATTGCTAAGAAGCTGAAAGCTCGATTCCGAAATATGCAATCTTCCGGCTCCAGTTAAGTGAGCGCATTGTGTACGGTTGTCTTTATTACGGTACTGGTGTGACAGCGATAATAAGTTATAGTATAGCTGCTGACATTTCTCAGTTTCCTAAGCATTCTAATGTAATCAAATCAGAAGTTCAGCATCAGGGAGTGATTGCTCAGAAGATACCCTCCAAAGATAATCAGGGAAACAGAAGCAAACTGATAAGTATGCTTCACTGCAGCTGCCCTCTTTGATATAAACATATCCCCAGAAGAGTTATTGCTTGGAGTGCCATGGCAATATACAGGAAGGCTCTTTCTTGCAATTCGCGAGGATGTACATGCATGAATACATAGGCAATTACAAATAATCCATTAACACTGATGTGCTGTTAAAAAGAAATAATTATTGTTGGGAGTCTTCTCGCTATGTGCACAACTAACGTTCTTGTGTGTGCGAATAGGACAGTGTAGATGATATACCAGGAATTGTGATTGCATTCCTGATAAACATTGGAGATTCAGATCATACAATGAGATTTTCCCCTAGAGTTCAATGAGATTCTAGACCGATAACTGGTGTTTCACTGACATAACCAATGCTACCCCAAACTCATTCCAGAATCCCCCCAGACTACGCCGTGGTGATCTACTCAGTGGGCATACAGCAGGGTGGAGAAAAGGAATGGAATCATCTCTGGCTTAAATCCAAGTCCACAAAAGTGGCATCCGAGGCCGAGATCATGATGAACGCCCTGGCGTATAGTCAGGAGCCCTGGCTTCTCTGGCGGTAAGCTGGCCATTAATGGGTTATGCAATGGCTGTACATATAATATATATATACAGTGTCCATGTAGGGAATGTTTAGGGGTGTTTCTGCTTTATTTGAGGCAATTAAAGTCGTATTCATTAGAATCTGGTTTAGGTTTTTTTTGGATGGTGATGGTGTATTGATGCTGCCAATAATGGTTAATTCTAATCAGTTGTTTTTGCCAGTAGACAGTAATGCTTCACCTTGTTGTATTACTGTCAGTACTACCGTATGCATTTTTCCCTGTATGTAAGTATTGTCCCACAGCTCCCTTAAACAAGTGCAGTTGTATATTCATGAAAGAATAATATCTGTCAAGATGCTATGCAGATATTCTGTAGCTCAGCATCAGGCTAAGCTGAATGAGTATGGATATTGGGTTATGGTGCTGGCAGCCTGCAGTGTAGCAACACTATGAAGTCCTCATGAGTGTACTGTCACAAGTTGCTATTTCCTTATATGTTGCTTGGATGGAAAATTCAAACAAACGAACAAGCTAAAACATCAATCAAACAAACTGTTATCTTATGTTCATGTCGCATTATCCAACGAGTTATACGATTTGCAGATTTCCGGCAATTTTAACAGCATTGCAATGAGCCTATTCTTCTCTATTATTCACATGTGGTTAATAGTATTAGCTAAAAAGCATACGACATAAAAGTTGCATACACTGTTCATCTTTCGTTTCAACAATATTTTGTTAGATAAATAAGGTATGTTGACGATTATGAGTTGCTCTACTTTAGTTCACGGTATTTGTATTACAATTGATTTACTACTGAAATATCGTAAATGAATACAGTAACACCTCTTTCGCCGACCACCTCCACAGATGGACCATTGCCCTATATCGATCGCTTTATTTGCGTCCCAACAATACCATTATAACCATATTCTAACTCCATAAACTGACCTCCTACCTAAATCGGCCACTTAAAGTGGGTCCCAAGGTCGATTGATTTAGAGAGGTGTTACTGTATATGCACAATAATGTGCACATCCACACCACTTGAAACCAGGGGAAATATGTCATCGTTAAATTAACTCATTCACATTGCCACATTTGAAAGCTAGCAATTTTAATATGCATAAGCCCCAAAATATTGATTAACTAGTACACTCTAATCTCTTTTGGATATGATTAAGGAACGAAAATGTGTAATATGTTTTTGTTTTGAAAATATGCCCTTGTGGGATAATGCGACATGAATATAAGATAACAGTTTGTGTCATTGATGTTTTAGCTTGTTCGTTTGTTTGAATTTTCTATCCAAGCAACATATACGGAAATAACAAGCTGTGACAGTACACTCATGAGGACATCATAGTGTTGCTACGCTGCAGGCTGTCAGCACCATAACCAAATATCCCACTCATTCAGATTAGCCTGATACTGAGTTAATCAGTCCTTGCCATATTATATTAATGTCAAGTGCCAGGATCGCTAGCGACAATTCTTAGTTTGTAATTCATTGCTTTGGTTTGGCTTCGTTTCAAATGCCAAAGCACTCTGAGTAATTCGAGCATTGCATATATTTTAATGGTTTCAATTATAGTTACATAGTCCGAGATTGTTGAGTTTCTGACATCATTTTATATAAATATATTATGTTTATTGTTAATATCGATCTCTTTCGAAGCAGATTAGTCAGCCAAACCATATATAAATGATGACAGTTTCAGGTTATCCCATCAACTTAGTACAATATAATATCATCAATACATACATTAGTCATGTAGTTAGTAAAACTAGTTGCAAATAGATTGTACTCGTTTATTTATACTCGCATAATTAATCTTTATACAACACAACAGATTGCATTTGTCTGTTCAGTAAGAACCCATTCTGGCCATGTTAATTCAAGTTCTGATTTGTCCGTGTGTGCATGGCATGCAGCTGACATAAATACATTCTCTCCTGTTTCTCCAGGAGAAACAAGGCACTGTTGGGAGTCGCTTAGCGGGAGGTTTCAGCTGCTAGCTGGCCGCCTCATACAGAGAGATTACGTTGTTTGATTAGCCTTTTTGCGCAGGTCCGGTTGGGTTTGTTGTTGGAACATCAGCCGATTCTGTGTGAGCAAAAAGGACAACTGTAATCTAGGTTTTAAATCATCATATTGAACTGTGCATGCTGTTACCTGTCCTCAACGAATCCCTGATGTCAGAGGACAATGTGTTGAGCGCACAAATGCTTTTGTTGCTTGTGATTTTCTCTCCAATGAAAGCACACCAGGTGTGTTTGTCTTGCTCATCAATCATGGCACATCGCAATTTGATAGTCAGATTTGAAAATATGTTATTCATGTTTTCTTTATTGTAACCACGAAAACATATACATGTAAGCATATATACAGTAACACCTCTATATACCGACCCCCTCCACAGATCGACCATTCCCATATAACAATCGCTTCATTTGGGTCCCAAAAATACCCTTGTACGGATATTCTAACTCTCTAAACCGACCACTTCCCTAAATGGACCACTTAGAGTCGGCCTCAGGACGTGAAAGGCTTTGTTACTACCATTATAAGATAATATGCCAGAACGGGAGAGCAATGTGAATGCAGAAGCAACGGCAGGTTCCGATGGTTATGTCAATTTTATCAACAAGTTCAATATTTCCTCCCAAGAAGCTGACATTGGAGGAGCCTAATCGAGAAAGACAACATATTATGCTTATTCTATTTCTGTGGCGGTAGTGGCAAACTCTCTCTCATTCACTCCCTCGACATAGCACCTGCGATAAGCATATTAACTCGCAAGCAGTCATGTGACTTCACGCCTTCCAAAATGATTAGACTGTGCACACAAAACCGAGAGTTTTCCGACAATGTCAAGTGACTCTGGCAGGAATCCGACCCAAGCGCCGTTGTTGCACCTCATGGCCTCCACATTGTGTTACGTTCAATCAGCGTGGAGCCGGTAAGAAATGAGCAGCTCGTAGTAGAACAAATTAAAGCAATTAGAGGCATCACTAATTAGCAGGCAGCCTCGGTTTGTTGGTGATGGTTGGCTGTTGGCTGCGAATAACCGCCGGCCTCTGCTCGGTTTGTGTAGCGCTTTAAGTGATGTAACTATGGTAATATTGATAGTCTGTCTAACTGGTGTGCAATATAGAAAACAGTTTGTTTTATTTAACGATGCCTCTAAAACAGATTGGATGTCAAACATATGGTCATTCTGACATATTTATTTGGAGGAAACCCGCTGCCGCCAAATAGGTTACTCTTTCCGATG
The DNA here is from genome assembly GCA_030323885.1 of Branchipolynoe longqiensis. Classification (NCBI taxonomy): domain Eukaryota; kingdom Metazoa; phylum Annelida; class Polychaeta; order Phyllodocida; family Polynoidae; genus Branchipolynoe; species Branchipolynoe longqiensis. The sequence continues at coordinate 56,671,278 of CM059187.1, read as the reverse complement.
AGCAGCGAGGGGTCTTTTATATGCACTTTCACACAGACAGGACAGCAGATACCACAGCATTTAATTAACCAGTTGTGGACCATTGGTTTGAACGGAAAATAGCCCAAACTGCAAATGGGTCCTCTGAGCAGGATCGATCGCATGACCGACACCTTCACAGGTGGACACTCTACCGCCTCAGCTACGTGCTGCTGCAATATAGTGTACTTAAGCAATGTAAATCGATATTATGTATGTGCTATATATATATATATATGTATATATTAATATTGTGGTAATTATTCTTGTGAAATTGACAAATATATCCAGCCAACCAAGTTGCGATGCCGACTGACTGATCATCAATATAAACACATTATATATAATATATAGAAATATGCATACATATATGCATTTATACATATACATATACATATATACATATGCACACATATATACACATATATGCATATATATATATACACACTTGAAGATTCAGACGGCCTACCATGGATAAGTCTGAATAGACTGGTTTTTCACCTTTAGAAAGTTGGTCGATAGAAAGCCCGAACATACACTTTTACCAACAAACAGGATTTCTAACCTCCCAGAGAACATAGTCATGATGTGAGAGCAACTGGCCTTTGATGACACTGTAGGTTATAGACAGTTGTGGAATCCAAATTTGCAGAGGTGATGGCATCGGATCCAAAGAACACATATTGGAAAATGTTGCAATGCAGTAAATACCACTGTCACTGTCACCTATTATCGCTCTTACAGATTCGCCCGCTGGTCGCTCGACAGCTCCAAGATCCGGATGCAGGACGTAAGAAACCTGTTCCGCTATGTCGCCTCCACGCCGCTAGGGCGATCGGTGGCGCTGCAGTTCCTTCTCACGAACTGGAAGGAGATCAACCGGAGGTCAGTGTCTGCCGAGTGGAAGGGGGCGAGAGGTGGGGGAGTGGGATTAGTAGTATCTGCATGGTCATTACTACCCAAATAAGTGGGACTCGGCCCTGAGATTTAACAGCAAGAAACCTCGGCGATAATGTATCTCTGTTCAAACCATGATAGGCGGGGGAAAATGAAACATAAATTATGAAGGAGTAACTCATTTAGATTGTTTTAGATAAGGAAATGGGCAGATTTCATTAGGGAAGTAATTATTGGTTTAATATATTGTTGGTACTTGGCTCACGTAATTCAGCATCATATTCACAGATTACGTTTTTTAAAAGCTGTTTCGGGGTTATATATTATGTAGTTGTTAACCGATTTTCTTAAGGATGCTGCCTATTATAATCTGCTTACCTCATTGTTTTTCAAAATTTGTATTATTCTATGTATAAATATATAATCTGTCAATTTCTGTTAACAGGTTCGGGATGGATGCTTTCCTTTTGAGAGACATAATATATGCAACGACCTCATTGATTAATACTGATTATGAATACAAACAGGTGCGTACCACCTTTCCACTCATTAAGTGTTATTATTCCAATGAATCTCACTCTGTGGTATAGTCCAATGAAAACCTCAAATTGGTGGAAACAAACCATTTGCATATATTTGATTGTATATATTTAAAGTAGATATTAATAAAGTTAGTAAGTCTATACAGGAATAAAGTGTCAATTTAAGAGAACCTCTTATTTCTTAAACTAAAGGAGAATATACCAATCAACCTAATATTTCTATCTAAAGGAAAATGACAACATTTCAAAGCTAACGGACTATACCAATTTAAGCAAACATATCTATGAACCAATTACTAACATGACGGTGTTATACAGTTAACTGTAAAGATAATATTACCATCAACCAGACGGGATGGCTGAATGAGTTAGAGCGCCTGTGTTGGTAGATCATGGGACCGTGGGTTCGAATCCTGGTTGAGGCAAACCAGTGACATAAAGATTTATACTTGTCGCTTCCTTGCCAGACGCTTGGTATTACCAGGATAGGGCAAGCAGCAGTGGAATGAGGAAGACCAGTTGTCTGCGACTGAAATTTCCCCTGCTTAAACAACTAATGTACCAACAAAAAACACACCCAAGAAACCTTGTATTGCCTCCTGACTGTTCATTTTATGGAACCATCTATGTTACCTGGATTTGAGATGAAGTGAGCTGAGCAGTGTACTTCACATTTCAGGAAGTTTATCATATTATATTTCCACATATGGCATGTGTTATCAAGCATCCAGTCGATTATACATGTAAAAGTATACATGCACTTAGTGACTTCTAAGACTGAATAACCTAAGGTACACATCTATCTAGCACTAGGACAATGATCCTTGGAAAGTCGACGTAATAAGGGTTATTAAATGATCCTAGGTCATTTGAATAGTGTATAGGAACTCACCTTGTGTGCCTTGTGTTACTAGATGAAAGCTGCCTCCTATTCCTATTATATCCAACCCTTTGACAATCTATTTTACAGCTTGAGCGTTTGTATCGGGAGAGCCCACCAGCTGGAGTGGCAAGGAAAGCTGCTGATAATTCACTAGCTCTTATCCGGTAAGCCGTTATGGTTATCCCAACAGTAGCAGTTCTATACCGATGATATCACGTGACTATGAGGGTGCAGCTCCACCTCTATTAACGACAACTCACTTCTCTCTATATTCTTTTAATGTATATTAATATATATATATGTCTGCAGGTTCGGCTATTCACAATATAACTATAATCTGATGACTTCATACGGGTCCCGGTGCCATTTGACGGAAGAAGACATTCAATATTAAAACATTATGTGTACAATAAAACAAATAAAGAACAAAAACCGTTCTCTGTGGCGGAATGGTTAGAGTGTCTGACTTTTTTCTAGGTCAAACTCCTAATCTGAGGGTCGGCGGTTCGATTCCCCGTGCCCCCATCTCTGCCAATTTGGATTTCCACCACTGTGTATAAGTTACAGCGTCATCAAAGGCTGGTTGCTCTCATACCATGTCTATGTGGTGTGGGAGGTTAAAAATCCCTTGGGTCGGTAAAAGTGTAGGCTCAGGCTTTCTATTGACCAGCAGTGGAATGAGGAAGACCAGTCGTCTATGACTGAAATTTCCCCTGCTTAAACAACTAATGGACCAACAAATAAATAAATAAAGCAATTAGCTATGAAACTTAATTCAGGCTGGGGGTACTGCAGTCGAAATATGCTATATGGGTATTTATATAAATGTATATATACATCTCTCTCCACAGTTCCAATATCAAATGGGTGAAGCTGAACAACGAAACCATCTCAGCTTGGCTGCAAGTGAACGCCAAAGACCACGATGTTGAGGAGGTTTGAGAAAGTCACACTCGTCATGGAGTACTGAGAACAGCAGAACAGCAGCAGCAACAACAATAACTACGTCAAACCGAATACATGCGCCAACATTGTGTGCAAGGCTATTATCATCATTATTATTATGGGATGTTTACGTCGTGTCGCGATGGCTCCTCGGAGTGTGGGAGCCGCTGTGCCCGTCGAACTGTTGGATATGTTAACATACTACTGTGTATTCCAGCCGGCCCCCAGAGCTAGCTGATTCCCGGCAGTTTTTTCCACACGCCCGTCGTTCCCGGGCAGCACACCGCCTGCCCCCCGGGGGGACGCGCCTCGGGTCTGCAGCGACGCCGTCCCGTGAGATGGCGCCGCCGAAGCGTTCAGACCGGACGTAGCCCGCTCCGCCCGGTGGACGTTATTATGGTTAGACTTCAAGGAGTATACGTGTTGGATTCTACGTTTAATGATACACATTGTTGTGACATACCGAGTATATGTATATCTATATATATATATATAGTGCGCGCGCGTGTGGGCGTAAGCATGTATCTGTGTATGTGCGTATGTAAGTTTGTGGATTCGTGGATTAATTGCTGAGCTGGGCGGGTTTCTCAAGCTTTTCCCCTCCTAGATGTCGTGCCCACGAGTAACGCTAACTACAGACCATGGAGGAGTATGCTGATCTAGGTGGCCTACCCACCCCCACCTCTACCCTCCCCACCCCCACCCCCTCCTTCGTGACATCCATAGCTCCCACAACCCCTGACCTTTGACCCCCCACCAGGAACCCGTAGAGACGGGTGCTGAAGCGGCACGTTCCTATCATATATCGCATGCAGCGTTGGCCAGGCTAGGTCAACCTACTGGAGAATGCGCATCATCCGATCGCCATTGCCTGCCTCCTAAGGCCACTGGCAAAGCCTCTTTCCTGGCCGAGCTGTCAGCGCCGTCTCCTGTAGGTCTCCCACTGGTGGGTTAGTCAAAGCACTACTTCTGTGTGCTATGTGTGAGCATGGTTTTGTGCGGGGCCTGAGTGTTTTGTATGCGTATGTGTTGTTTGTATTAAACAAATATCCCCCACCTCCACACACACCTCCCCCCCCCCTTCACACACCTAAACCAATATCCGCAGTGCCATCAACGTTGGAGGGTGGGGATGGATCACAGGCCTCGGGTGTTGGTGGAAAAGGTGGAGTAATGACATTAATACCGCCTCATATTATGATACCGAGGGAACCGCCTGTGCAGGTAACGACATTACTATGTTCCACCCCACCCCCGCCCCCACACACGCGACCTATTGTGTGTCCAAGGGTCACACACTAGCTCTGGGCATCGATGATGCTGTCAAAAGCACTTATATCTCGCATTTGTATGTGTTGTGTGGGTCTGGTGGATGGGTCGCCAGGGTTGGATCTGGCCGTGCATTCATTTTGTATATCATGCCGGTGTCCAGAGCCCTCCACGACCATGTTCATCCTCGCAACAACAACAACAACATAAATCACCCCAGTAAAGAAAACCCCAAGGGACAACAGGGGCGGGAAATCGAGACCAGAAACAGTTACGCCGTCGTGAACCTACAACGGACCTGTGCGCATGCGCACGTGGCGCGTTCCTGGCAGGACCACACAAGTCTGCGACTCGGCATATCATCGTGTCTAGACTCGTCCTTAGATGTTGCTAGGACGTAAAACAACAACGTACAAACACATCGTGTCTAGGAAACCGATAGTAAACATAGACAAGCGTTATTTTCGGCAGCTCAGTGAGAAACCAGTGACTATATAGGTGTGCTCCTACGCCACACACGTACACAGAAAATAGGTTTTCTCATCTATTTTCCCAGAGACACGAGACAGGAGGACTGACTAGGTTAGCGTCTTCCGCCCCTTCTCCAAGCGTAGCTGTACACATTGGACTATTATTCCTCGTGCTGATTTTATGTGTAATATATTGCATAATGCGTTGTCATTGACAACATGCGACTATAGTATAAATGCCACACCGTTGATGAGGCCGCTTAAATGCAGTTTGCAGGTCATGTAGTGAGTGATATTATTGTTAACATAGTAGTCGTGTCCGTCATTTTAACGAATTCCCCCCCCCCTAAACCACACTTTCCGTAAAAGAAGATGAAAGATAGGTCCGAGCAGAGCGCTGTCGTTATTTTAAATAACGCTGCTAATTGTTCCAAATACGAATTCATCTCATTCATAGTATTGGTCCGAGTTGTGAAAAAGTATTGCAAGTATTTCTTGATGCAGCTGATGGTGCACACGGTGTACAAAGCGATTGCCAGCGATATATATGTAGTTATTATTACATGGTTACATACCTATGCTGTCATCCAGTAGATGAAGTAGCGTTCGTTTTGTTTGTGTGAATGCCAGTAGGGGGTGGATGTCTGGTTTGTAAACAATTCGAGTTGTATTCCACGACTAGACTGACGTCTATGTTACCCTAAGTGAGGTGGGGGCGCACTTTTGCTCAAGGTTTTATACAGGTCTTACAGCGATGGCATTTTTGTCACAGCCAACGCGCCCCAGCGAGCACCTGACATTGTTTCAACGTTGTTTCAACGTTGGTTCAACGTTGGTTCAACGTTGTTTTACTTTGTGTCAGCATTGTTTCAACATTCTGCCAATGTTGCTTCAACATTGTTTCCACGTTATTTCAATGTTGTTTCAACGTTGTTTTGACATTGTTCCAGAATTGTTCCAATGTTGTTTCAACGTTTTACCAGCGTTGTTCCAATGTTATTCCAACATTGTTTGAACGATGCTCCACCCGTGTTTCAATGTTGTTTCAACGTTGTTTCAACGTGTTGTGTTACCATAGGAACAAAGCGGCCTGAAGGTTATAGGGCGTTTAGAGCAGAATCTTTCATTCACCTCTCACTGGGCGATGACGACAGGCGTGAACAACAACATCAACACCGTTATAACTGTGGAATGTTTGCGACTGTTTGCAAACCAAAAAAAAACATGTATATAATTATTGTTATGTGCTATATAGTACGTCGACAAGCGTTTGTGTATTTCTACTTCTATGAGGTACTTTATAGAACCAGCGGGAGATTCGATGTAAAAATATATATATATATATGTATACAAGTACACTGATCTACTTGGTGCAGACTCGTATCCTGTGTGTTGAGGGTGCCACGCTCTCAGTGTTTTAACCACAATGAATGGAGGGTGTTTCACCCTGTCTCTGTTGTATATTAGGATATTTCAGGTCATTTTGAATGCACAGCCATTCACCCTTTGCGGGATATGTTTTCTGTATATTATAATTGCATAGAGGGGTACGCACGCTAAGTGGGGAGCAAGCAACCCACCACCTCCCCCCATACCCCTCCAACCCACGCTTCCCCCACCCCACCGCCCCCCCAAAAAAAGAACCAATTGAAAATGGTTGTGTTAACCTGACCCTTCATCCTCACTTGCTCTGTTTACTATACCCAACTGCCTGTGTTGTTCCTATGTCGACTGTTTGTACACACCAATTTCCTCACCCGTTCGGAATGGTTGCTGCTAGGTTTGTAGGCATATACGCTATATACGTTCATTCAGGTTCACATTCCACACGCACATCATTAGTGGACACTTTTCAGGGACCTCTTTTTGAAAGGGAGGATCTTTGGTTGCCAGTGTGGAGAGGCGACGTTCCCCACGAGTTTGTTTCTGGTGTGTGGGTGAGTACTATACTCATTCATGCCCATTGTTCAGGTACAGCAGTGGTGTTAGTTTCATGCGTAACAATAAAACAAAAAGAAAAAACAAATATGCTTGATTACATAGAATGTGTTTGTGTCTACATGATTAGTTACATCTTAAAGGGCATCTTGAACAGCAAAACTCATGTTTACTTTTGTTGTTTTTGTCTAATTAATTCCTTAAGCGGAGGAAATTTCAATCGCATGGAATTTCTTTTTCTCATTCCACGACTTCCTACCCTATGATAGTAATTCTGAGTACCAGGGTAGATAGCCGTTGCAGTGGCCGAATCGGTAGAGTTCACGCTTTCCGTGCAGGAGATCTGGAGTTTGATTCCCGTTCGACAAAACCAATGACTTACAAAATTGATATGTATCGCCTCCTAGCTTGGCGCTCAGCATTAATAGGATATGACATGGACTGGTCAGCTCAGTGTTAGGATGATGTGAATGTGTCGGATATCGGGCCATGGTGCTGGCAACGTGATTTCCCAGTGGGACAACACTATAAAGCTGCCATGAGTGTGTACTGTCACAATTCAGTACCCGTCCTGATATGACTGTAGATGTTGCCAGGACATAGCATTTGAACAATCAACCAACCAGGGTAGCTCGCGACAAGAATATATCTTTAAGTCATGGAATTTTACTAGGCTGTGGGTTGAAGTCTGCAATCTGGAAGTGGGTCATCAACTCATTCAACCATCTCGTCTCTCATTTAATATTGAAACTTCCACCATCTGCTTTCTCACCACTTTATCCATATCCAAGCGCATCCCAGGGGATGGCATTCAGTGATTAACTGATGTTTCTAGACTTCGTTGGACAATATAGACGGTACCAAGGGCTTAGCTTCGATATATGCAGATATGTTGCTGTCTCCCCGCTAAGATTACAAATAAACAGTTCTCGTGCAAGCCCTGTACACGCCAATCCAACAAATTTATTTAAAATATCAGATTTGTACGTGAATTCTCACTAATTCTACTGTATTGCGATGAAATGGTTACGGAGCAATGGACACAAATATCGGAATATATCAAATTAAACTTGTCAGCATTTGACTCCAATGTTTATCTCAATTTTTGGATTGGCGTTTATTGGGTTTTGCATCTGAACTCTTCAAATAGATTTTCATTTGATAAATATGTGATATTTTACAGCGGCTTATTTCTTCGGGTTTTATTCCAAAGTGTTTTCTTCCATCTGTCTACCACCTGAAAATCCCAAGCTGCACCCTTGGGTATTTATGGTTTTCCACAAAAGGGGTAACCTTCTATCAGTGTATTTATAAGAGTATGCTGTGTGACGAAAAACCATAACGTCCTCACTTCACAACAGATGGACATCCAGGCTGAAAAGAGCATATTAAATGCATTGGGTTATGGGAACTTCATCGATGTACTTTGACCCTAATTGCAGCAAAATCAGATGGGTTTTATGTTCCTGCCATATTGAAATATATTGTGCTGGGATTACAACCCGCGATGCATAACTCTGAAAACATAGATTATAACTACACTTGGATAACTCAGGATTTTGCCGAAAGAATGGTGCACAACTTCCGAACAGAACAGCATCCATTTTGAATATTTGAATATAAAGTCACTTCTAATACATGATCCCATTATTTTACATATTTAGACACGAACCATTTTATTCAAAGGATGTTAAGCCAGTCATTATCCTTCAGCTGGTGACTATTCAGCTATGGACACAGCTGGCATTGCCTATTGAAATGGGTCATTTAGCTAATAAGGAGGTGCTCGCAATGTTCAATGCTGCGCAAGCAGTACTTAGTTCTGAAATGGTGCATTCATAATTAGATAACAACGGATGAGGGAATCCATGAAAACAGGGTATGTTGAATAAACAAGTTCTCAGTGAGGTAGTTACTTGTTCCTGGTGATGTGGAGATTGTGGTGAGATTTGTTGGTTATTTATGTAGACTTAACGAGCTGCACTAATTGACCACTCCGTTGAACGGTGGCAGGCGGGGGTACAACTACTCTACTAGAACTATGCACAGAGAGTCAGTGCTGCCACTACAACCTCCGCAAAGACATGCTTATCCTTTGGTTATTTGACAAGGAATACCCCTGTATCAGAATGCCTATAGTCCACTCTCTCACTCGGTGCTTAGCCACCAAAGTACTGACGAGGCTCAATGTTGATAAGCTTTGATGGTCAGTACAGAACTTATGCGATATGGGTTATTAATAAGAACATATATTCATAACCTAAACACCAGTATGTTAGATATTTGAGAAAGAATAGGTGTTGAACCTAGAATGATGTATGCATACAGGTAGCCTCTTTATATCATCTTCCTCAATACCCTATTGGCCATTTTCCTCACTTTGAAATCGGCATCCACCAGAACTTACATCAATTTTGGAACTGCTAGTGCTGTTCACTTTTAGCCAGGAAAAATGTGCTACCGGTGTGCCAAATACATTTCAATTAGAGGTCCCACCAGCGGGACGCCCAATGGAAGGGACGCCCAATGGAAGGTAACCATGTCAAAAGTAGCCAAATAACACACCACACAGCTACATACAAGCCTATGATATGTAAATAGGAGTAGGCTAGTCTGGTAATAAGAGTAGAACAAAATAAAATATGCCAAGAAAATCCAAAAAAGCTAACATAGGCTACTAACCCTACCAACCAACTATCTATCTGCTACTGAAATGCAGCCAATCAAATTACTTATCAACAGCTACTGTGTGGTAAGATAACACCAACACTACAACTGGCCAGCATTGAAAACAAGCCTGGGTACCGGGCTTATATGCTATGGACAGTATAAATACAGCCTCAATAAAAAAAATTGTTTTTAAACTTATATGTATGAGACCTAGATGTCGGTGCGTTACGAGGCTGTAGTTCATCATCCATAGATCATGGTTTTATACCAACGTGCCTTTCAATTTTCCACTCGGTCATATATTTTTGTAGACTTTCACAGGTCACCAATCGGTTGTCCATGTATCAACATTCGCCTAGGCAGCTGGATCCGGTGAGGCTTCTGTCTACCAGTGGATGGTATTTCTGGTGTTTATACCTCTTTACTTTTTTCTTTATCTTTGGGATGGCTTATTTACCCTTCCATAACAAGTAAGTTGCATCGCGGCTTGTTTTCATTGCTGAACAGCAACAGTCTATATTTCAGCTGTTACTTCTACAGTGAAAAGCGTTACCTTCAAATTTAGCACACAAATGAATTATTATAGTTGAGCAACATAAGACCGAGTGAGGTCTGCTCACATATATTGACAAGAGGTCCACTGAAGGTTTGTGTTTGTGTGAGTTACTCCACTATATACGACAGCTTACAATCTGCAACGATCCGCATTTCTGCTGGTTTAACAATCTTGCCCTACCAGATGCCATGCTCTCAGTACCATTCACTGAATTCCAGCTCAATTCGCGTCATCCCATTACTGATGCTACCGGTCTGTGTTTCTTTTTTTCTGATTTCTAATTAAATAAACACGCAGAACTAAGTGGATGTATTAAGAAATGGTACTTTTGTTAAAAATAGAAAGGTTTAACTCAGCCTGAAATTTAATCCACTACCTCTCACATTGATAGCAGACGCCCCGCCTGTATACAGTCAACCCCTAGGCAATATGTGTTGTCTTGCAAGCTGGCAGCTACAAGCCATGCTCAGTACCTAAGGTACACAAAAGGCAAGAAAGGCGTCTTCTTGAAGGCCCTGCCCAATGTCTGGGAATTAGGACCTTATCGCCTTACCAGCGCTCACAAACTCCACCCACACATACTCCTTATTTACGCTTTTACCATAGATGGTCCAGTGATTCGCAAACTCCCCGCTAGGGATCAATAACCCGATTCAGTAATCTCAGTTCCCGATCAAGGATATCCCAGACAAATGTCCATGTGCTGTGAAGGCAGTCTAGGTATAACAAACAACACACCCATTTTATAGCTTAACAAGAAACACATGGTTAATTGTTGGTCGCACCCGGACCACTCCTCCAGGGTGGGCGTGGAGCCCGATCCTGTTACCTACAGTGCTGGCCTGGTTAAAGACACGTTACCCGAAGAGACAGCAGCGTGGGGACAAGCCGGCGACAAATACACAGTTCCCTAAATCTGCTCTGAAGGAACCACTCCCAAAGCGCTGGCCTGGTAATCAAAGCCTTTTATGGGGCAGTCACATACGACATGTTGCACAAACATTGGACAATGCGTGCCAACGTGTTGGGTTTTTGGGCGAAACGTCGGTACACGTCCGGCACGTTACCGGCACATTACCGGCGCATTACCAGCGCGTTACCGGCGCATCAGTACATGTACACTGAAAGCAAAGTGTGAGCAAATACGTTGGCGCCCGCTGGCTCGCGCCGATCGTTTTGTGCTTGCACAAAACCTTTGACGCGCCCCGACACACCCCGACGGGTTGGAGGGGATGTTACGGATGCGTTAACAACACATCGAAATCCCTTGCGGGTGCGCCGGCGGAATGCTGGCAGACCGTCCAGCAATGTCGCTTAATGTTGAAATTCTTTTCGCCAAAATGCGACCGTTCCGTCGGCGCGTCTGCAATGTCCCATCGATGGGTAGTTGGCATGCCATTGGCGTTGCTCCAGCATTTGTTGGTGCTTTGGACATGTTGCTGGCGCACCTGGATGCGTTGGCTGCGGGTGTGGACGCACTGCCGGCGTGTCCTGACGTGTTTGTGGCAGGTATGTATGCATTGACATGCTACTAACACGACACCAATGCGCCATCCCCATGCCGCCAACTCGCCGACAGTGCGCCGACAACAAGCCGATAACACGCTGATAACACGTTGGGAACCCGCTGGCGGGACATTGACATGTTGTTCTGCCGCACGTCGAAACCCGTTGGCCGTGCACCAAAAACATGCCACTAACATGCTGCAACCCGTCAAACTTTCTCTCACAATGACGAAAAGTTGGACGTGTCTCGCGTACTAGCTAATATTTTGCGCGTTGGCGGTACGCCGGAAAACACATCATAGTGTGACTGCACCATAAGATTGTGGATGTCCCTGAAGAGAACTATATACTCCTTAGAGGGTTCGACGCAGATCTTCCCCTGACACATGGCAGGTGAGGTTGTCTGAGGTGAACTACATGGTGCATCACTAGGAGGAGCATCAGGAGGTTAATAGTAAGTCGGGTCAGCTCTTAGATGTCTAATACATATATGGCGCTTATGAGATTTTCCAGTAAATTATCAAGTGTAACATTCCCAGTAATTTATCTTCAGTGAAATGTCCCTTATTACGCCGGGGTGAAAGTTAATCAGACAGATTCTTATTTACTAAATGGAGCAAGCCATTTAGTAATTAGATGGCTTGCTCCATTAGAAGATTTCAATTAGAAGATTACAATTATATGTACAATGTATATATAATATATATGTGATTTAATTTGTCAATATAATTGTGCGTTGCAGAAAGCAAATTGCTTTCAAATGCTAACTGTTCCTTTCACTTTCAGGCAGTGCTTGCAGGCATATTTTATATAGAGAAATGGATATATGTATAATCCAAAACCGAACATCAGCTTGGAAGCCTCCAAGCTAGGCCTATTATTACTTGAGACATCACTGGCGAGCTTACATGATGAGCCGAGGGCGGTTGAGAGAGGCATCATCCAGAATATGGATACTAAGATATGTGAGTGTATATAATGTTGGCAATATAGCAGCTACCAATCGGCCAAATTGTTGCTGACATAGCACGGGAAATATACACATTAGAGTAGCAAAAATACATTTATTCTTAATGACATCGATGAGCTCCATCGATTTAACATAGCTTCAATGCAATTAGAAAACCTTGTTGAAAGTCGGCTGACTGTCAGGCCAGCCTTGAGAAGTATTACTTATATGTCAAATATGTAAACAAAACATGTATATATATATACCAGATGGGATGGCCGAATGAGTTTAGCTCGGGCTCCCTTCTGGTAGAGAGCAGACGGGATGGCCGAATGAGTTAGAGCGTCCGTCTCCCGTTTTCGTAGATCATGGGTTCGAATCCATGTCTAGTCAAAACAATGACTTAAAAATGTATATGTGTCGCTTCCTAGCCTGGTGCTCGGCATTATTAGGATAGGACAAGGACTGGTTGGGTCAGTGTCAGGATAATGTGACTGAGTCATGTCATCAGGTCATGGTGCTGGCGGCCTGGTGTTCTAGTTGGCAGCACTATAAATTCGCCATGAGTGTGCACTGTCACAAGTCGGTACCCGTCCTGATCTGACCTTAGATGTTGCTACGACGTAAAAACAACAACAAACAAAAAAAAGCAACCCTTCTGGTAGATCATGGGATCATTGGTTCGAACACTGGTCGAGTCAAAGCAATGACCTACACATTTATACTTGTCACTTCCTAGTCTGGCGCGATCGGCATTACTAGGATAGGGCAAGGAGCAATGGAATGATGAAGACCAATCATCCACGATTGAAATGTCCACTGCCTAAATCAACTAATCTACCATAATAAAAAAAGTCCATATCTTAAATAACCTGTTAGTAATATGCTAAGTAACGCTAATGATATTGAGAAAATAAATGTTTGGGATCAGAATCAGATTCGATTGTAGAAATATCGTAACTAGCAACGTTATCTCAAACAGCGAGGTTGAGACTGAATGAGTGATAGCTGGAAATGTTATTATAAATATATACATTTGTTTATGCATTATTTGATTAAGCAAGGGACATTTCAATTGTGGAGAATTGGTCTTGCTCATCCCACTGCTCTATCCTAGCCCTATCCTAGTAATGCCAAGCATCAGGTTAGGTAGCGACAAATAACCATTTTTACATCATTCGTTTGACTCGGCCAGAGTTCGAACCTGGAGGTTCGAATCCCACGACCTACCAGAAAGGGAGGCGGACGCTCACCACATTCGGCTATCGTGAATGGGTAAGCTTTCGATCTACTTATGTTCAAATACTATAGCCTCACTGTGTAATAATATGATCATTAAGGTCATTAATATTAAAAGTAGAATCGGCACACCACCTGATATATATGTTAAGCGCATGGTGAATGTTAAGGCCAGGACTGAATGGCTAATCATATAAAATTGTATTAAATATTCAATGTATTGCCAGTTTAGCAAGACGTTGATGCAACATTGAAAGAAGCATACTTCAAAACAAGAGTATGCTATAGATAACACATCACAATTGAAGGAATTTCATATTGAGTCACCTTCTAGGAAGGGTGTTTTGTTCTATGTGCATACTGTGAAAGGTTCTAATGGCAACACAATAATGATATTGTTATTTGGATGACAGTAGGCTGATGGTGGCAAATTTCATAGTATTAGCTTGACCTTGCATGACATTGGACCGACTTTATCCGATGTTGGTTATTAATAACTGAAATTGTCAATATCAGCCTGAAGTCGTTATTATCGGCCAATTCTGCCAAGCACAGCCGCGGTTATGCTGATGTCGGGCCGAGATGCTGTCATATCTAGGTATATATAATTCCCATAGTTCCCTATTCATCCTGACACAAGATTATTGTTCATCATGTACTATGATGTTGCAACTGAAACATGAGTTTGCAACCTATTCAAATAGAAAGTCCCAAAACTGGATGGTCTGAGACATGCTGTATAACTTACATGTACACTTCTAGTCATGTTGCATTTTGAGACGCGAGGCAAAAAAGCCACGTTTTCATTGAGATTTGTCCCGTAGTTTCCATCATGGCGACCATATTTAGAATTTCAACTCAGGATTTTCCCCCAACATTATAATAATATACAGGGGAACACGGTTACAGAAGGAAGCACAAATATAATAAGTATGTGTACGTTATAAACAGCTGTTTTATATACCACACAGAGCCTTAGGCGAAACAACTGCAGGATAAGTAGCAGTGCATTTGGATGGCAGGTGGTTCGGCCTAAACAAGACAACTTGTATAGCGTCGTTAAAAGGGCAATATAGGACAATGACACACACTAGATGTTACCAACAGCTTTCCATGCATTACCATATCTGTCCAATATTTAAGAATTACTGAGTTGAATATTGTAACCACTGCTTGATGCTGAAGTGTCATGCCCTGGTCACATACACGTTAGTGGACGTAGTTGAACATAGATGAATGTAGTGGAGGCTAACTTGGGTCAAAAGTAGTGTAGGTATGTTAAACTACGTTGAAATACATTAAGGTAAGGCAGGTTTTCGTACGGATACATAGATTATGGTACAGATAAATATGTTATGGTATGGATGATGGTACACTCAATTATGTTCAACTACGTCAAACTATGTTCAACTATGTTAGCCTCCACTACATTCACCTACATCCACTAACGGCTATGTGACCAGGGCTTCGTCCAAGTATGCTAGAGTATGCTAGAGCATACTAGAGTATGTTAGAGTATGCTAGAGTATGCTAGAGTATGCTAGAGTATGCTAGCGTATATTAGCATCACAGATGCAAATTCAGCCTCTAATGTAGCACTCTTTTGAAGGTGGCCAAAAATTAAATCAGACATCTCCCTCACCCACATTATTACCAAGTTAACATCATGGACAAGGATGGATGCCGGTACGTTCAAGTACGTTCAAGTACGTTCAAGTACGTTCAAGTACGTTCAACTACGTTAGCCTCCACTATGTTCAACTATGTCCACTAACGTGTATGTGACAGGGGCATTAGAACCCAATGACTCTCTTACGGATATTGTATTGTAGTACAGGTTGATGTAGAGACCTGCTCGGGTAGGATAAGATTCGCTGTACATGCTTGATGAATCATGATATCCAGCATGCAATATGTCTGCACAATTATTGATTCCAGGCGGGGCAAATACCAATAAAAATCCCTACTTGGAAGCAAGATTTAATGAGTCACATGATATATTCACTGTGTTGAAGAGGAACATAAATAAGTGTGTAACTTGGAAGCATCGCTTAAAGAAAGAGGTATTTAGTGCCCATTGTGCATGCTCGGCACTACATCATACTAGCATGTCGGGTATCAACCGGAAGTAAGGCTAAAGTCAGCATCTCTTCCGGGTACTCGTGCAATTTAGTGCTGAGCCACCGGGATGGATTACTGGCACCGTCAAAGGCATGCTGTAAGTAGGACAATGCATACACAGTGTTCTGATCATAGCAGACAATGCCTGTTTGACATGTGCAAGGTCATAGCTTAAGGGCCTGTCACACTATGACCTATGGCGGTAGCGTATGCTGGCGTATGCGGTTTTCGACCGATATGCCATCATATGCCATCATAGGTTGTGCATAGGTTTGGCATAGGTCATATATGCTCATCATAGGTCATCATAGGTCAGCATAAGTCGAGCCGATGAAAAATGTTTGTGCATGTTCAAAATTTCCAACCTATGGCAGTGTATGGCTCATAGGTTGCTCATACGCTTGATGTACGCTAGGTGTATGCCGGCATAGGTTATGCATAGGCTAGGGGTATGTCAGCATAGGTTAGGCATACATTGCACCAGTGTCCTCAGCGCATCTCTAGCGTATATAGCGTACACCTGGCTTATGTGTAACCTATTCGCGCATACTCCTAGTGTATTCCTAGCATATACAAAGCATATGCCAAGCGTATGCCCAACCTATGGTCTCAGTATATAAAGGCGCCACAAGGCTTCGTCTGTCAGTCCTACTCAGCTGCTCAGACAGGATGGATGTCCAGGCACTGCATCTACAGTTCCAGCATCAGTACACAATAGCCCTTTATCAGCATGAGTTAAGTCTCTACCTCATGGTTCTTCTGGCCACCCATCTAAAGAGGAGAAGGAGGAGGCAGCTGCGGACAATGTGGGTCAGACCTGGGATTGGGAGGCGGCCAGAGTTTGGCTTGTACGAGAAGCTTATGGGCGAGCTCCGCAGCAAGGACACTGCGTCGTTCATGAACTTCATGTGGATACCTCCCCAGTTGTTCAACGAGATTGGGGCGCGAGTGGGACCGAGGATCGGAAAAAACCACCACATTCCGGGTGCCTGCGCTGAAGATCGCCTTTACTCTGTGGCACATGCCGTGTGGGAACAAATACTCATCCATGAAGTTATGGTGGAGGGTCCCCCACAACACAGAGTCACTCATAGTGCATGAAGTCTGTCAGGCCATCGTCGACGAGTACCGGGACGAGGTCATGACGTGTCTGACGACTCCACAAGGATGGCGTGCCTTCGCGGCCCAATTCCTACAGAAGTGGAACTTCCCCCATACCTGTGGCGCTCTTGATGGGAAGCACATCGCCTGCCGGTGCCCTCCAAAGATTGGGTCACTCTACTACAACTACAAGGGCTTTTACTCTGTGGTCCTGTAAGCGCTTTTAGCTGCGGACTACAACTTTATATGGGCAGATCTTTGGGCGTTTGGGCTCCGCGTCTGATGCCCAGATCTACAACGACTCTGAGCTGAAGGTGGGCACTGAAGGTGGCACCATCAGCTTTCTGCAGCATGAACCGATCGTGGACGGCCAGAAGGATGTGGCCTATTTTCTCATCAGTGATGACGCCTTCGCCCTGCGGCCGACCATGATGGAGCCGTTCAGCAGCAGGGGGTTGACCAATGAGGAGCGACTGTTCAACTACCGGCTCTCCTGAGCTAGCAGAGTGGTGGAGAATGCCTTTGGCATTCTAGCCAACCGCTTCCAACTGCTACTGACCAGTATGCAGCACCACCCCTCCACCGTGAAGGTCATCGTCAAGGCTTGCATGCTTGTGCACAACCTCATGAGGATGCACTACCCAGCGCTGTAGAATCTGGAGCTGGATATTTGTCCCCGGAGCATGGCGAGAGGGCCAAATCCTGCCAGATGGAGACATTGTACCTAGCGCCAACACCGCCTCCTAGCTAGGAAAGGAGCAGCGTCATCTAATTAAAGACTGGGTCATCTCGCCCGCCGGAGTACTATCATGGCAAGACAGCATGATCTGATGTCCCAAAACATTGTATATGTCTGTATGCACAGTGTATGTTTACTGTTATGAAAACTTACATGCTTTTCTTTTACACTGCAAAGTTAGCGCTTATTTACATGTCCGTTATGTTGTGACATGTCTACTGTTATGTGATGATAATATGTTTATATGTCTAATCATTCAAATAAACTATATCTGTTTTTAGATATCAAAACACAATTACATGTCTGTTCTATTCTTTCTATCACTAAGTAATCTAGTTAACACTACTTGTAATGAATTTGCTGTCTATTTATAAGAATTAAACTTATGAAAGCATAACCACTGTTTTAACGTACATACTAAGAACACAGGGAAAGAGAGGGTGAGAGAAAGAGACAGGGACAGAAACGGGGAGAGAAAGGGGGAGGGAGAGGGGGGAGGGAGAGAGGGGGAGAGAGAGACAGTGAGAGAGGAAGAGAGAGGGATAGAGGAAGAGAGAGGGGACAAGAGGGGAAGAGAGAAGAAGAGGAAAAGAGGAAGAGGAAAAGAGGAAGAGGAAAAGAGGGGAAGAGAGAGGGGAAGAGAGGGGGAGAGGGGGAGAAAGGGGATGAGAGGGTAGGGGCTTGTGTCCTTCATTTTAATATTAATAATTATTATTCTTTATTTGAAGTTTTACTTTAATTGTACTTTAATCTATAACAATTATATTATGGCATGCCATTATTGAACGTGGACACACAAATTCCAGTTTAAATTCTTTTTCATTTACACATCTTGACACATATATACATATATACATATAGACATACAAACATACATACAAAGATAAACAATACAACATAAGATTTAAAAATACAAACTATGACTACATATCTACATAGCTACATATCTACACATATACACATATTTACAACTATTTACAATCACTTTTTCTGTCATCTCATTTGAGCCCACCCCACCTGGTGAAATCGGGGCTGACGGGGGGAAGAGGTCCAAGTTGGAGACCCCCAACACTGCCGGACGGAATCTGGCCTACTCCGACAAAGTTCCTGTGGCGGGGGCGACTCATGTTGGCATTGAACTCGCCATGGCACCGGAAGTCGACGGCCAACCCACACCGACAGTGGCCGCACCACCTGGGCAGGCAATGAGTCCTGTAGGGGGCCCTGGTGTGGCCTGCCATGCCAAGTTTCTGTAGTGTAGCAGGCGGCTATGCCATCGCCACAGACGGCCGTGGCACCAACTGAGGCTGAGGCGGGAGCGGCTCATGACAGTTGTGGAGCGGCTGTATGGTCAGAGGTTGAGGCAGAGGTTGATGCTGAGGCTGAGGCTGAGGCCAAGGCTGATGCTGAGGATGTGGCTGATGGTGAGCCTGATGCTGAGGCAGAGGCGGATGCTGAGGCTCAGGCTGATGTTGAGGCTGAGGCTGAGGCTGAACATGTGGCTGCGCCATGTATCGCTGCACATACTCCTGTGTCTGCAACACCCACGGTGATGCCGGTGGTGGCTGGTGAGTCCACTGGTGGGGGTGTGGTGCGCAAACCACAGGAGCCAGTGTAGCCACAGGAGCCAGTGCAGCCACATGAGCCGCCACAGCCACAGGAGCCTGAATACCTTGTTGCCATTGGCAATCTGCCTCCAACCCCTCTGACAAGATCCGGTTGATCGCTGCCCTTGTCTCGACAAACCGCTCCTCCGGCACGGTCATGAGCATGTTGCGGATATAGTTGGCAAAGGCGGCGCGCTGCATCCTCACTGGAGTAGGAGGCGGCTGCATGACCTTGAGCATGTCCCCAGACTCGTCAAACCTCTTCTGGATGGCAGCGAGGAGGTTCACGTCATCTGGGGCTGAGCGCTTCCCCTTCCCCTTTTCCCGCTCTCGGACTGGAGCGGGAGGAGTGATGGTAAGTTCATCCTCCATCCCCACATACACATCCCGCCAACATTCTCCTCGATGCCGACATCATGCTGCGCAGTCTCTATGGCAGTGACCACCTGCAAGACCCAATAATAAAATAACATAAGTAACATGAATGCAAATCAATCTATCCACAAAAGACATAAACAACAACAAAAGTCAACAATAAAGCACAAATATTTAACGATAAATGATTAAATTGATTTATAAAGATTCATTACGTAAATATCATATATCGATTGTCGATTTCTTGAAATAACGATAACAACACAACAAGTCAACAATAAAGAACAATAACAAATATATAACATTAAACAATTTAGCAAGATTAATAACGTAAATAACATATATCGGTTTTTCGACTTCTCCAGAATATTTGAGGTTTTACTAGAATCCTAACACGCACACTAGTCAGAAGGATAAAAGATTATGTACTTACAGTTCTGCCGGGGTCTGGATGGTGACAGTCGATGGACGACAGACTGCAGGAAACCAAACTTCCTCATGATCCACTGCTCCCTATCAGTCAGTTCTGGCGGTCCATCTCCGCTCTTTTTTTTGTGGAGGCATGTGTTGGTGTCCCGGAGCGACTTGAACCATTTCTGGAGATGGACCGATGTCCTCACCAACAGCATCGCCTGGTCCTTCCACATCTTCCCCTTCCTGTCCAAGCGGTGGTAGTCTGTCATCTTGATTCCAGATGACTGGATTCTCCTGCAGGAAGTGGGGCATCTGGTCCTCCTCGAAGAGCGTCAGAGAACGGTTGCTCTTCTGGGCAGAGGAGAGGCCGGAGGTGCTGGTGGAGGCTGAAGCGGAGGCGGTGGAGGCGATGGACGACGCCCGTGAGCTGCCCTGAGAAGCAGGAGATGGAGAGCTGGAGTGGGGCCGCCACTGGCGCATCGTCTGCATTTTCACTTCCATCTCCATCTCTTCCAATGCAGAGTGGTGTTGTGGAGAGTGGTGTTGTGGAGAGTGGTGTTGTGGAGAGTGGTGTTGTGGAGAGTAGTGTTGTGGAGAGTCGTGTTGTGGAGAGTGGTGAGGTGTGGAGGCAGGTGAGGAGAATGGTGATGGTGTAGATGGTGAAGTAGGCATAGTCTGCCTCTCCCACGGCCTAGTCCTCCTCCAGTGAGAGCAGCTCTGGAGGTTGGATAGTAGCAGCAGCAGCAGTGGTGTTCTTCTTAGGTGGCATGGTGGTAGAGTGTGGAGAAACCAAAATCTCCAGGGTATGTATTCCCTGGGGACGGACCGAACAGCGATAACATACATCATCCCACACTAGTAGGTTGTGCATACGCTACTCATAAGTTGATACGCTAGGCATAGGTTGTGCATAGGTCATCATAGGTTACGCATACGCTGGACCTGCCCATCATAACTGTCAACCCACATCACAGTACGCCATGCATAGGTTGGATTATGCTTTGAATATGCCACCCTAGGCCTGCGGTAGGTTACATATAAGTTATGTATAGGTTTCGCATACGCTTCTGAAGATGCTGCGACTGCCCGCAGTGCAAAAAGGTTGGCTTATCTCGAACTATAACGTCTTTAATTTTATTGTGCCACATTACGTATACACCGCCGCCATACATCGTAATGTGACAGGCCCTTTACCTATTTAATTAGTTATTGTTAAATATGAAGCATATTACATAATGCCTTAATTGTTGCTTGGTCCAGTAAAGACTAAAGCTAAGATTCTATATATGTGGTATGCAGCAAATGTGACAAGGGGTATAGATATTGATGCGATTTTCGGTGTTTCTTTCTACAAATGTGTGAAGATAACTCAAAGTTACTGTTGTTTTCCATGGAAAATGGGGCGAATTCGCACTCGCATTCGCATTCATACTCATCGGTCCATGGGTCTATCCACTTGCCGCATTCGCATTTGCATTCACATTCGCATTCGCATATACATTTGCATTCGCATTCGCAATATTATTCAGACATATGGAAGCACTACTATACAATGACCAGCCAAATATATCAGACACAACCAACAATAGAAGCCTGTTTTGTTGATCGCAGTCGGTCTGAGGTCATGTGATATGTAGTTAGCGCCAATTGAGCGCAAGCAATCTTATTGCAAGGATTATCAAATCAGACAGAAGACAGCTGATAATTAAAAAAGAATGCAAGTATTTGCAGTGTGTCGCATCATGCCTTGATGTACCATGTCGGTTAAGTGTAAATACTCTGCATCCATACAGGCAATACAACAATGAGCGGCAATGACGCCATTATGGGCAACACTGGACGCGTAATGAACAGGTAGTGATAACATCATCAGGCCTCATCAGCAGGGTTACTAACCAGCACCATGCCAAGTGAGTAGCAGAAGGGAAAGGAACATCTCTCAGCAAGGAGCTACTCCGTTCTCATTGCTCTGCGGCAACATTTTGAGTATGTTTTGTTTTTTTGAGTGGTGAATTTATTTACCCTGCTCATAAAGGATTAGTGTGTTAACACTTGTTTTCACCGCTAGACAGCTCTAATGCAATTTGATTTAAATCTTTTGTTTTAGTAAAGATGTTGGCTTCCTTGCTTGTTGTTGCGAGGCTTCAGTGATAGGTGTTTCGATTGCATCACACTGCCGCATACCTTTCACTTCATGATTTATGATCTCGGATGGGTTCGGTCGCTAAGGAGTTAGTAGAAAGGTGTTCATTAATCTCTCCGGAGAGCAGGAGAAAATCCCTCTATGTGGGGGCGGTTGGACGGTACTGACAGATTGGGAGCAATGTGAAAGATGATTTAGGCAGCTTGCAGCACCTCAGTTTTAACAAAGAATGCGTTGTGATATACCATGGGGCATATCATGGAATATACCGCATTATATCCGATGATACATATCATGGGTTCTACTGTAGGACACAGGATGTTATATACCATGACATGTATCATGGCAGAACAATTGGGATATACCGAAGCACATATAACGGGGTATATTGTGGGATATATTATGGGATATACCGTGATATATTCCAGGGGTCCATGCTGATATGACCTTAGATGTTTCCAGGACGTAAACGTTCAACAACCAACCAACCGGGAGATATAACATAGGATATACTTTGGGACATTAAATCTAAAATGAGATGGAACAAATAATGTGATATGGGATGTGATATGCCATGCTATATACCATGGAACGTATCATGCGAAATACAATGATGTATATCAGCGGATATATACCATGTGTCTTATCAGTCTATTCCATGCCATGGGATACACATGTGTATATTAGAAAATATATATGGGAGGCACGTATCGAGACTCTTAATTTTTCTTTACATAATAGCTGGTTCAAACTGAGAGTGATCGGGCTTCTTTGAAAAGAAGAAGATATGGAAGACAATCACGAAGCCTGACAGAAGCTCCAATCCTCCTTTGAGAAACACCATCAAAGGCAGAGAAGAGGTACTGTAAATATCTAAGCAAGGCGGGCTTAGTGATATCACAAGAACACTCATAAAGCCAACCCTGTCTTCGCAGCATTCACAGCTGCACTTTCATGCATCCCCCCCCCCCCCCCGACCACCCACCCCAATGGGCCCCCCTCCCCTGCCACCACCCGTAACCATCATGAACAAACCATCAACACACCGAACATCCTACACAACTATCAATCTGTTTAAACACATTGAACATTATATAAGACAGACAAAATGTCTTGTCAACTATAAACTTAGCTTGTTTTATAAGAGAAAAAAATGTAATCCACAATGAATGTTTGAGTTGCCCCGAGTATACACTTTCTACTCAGTGCTGCTCCCCATTTTTGCATGAATTACAGTGACTGGTGCTGTACATTATACAGCAGGCGCCACTCCCTTAATTCTATAGGATAGGTGCTGTGACTAATACAGCGCTGATGAAACTTAGATTATTTAGACTGTCAATTCCAATAGTAAGATGGCCGTAAGATGAGCAGTGGGGGAATAGTGTGAAGTGACTATGTGTGCACACCACCTGATGTTGCTACGCCAGCAAGCCCAGTGATTCTCCCACGCTGTCCTGTTCACCAATGGGCAATCGCATGCAATGTCTATGGATACCCCCTACCTTATGTTGCTAGGACAGCAAACCCAGTGATTCTGTCTCTCTGTACCGTTCACCACTGGGATCTTAACCCCAAACCCTGGTCACGTGACCAGGTCCTGGTGACAGCTCCCAGACCGTGGCTGCGTCATTAGTTACTGCACGCCCATACACCCAGTGCAGCCGCTCACGGGGCGTCAATAATTTGTACAGCCGCACACGCTACAATCCAAGTGTATACCAGTGTATTAATCATGAATATAGACTGCACCACTCTTGTTCAGGCGCCGCCTTCCCTCCTGTTCTCAGCCCGCCTCAGTCTCAGCCCCCTCCCACCGCGTCTCGACATCGGGGCCCTCCTATGCCGTCTCAGACTCAGCCCCCTCCCTCCCTGCATCGGCCTCAGCCCCTCACACCTCACATTGGCCTCAGCCCCTTCCCACCAGATACGGCCGCAACCCCCTCCCACCATGCATTACCCTCAGCCCTCTCCCACAATGCATAGGTCTCAGCCCTCTCCCACTCGGCTACAGCCGCAGCCCCCTCCCACCCCGCATTGCCATCAACCCCCTCCCACCCTGCTACAGTCTCAGCCCCCTCCTGCCACGCCGTGGTCTCATCCCCCTCCCATCCAACCGCGGCCTCAACACCCTACCACCCCGCTACACCCTCAGCCCCTTCCCACCCCGCTAGAGCCTCAGGCCCCGCCCACTCCGCTACACCCTCTGCCCCCTCCCACCCCGCTACAGCCTCAGCCCCATCCCACCATGCCTTGGTATCAGCCCCCCTTCCACCCCACATCCGCCTCAGCCCCCTCATACACTGCTCCGGGTTCAGTCCCCTCCCACCCAGTCTCGGTCTCGGCCCCTCTCCCACCCCTCCCCACATTATCCCAGCACCCTCCCACCTTGTATCGCCTTTTGCCCCCTCCCACCCTGCTATGGTCTCCGCCCTGTCCCACCCCGCTAGAGCGTCAGCCCCCTCCCACCCCACATCGGCCTCAGCCCCCTCATACACTGCTCCGGGTTCAGTCCCCTCCCACCCCGTCTCGGTCTCGGCCCCTCTCCCACCCCCCCACATTGTCCCAGCACCCTCCCACCTGTATCGCCTTTTGCCCCCTCCCATCCTGCTACGGTCTCAGCCCTCTCCCACCCCGCTAGAGCGTGAGCCCCCTCCCATCCCACATCGGCCTCAGCCCCCTCCCACCCTGCATCGGCATCAACACCCACCCACCCCGCTACGGCCTGAACCCTCTCCCACACTACCTCGGCCTAAGCCCCTGTCCCACCTCCGCCCCTTCCTTTTCCTCCTCTCACAGTTCCCCACCTACCCACCACCACCCAGTCCACCCCTTCATCACCCTCTTCCAGCACGTCTTCATACCCTGCTCACCCGCTGTCACACTCACACTCCTCCCCGTCCTCCCCCACTCTCACCCTGCCCCTTTCTCATCGGCTCATCCTTACCCCATCCTACCCTGCCCAATCTCCCCCCGCCCCCCCCCCCCCCACACGCCGCACTATCATCATCCAGTATAATCCTCCCCTTCGTCCACCAACCTCCCATCTCCCCGTGCCCCCCCCCCCACCCCTCTTGCACCATCCCGTCAAATACCTTAACCATACCGGCGTAGCCTCGAGTCCACCCGTCACCTCCACTCTGACCCCCTGGTCCATCCCTCAGATGCTGACCTTTGTGCTCAGCTCACGTTGCACTTCCGCTCATATGAGGAGAGAAGGGTTGTCCCCGGAAATGTGTGCATCCGATGTGGAAGCATGATATAAACAACTGCGACCACCCAATTCCATGCACCGGGCGCGGTGGCCGAATCGGTAGAGCATGGGCTTCGATTGCGGGAGATCGGGAGTTCTTTTCCTGGTTGAGTCAAAACACTGACTTATAAAATTGATACTTTTCCCTTCCTAGCCTAGCGCCCAACATTATTAGCATAAGGAAAGGATTGGTTAGATCAGTGTCAGGATAATGTCACTGAGTGGTATATCGGGTCATGGTGCTGCCAGCCAGATTCTCAGTGGGGCAGCACTATAAAGTTCCCATGAGTGTGCACTGTTACAAGTCAGTATATGTCCTGATATGACCTTATATGTTGCCAGGACATACAACTCCAACAACAAACGAACCAACCCAATTCCATGCAATTAAGGTATGGATAACGGATTGTCGTCTACAAGTAAAACTTGAATCGTAGTTAATGAGGCAGGCTTTATTTGAGGGAGCAATTAAGTGGGTGTTTGTAGTGAAATACATGTGCTGGTGCATTAAGTCGCAACATCATCCAGCAAACATATCATTCAAGATGTAATGAAGCTATGTCTGCGAAGCTTATGTCGTACTTACCTACATTATGGCCCTGCTAACTGAATCCTCTAAATGCATATAGATAGTGAAATTTGTCTGTCTCTGGCCACCTTCAGTGGATCTTCCTTTGAGGAAACCATTTAGTGTTATGTTACATCCACAGAGCGATTGGGGAGGGAGAGACTTGTGTTACATCCTACCAAAATCCAAGGTAATAATATGAATAAGCAATGCTTAGGACCGACCCCACTCCCCCGCCCACATTAGTAGAAATTATGAAACTGTTTATAGACTGGGCGCTGAAAACCATAGAAATACATGCTGAAAACGTCGACGGCAGTACAAACTTTGATTTTATTCACAATTAATAGAAATACATAAAGATTTTGCATAAACCTGGAAGTTTAGAATTACAAACTAGTCTATTGACATACATATACATGCTCAGAGAATTATGTATTTATTATTATGCAATTCAACACGAGTATATTATTAACCAATCGGTGACCCCGAATAACGTAAATACATGACAGCCTCACCGCAGTATATCGACGAGCGATTTGTGTTTCCGTTTGCTGGATTTTTCTCATTCTGTTATTCAACACGAGTTAACAAATGGCGGCGCCCATAGAGGGCTATTTCTGTTTCCGTTTGCTGGATTTTGGTGATTTCATTTCCCACCTCTATGAATACAGGTATTGTTTATGTATATATGTACACATGTTAGTCCTTAGCCTCCCCGTGGGAGGGTCGGTATTTTGATGGGTACCGACTTGTGACAGTGTGCAATAATGGCAACTTTATAGCACTGCCCCACTGGGTGACCAGGCCGCCGGCCCCATCCACCAATATCTCACATAATCACAGTATCCTGACACTGTGCCACTCAACCCTCGTCCTATCATATTAATGTTGAGCGTCAAGCTAGGGAGCGACAAGTATCAATTATACAAGTCTTTGGTTTGACTCGACTGGAAGTGGAATTTGACTCGACTGGAACTCCCGACCTTCCACACGGGAAGCCTGCTCTCTACCGACTGGAATTTACTGGTGGAAACAGCTTTAAGGATCGTGTCTGAATTGTGTGTAAAAACCTAGCAGTAAGAAGAGGATGTGTTGGATGATGGAGACTGCTGAGTTAGTCATTTGGTTTCTGACATCAGCACAGGTAGTTGGGAAACTGCACTTAACCATTGAAGGAATTTCAGAAAGTGATTAAAGCTGCCTAATCCGAGGAAAGCATCACATTTTCAAAACCAAAGCAGTGACCAAAATTTGATTCTACATATCAAACTTAGACACTTATGCGCATATTAAGAATTTTTACCACATAGAACTTAGAAGGGAATGCAAAATTAATTTCATAGAAGCCATTACTGCAGAAGCCTATTATGATGGCAGAGTTTTGGTGTGCTTGCAAACCTTACCTTGGCGTGTTTATACTTCAAATATTTCAAAAGTTAGCCATTTAAAATAAAAGTGACTTCAAACTAAAGTGAGCTCGATAATAATGACTAGATAATAATATCTCAGAAAATACCAGCAACTCAAAAACATCGGACTATGCAACTCTATCTAAAGCCCTGGTCCGGTACATGTTAGTGAACGTAGTTGAACATAGGATAGATTAACGTGGATGAAACGTGCTATCACTACGTTAAAATATGTTAAGGTATGGCAGGTCACCCACCTAATAAATAAATACATTACGGTACAGATAAATATGTTATGGTACGGATCCCGGTATGTTATGGTATGGATCCCGGTATGTCCAACTACATTGAACTACATGGCACTATGTTGAACTACATTACCCTCCACTACATTCAATTATGTTCAACTTCGTCCACTAATGGCTATGTTACCATGGCAGAATGGCCAAATTTTGTGCCGGTCAAAGTATTCTAGGGTACGCTAGAGTATGCTAGAGTATGCTAGAGTACAGTAAGAAGTACGCTAGAGTATGCTAGAGTACACTAGATTACTTTATCATCACATAGGCTACATCTGCCTTAAAAGTAGTGATCTTTTGAACATGTCCAAAGCTTAAATCGGAACTCACGGCCCACACACATTCTTATCACATTCTCATCACTGAGTTGTATGGATGATGGTACGTTCAATTACATTCAACTATGTTCAACTACGTTCAACTAGGTTAGCCTCCACTATGTTCAACTACGTTCACAAACGTGTATGTGACCGGGCCTTAAGGCTGGAGGCATTGCACAAGTATGGACATATTAATCAACTATGATATTTGGGATATACTGCTGCTGTATATTACAAGGAGGTTTGGCTGGGTTCTATTGATTAGTGGTTAATATGTGCGCGCGTAGTGTTAATCTTACGTGGTTAAGGTTTGATACGGGCTGACTGGATGGGTAGTAGTTTCTGCTTTGTGTGGACAGTGAAGTTTGTAGTGTTCCATGATATATGGCAGCAGAGTTCCGTGACATATTCCTCATCCGATAGTGATGCGGCTAGTCTGATCCTGACTGGCTCATTTCGATATCTTTGTTTAGCACTAGGATTCAATCAGCCACTTGAAGTGAAGAAGTCAGGCTTGATGTCGAAGGGACGTGGTTGAGTGCATGAGGGGCGCACAAGATAAAAATAAATAATACTGCTGGATTGGTGTTGAATAAACAAATTGAAATAGTGTGGTGAACACAATTGTAAGTTGGGTTAAACGTAGTTTATTTGGCGTAGTTAGCTAGCGTGGACCTAGAACGGTTAGCCATATTAAACTTGGAGGACTTAGGCATGGTAGAGCTATACATCTAGTTTATACAAATGGTAGAATTGGATTCGTCAGAAATAATAGAATATTGCAATATTTAGACATAGTAGAATTAGGCATAGCATGGATAGTAAGCCATGACATGCTTGCTGTGGTGAATAGTCATAACCTTCCCATGCAAAAGGTTTTGGGTTCTAATCTGGACCGAATGAAACAAATGACTTTCAAAATTGATGCTTTTCACTATCTAGCACTAGCAGTATAGCCTAGTGATTGGCATTACTAGAATAGGACAGGGGCTGGTTAATTCATGATCAGGATCATTTGACTGGGTGGGAAATTGGGTTATGATGGTGGAGTCTGGTCTATCAGTGGGACAGAACTGGGTATCTGTCATAAGTGTTCACTTGTATAAGTTGGTACGTGTCCTGATATAACCTGATATGTAGCCAGGAGGTAAAACCCCAAAGAAGCAAACATATATGTGAAACTTCCACTGGGTGTATATTCTAGACGCAGTGCCAACATAAGACCAAATGTTGCAAGTGGGTAGAAATAGTAGACATAGCTATAAATTACAGATCTACCCCTTGAAGGTGATATATATCTCATTTTAATTAGACAGGAATGGTAGACGCCGAGGTATATCCTGGCACTGATGTTAACGAGGTGGTGATGAGTGGTAGAACGTGTGAATATGTGGGTGGGTGGGAGGGTGGGGTGATGAGGTGGGGGATTGAGGAGAGGGCTCAGGAAGAAAGAGTGGATGGCAGTCGCACGGGACCTCGGCAAAGATCAGAAAAGCAACTAGTGTTTCTAAGTGGGATTGATCCTCCCTGAGCATCCGCTGGGAATCTTGGGCTAACACTCGATAATTGGTCCACATCTCTCGCTTCCGCCTGGCCGGTCCTACCTTTCGTGACGCTAACAGATTCCATTCCGCCGTTAACACCCCCCCATCCCCCCGCCCCCCCACTCCCCCCCCCCCACATTCCGCCATATCGCTCTCACACCACCTCACTGAACCAACTCACCACCCCCTCCCCAACCCACACACTCCCCCCCTCCCTGCCTCGTTCCCTCCCTCACCCACTTCCGCACAAACAAATACCCACCGGAAGTCATCTCCCTTAATAATTTCCCAATCTCTAACGGCCAACCCGCCTTCTTCCGGAGGACTGTGCCGATAATTGTACCCTGAAAATTAATTAGGATGATTAACTTGTTCGGTTTCGCCAATCACGATCGCAGTCACTCCAAGAACAAATTAGCGACAGTCGCCGAGCTGTATGGGCCACATAAACTGTCAGTGGAGTCAGGGCGAAATTGATTTGTGGTGGCAGTAAATTGGTTATACTGTCATTTAATGGTGGACATTAACACGCCTTGTAGATCATAATGCATCGGTAATAACTATAATATATATAAGTGAATATGTTCACAGAAAATAGCAATTTAATCATTACACACACTGATAGTTCTGTCATAAATTAAGTGGTTATTTTGGGCGTGAATCGGTCATTCCTGAACCACCTGATAGTGTCAAAAATATAGATCAAACACTCAGTGCAGCTAAACCTGAACACATAGAGACGGTAGGAGAGTAGTTTCCAGGTCACATAGGCCTACTGACCTTATAACCTAGATATAGGCACCCTATGACCAAGATACAGCTGCTACTGCACTCATCTTATAACCAAAATATAATTGTTCTATGCACACCTGCTAACCTGGTTCCTTCACACGCCACTAGGAGTATCGAGCTGCGATATTTATACCCACGGAGAAGGGTGGTGGCGACACCAAGCGGATCATACCGGAATTGGTTCTCCCATTACAGCGTGCTCCTACTGGCCTGCTAGTGCTAGCCTGGTATTGCCTCGTGATTCGGCGTGTTTGTTTGTAGGAGTTTTACGTTCTAGTAATAGCCAATGTCATGTCAGGACGGTGGTGATTCTGTGTCTCATGGGTTTGTTTGTTGTCGTTTTACGTCCCAGCAACATCTAAGGTCATATCAGGACGGGTACCGGGTTGTGACAGTGCACACTCTTGGTGACATTATAGTGCTGTCCCACTGGGAAACCAGGCTGCCAGCACCATGACCTGATATCCCACTCAGTTACATTATCCTGAGATTGAGCTAACCAGTCCTTGCCCTATCCTATTAATGTCAAGCGCCTGGCTAGGAAGCGACAAGTATCAATTGTTAAGTCATTGGTTAGACTCGACCCGGGTTCGAACCCACGACCCCACGATCTATCGTGTTCGATGGGAACTGCCCGGAGTGGTAAATGTCACCTATGTTACTGTACGTTGTTTGTTGAAGTTTTAGGTCCAGACATCATTTAATATCATATATCGGGATTGGCACCGACTTGTGGCAATGCACACTCACGACGACCTTATAGTGATGCGGCACGGGGAGACCAGGCCTCTCGCTAAATGTAATGGTAATTAAGTGTATTCCCGGTAGTTTAGCAAGGTATTGATTGATCTATTAAAGTTGCATAGTCCGATGATTTTAAGTTTCTTTAATTTGTTCTGAGATAAATATATAAAATTTACTTTCATTTGGGGTAACTTTTATTTGAGGTATTTTAAGTGCAAACCTGCCAAATTAATTATGCCAAGCACACCAACACTCTGACCCTATAGGCTTCTGCAGTAACATGTCCTATTAAAGTAACTCAGTACTCTATTATAATATAAGTTCTATAGGTTATAAATGCATCAATATCTAAGTTAGACATGTAGAATCAAACCTATGTAATTGGTTTGGTTTTGAAATGCTGATGCTTCATCACTTCATCGGACTATGCAGTTTTAAGCCGAGTGCTTTATTCATGAGGGAGTTCGGGTGTAGCAGGTATCTGCCCTCACTGCTGGGCGTGTAGACAGGCAATAACGTGAGGGGAACATCACTGTTACACAGGGCCATTAGATGAGTTGCACGCACGCAGAGCGCGCGTGAAAATTACATCAGAGACGTGGCGTGATT
The DNA here is from genome assembly GCA_030323885.1 of Branchipolynoe longqiensis. Taxonomy (NCBI): domain Eukaryota; kingdom Metazoa; phylum Annelida; class Polychaeta; order Phyllodocida; family Polynoidae; genus Branchipolynoe; species Branchipolynoe longqiensis. The sequence goes on along the minus strand of CM059187.1, from coordinate 56,639,355 downwards.
GTTTCGTCATGATGAAATAGCATGACTGAATCTAGCCTATAGGCTAACCCGTGCAGACGCCGCTATTACCTTAGTGTTGCGAACTGACACTAGGTGGCAGCGCGGCGCAGGCTGACACACGTGGAGATTGCGACAGACAGAACTGGTTCCGCGTGGAATCTCCAGTGGGCAGCACTGTTGCAAGCACAGAGTGCCCATGGGCGGTTTGGGCATGTAATACTAATAGAGGATTTCGGCCACCAAACCGCCCTCTGACGGGAATGACAAGAAGTTGTGTTATGGGTAGGTCTGCAGAACTAATGCATTGCATAGCACCCAAAGCCACAGGCGACAGGACATACATACGGGAAACTATGATAGAAAAACCGATTATGATTATATTAGAAAGGTAATGCCTTTCAGTTAGTGCCCAGATGTAGATATAGATTAGTAGTTACTTTGAAGATTAAGTTCGTCTTACTTTATTCATGTTTTCATTATTATGATGGTTCAGAAAACAATACGGCGAATGCGTGGGATGCAGCAACCATTGAAGGCTAGCCTCTGCAGCAAGTCCCTGAACACTCGATCAGTGGTCAGAGACTGGTTAGGGACTGATGGGCAACTGGTTGCATTCGATTGCAGATCAGCCACAAACCAGTCCCCGACCACTTACTAACTGATCGCCAACCAATAGCAATTTATCACCAAGTGATCGCAAACTGATCGACAATCAATCGCTAACCAATCATGAAATGATCATCAACCAATCACCAATCATCACCACGTGTTTTCTAAGTGGTTGCAGGTGGTTACCAGCGGTGTTATGGTTGTCAATCATTTGGTGACAAGTCAGCGAGCGATCAGTCGGCGACGGTACCCGATTATTCGCAAACCTATGAAAAAGCTTTGTAACCTGCTGCTGACCATGTTGGTAGCAATGAAGGTATGGTGCAAACATTGCTGGAAAATGGTTGCCAGAAGCCAGGAGGTAGGTGACCACTGACAGTCTTTTTGCGACCACTTTCACCCAAGTGCGACTTCTTGCGACCATCTGAAACCAAGCAATTTGTGTTAGTGGGGCCGCAAGTGGTTTTAAAGCAAGCCTAGTGTGACTGTGTTCTCCCATATGCCACTACCAATATTTGAATTATGAAGTGTACCACTACTACCATACTAAGGCAAAACAATACACTGAAAGATACCAACAATATATACATATATAACTACTACCATTGCGAAATAACTATATATAGGTACTCCAAAGTGTGCGGATACGCTGTCCACATCGCGAAATCTGACATAATTGAACCATTCTAAAACCACTTCAATCTTCACTATTTCTGCTTTGTTTGAAATATAAATTAAACTTCAGGTGAATGCCTGTTATTTTGTCTTTTAGGAGGTTCAATTCTTTAATTAACATGATGAAAGAAATTAGAGTGAATGGACACTTGTTTGCAAAACAATGAATCTTTAAAACCGCATAATTTCGGAACTTTTCAAAGGATCCATATACATCTTATATGACTGGAATCGGATCTAGACACCTATATAATTTTAAACACTGAAACATTAAATTAAAAAATCACTTTGGAGTACCTACTATATCACTACTAGCATTATATGCGTTATTATTATTACCATCAATAAGCATATTGCATACAAGAAATGGGACTGCGTGGGAAATTAATATATAATATATGCCATGAAATGAGTCATTGGATGAGGTGCTCATGACTCAGTGCTAGCACAGGAAAAGGCCTCTACGCCGCGCCAGGAGTTAAAATCCACCGGGATGGGAGGTTCGCTGACACAAGAAATAACGATCACCTTTATCATTTATATTCACATAATGGAATACATAGCACATATAATAGCAGTATTGAGTATTCAGGTTAGCAAGGTAGCCAGGTCTGCTCCTAGACACAGCTAGTAATTATTCCAATCCGCTGATTATGCTTTCCCAGCATGGACACCAATGCTGCCACTAACTCAAGCACTCCATGTTTATGTCCCCGCTGTTTGCGAGCTTAGAAGACAGGCATCTAATAAAACCGCGTCCAGCCATGCCAACAGATCAGCCATCAACTTGTGATGGGCTCGTTCGGTGGGTGTGCATCCCGGTAGTTAATCTACCAAGATCGCTGGGTAAATGCCAGCAGAGGCACGTGTACTCTCCCCAGGTGACCAGCCACGAGCCCACTTCAACGAACCGATCCGATCCGACGGACTCAAGGGAGCGTCGCCCGATTGACTTGTTAGCAGTGCAAGCATTGCTTAATTGGAGTTTACAGCCGAAAGAAACCTGCCTAGACTCACCCTGTAAACTTGACGATGGAGATGTTAACAGTCTCCAGTGATTGGTTTTTGTTTTCTGTCGCAGAAGCACGATGTAGATATAGTGCATGCATCAAGAAGCCCTGCACCGCCCTCATTTAAGGCAGTCTGTAACTTGGAGGGGGAATCTCCCGTTGGATGGATGGTCGTCAGGTAATTACAGCTGGTGCGAAGTAGGTACTTGTATCAGTTTAGATTTAGATGCACGTCTACTATCTACTTAGGAAATCGATTTCCTTTTATTGTTTACTTTTTAAAATGATTATCTCGCTCAGCAGTAGCATGATTAACTATATATGTAATAAGGCTATTCGGAGTGCATTTCCGCTGATCCTTCAGGAACCACTGGTTCTGTAATGCCAGCATTAACAAATACAGAGTCGCAGCTACAGCTTAGATGCATGGTAGCTTGGTGAGTTGGTGATTGATCGGATATTTTCACTGCAATCTACGTTAGAAACAAATCTATGGCAGGAACCCCACCAAGCTTGATCAACAGGACGCATGTGGTTATAGGTTCTAAGTGAGTTTAATACCCCTGTCACACTACGACGTAACGAGCCAACGTGAGCCTAACGTGATCATTTTTCGTCATTACGTTGCCGTACGTTGGGTCACGTTATGATGACGTCATAATGACGTTAGAGTGACGTCGAGCTACATCATGTTACGTCATGTTACGTCGGCGCGCGTCGAGGTTTTGAACCTGTTCAAAACTTTCGACGTATCTCAACGTGAAGCCGTTACGTTGGGATGACGTGACAATGACGTTAGGTTGACGTTCCGCGATCGTTATAGCAACGTAAATGACGTTAGAGTCACGTTATGTCACGTCAGACCGACGGCCCGGGTGGGAGCAACGTGTGGGCAGCGTTTTGCACGTTACGGTCCACGTTACGGTCACGGTGTTACGGTCACGTTACGGTCACGTTACGGTCACGTTACGGTCACGTTACGGTCACGTTACGGTGGCGTTACGGTCACGTTACGTCCACGTCGCACCCGTTACGGCGACGTTACGCTCACGGTACACTAACGCCCGGTCACGTCGCCAATTATCCCTCCCCCCTAACGTTGTCACGTTACAGCTAAGGTCACGACGTACACCCACGTTACTTTCACGTTACGCTCACGTCCACAATTTGCATATTACGCCCATAACGTCGACGTAATATAATTATTTTCACGTTCTGCCTACGCTGACGTAGTCACGTCGTAGTGTGACAGGGCCATTAGGTAGGGCATTGACTGAAAGATATGGCTGAGTGTTGGTACCAACTCCAACTTCGGCCATGACAGCTGAACGTGTATCTTGGCGTGCTGGATCACAGCTTCCCTCATTCCTGAAAGAAAAAATGCTCTGCTGAGACTGACACTGGTCAACATCCGGGGTAGGTTCAATGGGCGAGATGGTGCCACCGGTACAGTGTTGTATCTTACGGAGGATAACACAAATAATAATAAGAAGTAATATTCCGTTAGTATCTTTATACTCGCAAATACCAGTATGCTCATACACACAAGAGAGGAAGTGGGAAGGCACTAGTGCCCAAATGCAAAGATAGGTGGCCCTAGTGAATAGCTAGTCCAGAATATTGAGGTAAATTATTGGACTAAACAAATTAGGGCCCTTTATGGGGATTGAAGCCCGATTGATATTGGATGATTATCAAACTATGAATTAAATGAATTCAGTGCTCATATCAAATGTGCAAGGTGCTCCAGCCCTTTTGGAACAAACCTATTCTTAAAGGGATTCATTCTCTCGATTTCGCGTTTAAATATTAGTTATGTTGAGTAGTAGATCCTCAGCATTCAGTATATTTTTTAGCAAACAGGGATAAACAGGAAGTAAGCCAGAAAACATCACACACCATTAGGAGACGCCATCCTATACAACCTATGCGCAAGAATATAATACAAAACCAACGAAATTGGAAACTTCTCGATTTTACATCATAAGGAAGTTTACAGAAATTATTGATAAAGGAGATCAATCCATATGGATTATGAACTCTAGTTCACAGCGGCAAAAACAAGTGTATGCACTTCATCGTTATGAGAAGAAGAAACAAACAATCACACACACAAAAAAGATAGCCTAAGTACAAGTAATTTACATCTGATATCGCAGTGAGTAGTCTGATGTCAATTATATTAGATAAGGTAGGCCATTATAATGGATATCATCATTGATAATATGTTTGCCCCATTTAGGCAGGATCCCAATATGGTCTAACAATCAATGAACACATTTAGCAATTAATATCAGGGCACAATTTAGACAGTAAATCATAATGCAACATTATGTGAGAGGTGAATGAAGCATGAGTCGTCCTGTTACATACCAGCTCCTAGAGGTAGGTCTAGGGTAGAGGTGTAGGGTTGCCAGTGTCAGTGTTGAGCGTGCGTGTCACTGATTGAGTCCATGAGAACTGTAAATCAAATACCACTCCACTCCAACTCCTGCTGTCACAAACAATCTGACAATCTGACAATCTGACAATCTGGATAGCAAAGCATTCAGAGGCTGTTATGTCGGCCAGTCTGGGACATGCAGCCGAACCAGTCGGCTTGACCCAGTTGCCAATGTCATAGTCTGCCGGCTCTCATTGACTCCAGGTGGTGCCAATCTCGGATTTTATTTTAGCACATATTGAAGTTGGACGAAAGGTGACCATTATTGGATGATATTCTGATAATACATATCTGGATTTGGGGAATATGGTAAAATAGCAGAAGGAATTGTCTACCTCTTATGGATTTGGTCACGTGATTTTAACATGTAATCGTTACATGAATATGCTATGTACCTCATTGGAAGATCACACTTAGAAGGGGTTATTTGAGCTCAAACCCACTACATTGGCTGACGTGCCCAGCATCAGTAAATTGTATGTACCCTGCGGCTATACTACGTAGCTAGGTGATGTCACATAGGGAAGGGTCGACTTTCCTAAGTTACAGTGCATTCTCAAACCCTTCAAATTTACATTCAAGAATAGTATGGTTTGCACCGCTAAATGACAATTATATCAAGTTGACCTCATAGACATTCAATCCATGGTTGGGTTCTACATACCTTCTATATGAGAGGTTGTTTCAAAATATACAAACCATGACTCGCAATATGCGATCCTGACAATTGTGACAAACTAAAATGGTTTGGTCATGTTCCTGCTTCTTTATTGTTCAACATTATAATTTGATATGGCTAAGTACCTTATTTGAACCAATAATTATGTGTGAGCTATTTCACCATGTGTAAAGGAGCTGATCCTAACAAGTTCTCGAATATCTACACACAAAGACTACCTTACCTAAACAATTGGTAGAAAGCCCTAAATGTCACATGATTGCGATATATTGCTGCTCTTCATTGAATAAATAGACCTTTGGTGTTGGTGTCTGGGAGGAGAAAGCAGCCCCATTAAATACTATCGCTAAATGCGCATGAACCATGTGGTAGCAGGTGAATATATTGCCTCAATTGGTCGCCGTTTCTTGCACTCTTGTCCTATATGATGCCATCTCCAAGTACACATTACCCCGTCAGGTTGTTTCGGGTAGTTCACAATTTAATGTCCAATTGGCACAGCAGAGGTGCCAGGCTAGCCTCAGTTTATTGTGGATGGGCCACTCTGCTCGGAAAATAAACCGCCACCCTCACTACTGGCTTAATGCAGCAGTGGTTATAGTACCCATGCATTATGCAAATGAACTATAGCCACATAATAGTATTGTATACGCCCTGTGGTAAATCGCACGCGGTGTGATATTCAAAGCTCGGGTTAGTCAGGATATGTAGATAGCAAGATATAAAGAAATAAATATGATTTCGAAAGTAAGCAGGATGACCATTGGCTCACAGCGTGGAGGAGACTGGAAGGAGAGAATTCCCATTCCGCAGTGAATATCATGGAGGTTAAGATGGTTAGAAAGAAACTATAAGCAAGGGGCTGTCGGTAGTTACATCCACATAATACATTATACAGTACATATTATATATATATCTCGGTTGTGGTGGCCGAATCGGTAGAGAACATGATGTCTGTGTGGAAGGTCAGGAGTTTGAAACCGAGTCAAAGCAATGACTTACAAAAGGTACACCTGTCGCTACTTAGCCTGGCACTCGAGATTATTCGGATAGGGCAAGATCTGGCTAGCTGAGTTTGAGGATAATGTGGCTGAGTGGGAAATCGGGCGCTGCCCTCTCAGGCAAGGAGCCGCATAGACAAGCAGGGCATTGGTAGCGTGGTGATATCGGGGAGCCTAGTTGGTGTAATGGTTAGCCCACTGGCCCAAAATGCAAAGAGATGTGAGTTCCAGTCCAGCTCTAGGTGCAGTATTTCCCATTTCCATCACCCCACATGAGAATATTATGTGGGGAATGTTACGAGGAATACTGTGATTCATTTTGTCGATAGAAAGATGAACCGAAAACGGTTTTCATACTTGTAATTTAAGAATGAATTTAAACTGCCAGTTAGCATGCACCCAACATGATCCTTGAAAGGCACGAACTGTGCAAACCCTGTCTCAGACTGTTTAACTTCTGCATATTGCAAAACACAGGTATCTACACCTGGCTACGGACTGCACGCCAAGTTTCATGTAGCTTAGAATTAGAACATTTATATAATATTACTTGGAGGATTGCGTACTACTTCGAAAGTTTGTTAATGAGCATATATATTCCATTTGTTGTACCACCTTATATAGTTTACTAAATGGATTCTATTAATTATTAATGAAACTTTTCTTTTTCTATGGGAATTTGTTTCCCTTGACCACAGATATATGATTGTGAGCTTTCTAATTTAATTAGTGTCTATTGGCACATAATTGATTGTCTGCTTTTACATGTAAAAGCGATGGTTTGAACAAAAAACAAACATTTCTCACCGTGAATATGGCCTATGCTGCCGACACAGCGTAAAGCAACCACCAATCAATCAATCAATCAATCATTTGTTGTGCTGAAATAAAGGGCACGAGTTCAGGTGCGTGTTGACGGATATTAACTGAAGGTTAAAACATTGATAATAAATAAATAAGGAATGTGGCAATTTTGGCTATATCGGCTCCATGCAACGCATTCAAAAATAGTGATATGTACAACATTAACTGGATGCAAGCGATGTCTGAAAACAGGCTAACTCCGGTTATTATAGGTTTTATCTCCTATTAGCTGATGGATATCCATTGCCATAACCTAGGAAGATCCTTTAACTGACTGGTTCATGTGATTACCACCATCTTGTTTCTTGAAACTATAAATACAATAAATCAGGGAGTCTCACTCTCCTACCTTTCACTCTTTATCTACTTTCCTTCCTTGCCTGTAGTGATTTCTTATTAGCCTATTTACACCACTCAAACCGCCAGCCGTCGACTTTACACTAGGAAGATCCTTTAACTTTATGTGATTTTCGAAAAGATTTGCAAATATCCTGGCACATCTCTTATCAAGAGTCAACTGATCCAGGATCCATTTTTTTTCTTTCTTCATTATTAAGCCTCACTGCATGTGAAAGGTCGGTTCTCTTGAAGACCGTTAAGTAATTAGTTTTGGAATAAGGTGACAAATAGTGTTTGAAAAAAGGCAAGTCGGAATGGGAAAATTATCGAGATAATAAGGGTTTGAATTTCTTAAGGCAGTTGTTTGGAAAATAAAATAATGACGATTTTCCGATTTAAAAAAAAATTAAAATGTGCATTGTATTTCCTGATTACAGACAGTTGGTCGGGTTAAAGTGCGACATCAGCATATGTCTCATATTTTAGTTTCATTGGAAGTGCCAGATCCCCCCATCAAATGCTGTGCCTGGCCTTACTAACCTGGGTTGGTTGGTTGTTGTAGTTTTTATGTCCGGGTAACATGACGGCTTCCCACTTGTGACAGTGTGCCCTCATGGCAAGTATATAGTGCTGCCCCACTGAGATACTAGGCCACCAGGACCAGGACCTTATATCCCACTCAGTCGCATTATCCTCACACTCAGCCAACCAGTCCTTATGCTATCCTAATATTGCCGAACGCCTGGCTAGGAAGGGAAAAGGATACATGGTTAATAGTCATTGGGTGGTTAACTCGACCAGGGTTCGTACCTGTGGGATCGAATCCCATGATCTACCAAACGCGAGACGGACGCTCAACTGATTCTACTAACCTGACAGTTCGCCACCCACAATGGCTACCTTTTGTTTTTCACGGTGAGTAGTTTAAGGAAATGAGGTTAAAATATAAGATGCCTGTGTACAAAAGACAGCAAAGAGAATTGTGGCACGACTGCTGAATACAGAAGATAGCTGCGCAGGAAAAACTGAAATAGTTTCATTTCATTATTATTAAATACACCAAATACATCTTGCTTATTTTTTTCAAGAGAAATGTACCATTGTCATGTCTTGCTTTTTTTCACTTCCATCTGGAGTAGGCCCCAAGTCATGACTATACCCATAAAGGTATATCAAAAATGCATGATATCCACTTGGTAAGGAATATAAAGACATCGTAGACGTTTTAATTGAAATTGATTGTCACTTTTGTTTTCCATTTATTTTCACTGATTATGATTGCAATGTTATGTGCAGACTTGTGCCAAATAGGTCAACAACCGCTTCACCACAATGAGTTGAGTTGTTTTACATTTAAAGCCCCAGTCAGACCTCACCGGATTGAGGAACCAGATAGAAAAAAGACACTGTCCGCTGAAATACGGCAATGTATGGTTTATATACAGTTGGCGTTTGGCTTGTCAGTTATCTGTCTGGTGGCGTCCGGCGGTGTCCGGTGTGGCAGTAAATCGCAAACACCTGGAAATTGCACACCCCGGGGTTTGCGATTTACTAGGAAATCACAAACCCCCCTGGAAATCGCAAACCCCCCTGTGTTTTGGGACCGATTCGGGCCAAATCTATTCAATGCGACCATATTTAACAGAATTACATACTCAAATCGTGAAATTTCATTAAATTAACCCTAAATTCGAAGCGTTATTAAGGCTACCGCCGCATTGGCGGCGATATTAATCGCCGAACGTAATGTAAACAAATCGCCGCTGCATCGACGTCGCGTTCCATACTGGCGGCGGCGGCGATTTGTTTACTTTACGTTCGTCGATTATAGAGGGGGTGTAATGACGTCACGAGACAACTTCCAGTGGCCATATTGGATTACATATGAAAGGCTTGGAAGTGCTTACATTGTGTTTATTTACCAATTTGTTGGTTTATTTGTCACTGTTTTGAGCAGTTTGGCCTCAAAAGTTGGGAGAAATGGTTTTTTTGATGGAGGAGAAATATTGTTTTAATCATGTAGCCTCACATCGTTGCTAAAGCGCAGTATGTTGACACTTTGAATGCTCTGTTGAAGAATTAGATAGGTTCAGGCAGTACCCACTAGGTGGCGCCACACACTTAGTGTTCTTGGTATATGACAGGGGGCGCCATAGGTGGTATTAAGTGTACTCCAAGATGGCTAACCCCTAAGTGATGACATCACATGCACTCCTTCTATATCGCCGCCAATGCGGCGGTAGCCTTAATAACGCTTCGAATTTAGGGTTAAATTGGTAACCAAATAAGTGAAATTTGACCAATTTAACCCTAAATTCGAAGCGTTATTAAGGCTACCGCCGTAACGGCGGAGATATTAACAGTTATATTTTCGAATCGATATACGTAAAGTAAACAAATCGCCGCCACCGCCGAATGGGGGGTTTGCGATCATATTTAACAGAATTAGCTACCAAATAAGTGAAATTTGACCAATTTAACCCTAAATTTGAAGCGTTATTAAGGCTACCGCCGTAACGGCGGAGATATTAACAGTTATATTTTCGAATCGACGAACGTAAAGTAAACAAATCGCCGCCGCCGCCGAATGGGGGGTTTGCGATCTCCAGGGGGGATATGCAATTTCCTAGGAAATCGCAAACCCCCCATGCCCATATATGGCATGGGGGTTTGCGATTTCCTAGGAAATCACAAGTGGGGGTTTGCGATTTACAGGGTTTGCGATTTCCTGCTACACCGGTACAAGTTTTGAACATGCACAAAACTTGTACCGGACACCACTGGACTGAGGTGTAAGGTTGGTGTCAGTTTAAGTCCGTTACTCATCCGTTAGGTGTCTGTTTTGTACCCTGAAGAATCCATTGATGGTGCTGCGGGAATTAGGTCCGTCGGTTTTTGGCACATGTGTGAACAGTCCGGTAGATGTTCGGTAGGTGTCCGGTTGGTGTCCGGTTGATGTCCGTTTGGTGTCCGGTCTGTCCGTTTGATATTCGATTGCCATCCGGTTCTCGTCTGGTCCTCGTCCGTTGATGATTCATTAATGTATGTTAACGTCCATTTAGCATCCATTTAGCATCCGGTTAGCATCTGTTTAATGTCCATTTAGCATCCATTTAGCATCTGTTTATCATCCATTTAGCATCCGTTTAGTGTCCGTTTCATCCGGCAGCCGTTGGAACAGTTTCACACCGAACACCACTGGACTAGACAATTTTTTGCCCGGTGGTGTCCGGTACTCAGTCCGGTAAGGTCTGACTGGGCCTTTAACCTTTTAACCAGTGTTTACGTCAACATTACAACATTATCCTAACCTAGCCCCATGCATGGAAGGGACAACTGCTAGTCGGCTACCGTGAATTATTCAAATTTTTGCTCAGTCTCAGGCGGGGATCGAAACCACGAATTTATATCAGAAAAAAGAGCCCCAAAGTCTCCCAGAAGTCAAGATCTGGCCTGATAATCATCATAGATACTAGTTAGGACGCAAAATAAATCCAAGACCCCCACCCCCTTTCCCAAATGAGTCAGTTCTCTAATGCAATGGCCACGCATCTTACACCCCCAAAGTAGTTCTCAAAACGTCCGACACCGTTCTAAAACGGGCTGTGGTAGGGGTAGAACGTGATTGCAAGAAAATGTTGGGCATGCTCAAAGTTCTGGAGCACCAGTCCGTTCTAGCCGGTCCATTCCGTTCATAAAAATACTGTAAAAAGGTGTTCCTATGTCCATTCCGCTCGCACACAGTTGGAGCCTGTTCAACAACATTTTCAAGAATGAACTGAGAACTAGTTTGGTGTGATGACATTCGGTTGCCATCCGGTTCTCGTCTGGTCCTCGTCTGTTGACTATTCGTTAATGTCCGTTAGCGTCCATTTAGCGTCTGTTTAGCATCCGTTTAGCATCTGTGGCACACGGAAATGCATCATGTCGGCCTTACCCTACAGTTGCATAGTCTGATGGTTTTGAGTAGCTGTCATTTTTGTCTGAGATAATAAAATAAAATTGATTATTATAATGTACCTTTCACTAGTTTGAAGTAAATTTTATTTTAAATGGCTAACTTTGGAGATATGTGAAGTGCAACCATGTAAAATTAATGTTGGCAAGCATGCCACAACTCTGACAGCATAAGCTTCTACAGTAACAGGTTATATAAACCTGGCTCGTATCCCGTTATGTGTGGTGACACCCCTGCTGAATGCAGAAGATTCTGATACTGGTGCACTTATAACTGGTGTTATAAGTGCACCAGTATCTATAGCCCTGTTCACGCGGGGCAGTTAATTCAAATCATATAAATCGACTTGCCTAGTTCGGCTCACATTTGGCGTGTTAACGCGCGGCTGAGGTGGTTTAGGGCTGATTCGACTCATATAAATCAGATTTTATAAACCACCTAAGTAGGTGGTTTATATGAACCGAATTTTATGATTCGACTTATATCGCCCGTGTGAACGCAACTGACTTACTTGATGCGGATTAAGGAAGTCACACGCATGCGCAGTCGAGACTTGAGTTTGTTTATTTTCCGGTCGATCAAAAGCGCATATTATAGAATTTAGTCTATAAACCGCTAGCTGTGCGCAGATATTTTTGTCATCATTTATTTTTAGGTTTTCACTGCCCAGCAGAAGTTTTGATCATTGCAAAACAATACGATTCAGTCCATAGATATCTGGTTAGTATCGACTTGCTCATGTGCAGATATCCACTTCCGCCTTAAACCGACTCAAGCACTGCCCGTGTGAACGCGAAACACTTTCAAAGTCGGTCCGTGTGAACGGGCATCTAAATCGCTTCATATGATTCGCCTTGTCTAAATCGCTTTAAACTTTTCCCGTGTGAACACGGCTTAAGTTAGATAATTATGTAGAATCAAACACAGATAATTGTTTTCATTTAGAAAATGTGATGTTTTGGTGTGCTTGCCAAATATAATTTTGCATGGTTTCACTTCAAATATCTCAAAAGTTAGCCACTTAAAATAAAAAATGAGAGACAAAGCAATCATGGATGACGCAAACCATACTAGAAAAGATGGCAGAAAGGAAGAAAGTGAAAACCACTGATCCACCTAAATACAAACACCTGAAGAATGAAATAGAAGATGAATGCAAAAAAGCTAAAGATGAATGGTGGAATAAGAAGTGTGAAGTAGTGGAACAACTTGAGTCTCAACATCGTTCAAGAGAGATGCACAAGAAAGTGAAAGAGATAACAGGTCAAGGATACAGACAGAGAAGCAGTAAATGTATCAAGAACAAAGACGGCAAAATGCTCTTTGAAGAAGATGAAATAAAGTCCAGATGGGAAGAATATGTAAACGAACTATACAATGATGACAGAGGGAACCCACCCACAATTGAGAAAGAAGATGGGAATATTATATTAGTATCAGAGGTTGAGAAGGCTATCAATGATCTAAAGGCAGGTAAGGCTCCTGGAAGTGACCAGATAACATCAGAAATGATAAAAGGACTAGATGAAGTGGGGATTCAAATCATTCATAAGCTAGTAACTGACATCTATGAGACTGGATTTATACCATTGAATATGAATGAATCCATATTTGTACGACTCCCAAAGAAGCTAAAACCAACATTGTGTACTGAGTACAGAACACTAAGCCTGATGAGTCATATGTTGAAGATGATCCTGAAAATAATTTTACTGAGAAACAGACAGAAAATTGAAGAACAAATCAGTAACGTACAAAGTGGGTTTATATCTGGAAGAGGTACACATGAAGGGATTTTCAATATGAGAATGATTTGTGAACGTTATTGTGAAGTGAACCAGGATGTTTATGCCTGCTTTATTGACTATGAGAAGGCCTTCGACCGAGTCAATCATGAACTGTTAATCAAATGTTTACAAGATATTGGTGTCAATGGCAAAGACATTAAACTAATTGTGAACTTATACTGGACACAACGTGCATTTATAAAAATGGAGCAGGGCCTATCGGATGAAGTTATGATTAAACGAGGAGTTCGACAGGGGTGTGTATTGTCACCATGTCTATTTAACCTGTACACAGAGATGATTTTCAGACACATTGAAGATTGCAAGGGAGTGACAATAGGAGGCATGAACATCAACAATCTTAGATATGCCGATGACAGTGTAATACTAGCAGACAGTGAGAAAAACCTACAAGATATAGTGAATAGAATCAATAAAGCTGGAATACTATTCAACATGAAGATGAATGCCAGGAAGACCAAAACAATGGTTATAAGTAAAAAGACAGATAAACCAAATGTCAATATAACCATAGATGGCACAAACATAGAACAAGTATCCAAATTCATATATCTCGGACAAAAGATTACAAATGATGGGAGATGTGAGGAAGAAATTAAAAGAAGGATAACAATAGCCCGAACAACATTCTCCAAAATGAATAGAGTGTTAACATCAAGTAAGATATTAATACAAACAAGGAAGCGTATTCTTCAGTGTTATGTGTGGTCTACTCTAATGTATGGGGCAGAGACATGGACAATCTCTAAGAAAATGTACAAACGTTTAGCAGCATTTGAGATGTGGACTTATCGAAGGATGATGAAAATATCATGGACAAAGAAGATCACCAACAAAGAAGTTCTCAGAAAAATTAAAAATAAGAAAAGCTTGTTTGCCACTATACAGACAAAGAAACTTATTTATTTTGGCCACATCATTCGTCAGAGTTCAATATACCGTACATTGTTGGAAGGGAAGGTGAATGGCAGCAGAGGGAGAGGGAGACCAAGAACATCATGGTTTACAAATATTTCACACTGGACAGGCTTGAATTATTCACAGTCTATCAGAACAGCACAACATCGGGACAAGTGGAGAACCATTGCATCCAACCCTCGACTAGAGGATGGAACTATTGATTGATTGATTGATGTTTCCATCGGACCAGGCAGCTTTAAAGGAACAATAATATAAAAATAACAAAACCTAGGATTTTTTGACAATATATAGCCTACTTGAATACCGACTTGGCATTAGAATTGTTCTGCAAACAACTGGTGAATGGCCTCATTTGTTATTCAACGCAAATCTTTGCTAGTTTCACCACTAGTTTTGCTAGGAACAGACGCCTCTGGGGCCGAGATTGGGTGGCCAGAAACACGTTGCGCCCGCACTGAAAACATGGTGTGAAGACTCCCCGTTGTCACTTGCTTTTTATGACTCTCGTCTGATTGTTAAAGGCCGAGTTGTCGTGACTGAGGGTAATCTCAAAACAATTTCATGCAGCCGACATGGACGCCACGCCGGGGACAGCGCCCTCGGTGACATCTAGCGGAAACTGGTTGAATTGGGCACGGACAGCGCCACCTAGTGTGTGGTGGGTGAAGTTGGGACTGGAGGCTGTGTGCAACCTGCACAAGGCGTTATGTTGTACGGATGTGGTGTTGACACTGCCGATAAAGTGTGGATCCGTTTTGAGTGGGGTCATCACATAGAGCTGTTGTTCTTGCTCCGTGTCTTGAGTAGGTAACAGCTGCTTCAATTAGATTTAGATATAATACGTTCATGAGCAGAAGTCGCATGTAGACCGACATGATGCATTTCCGTGTGCCAGTCGTATTTTAAAGATGGTTTTGAGTTTCTATCATTTTCTGAGATAAATGTATTAGGTTGGTTGCTATAGTCTACCGTACATTAGATTGAAGTAACTTTGAGATAAAGTGGCTAACATTTGATACATTTTAAGTCATGACAAGCAATCTAGACTAGTATATGGACTGGTCTCTAAAGACTAAACTAAAGAAAGTAGACATACTCACTAAAGCCTTGTTCACACGGGCAATGTAAATCGATTCATAGGATTTGACTTGCCTAGTTCGGCTCACATTTCGCATGTGAACGGGCATCTGAGTCGAATTAGGGCTGAATCGATTCCTGTGATCCGCATAAGCTAAACCACTTGTAGAGGTCGATTACGTAAATCGATTTCTGTGAATCGATTTATTTTGCCCGTGTGGACGTACTGAGGCGGATTAAGGAGGTCAACACTTTCCAGTCGCATATTATATAATTTAGTCTATTAAACCGCTAGCTGGGCACAGATATTTTTTTCATCATTTATTTGTAGGGTTTCACTGCCCAGCAGAAGTTTTGACCATTCCAAACCAATACGATTCAGTACATACATATCTAGGTCGAACCCACTCTCTCGTGGTGACGTCGCCTAACCGAAAACTGGCGCCGGTCAGACTGGACTTGCTCATGCGAAGATATCGATTTCCGGCCCAAGTACTGCCCGTGTGAACGGGCCGCTAATTTGACTCCTATTATTCGCCTTGGCTGAATCGCTTTACTTTTTCCCCGTGTGAACACGGCTTAACACTGAAAATATAGGCTTCTGCAGTAACAGGTTCTATTAAAGCTGCATAGACCAATGAAAATCTCAAATTTTCAAAACCAAAACAATTATCTAAATTTGATTCTACATATTTAACTTAGATCCTGGTGCACTTATTAGACATTTGTCACTACCCAGAAGGGAATACCGAGGCAATTGAATAGAACCTGTTACTTCAGAAGCCTATGGGGTCTGAGTTTTGGCGTGCTTGCCAAAATTAATTTTGCATGGTTCCACTTCAAATACCTAAAAAATTAGCCACTTAAAATAAAAATTACTTAAAGCTAAAGTAAGGTACATAATAACGATCAACCTAACGTTTCTATCTCAGAAAATTTCATAGACTCAAAACCATCGGACTATGCAACTTTAAATTGACTCAGCATTCCCTTCTATGTGCCGACAAATGATTAATAAGTGCACCATTATCTAAATTAGATATGTAGAATCAAATCTGAACGATTGTTTTGGTTTTTGAAAATTTGATATTTTCATCGGACTATGCGGTAGACTAGTCTCTCTGACAGGGCTGATAAGGTGTACCCGAAAACCTGTCAGAAATATAGACATACACGCATCATGTTACAATATAATATGCTAACTATTTTGGTAAAAAAGAGAATCGAATCTATCATACCCTATTACTATTACCCTGATTACCTTTGGAGTGAACATGTTATGGAATCATGTAGGGTAATAATTATACATTAAATGTCTAATGTAGAGCATTCGGTGACCGCCATCTTGAGTTTTTGTTTTTCACTCCCATTTCAACGATTCCACTTCAATATTATTAGACAATGGATGCTGGAACCAGGAGCTGCACCTTTTCTCTACACTAGATGCATAGCAACACAATATTTGCTTGAATGTCTACTGTTACTAGGGGTGAATATTGTATCTGTGGCTGCAGGTGCAGGTGATGTGCCAGCCTATTTGGAGAAAGGAAGCAGAAGTCAGGAGGGATACTAAGTATAAAGTCAGTTTACTCATCTGGGACAATGAAGGCGGTGTCAAGTCAGAAACATATATATAATTACACATATCAATTACAGTTGCTAATACATGGTGTCAATTACACAGACGACTCTTGCAAACATGGGTGGGTGTGGAATGGTAAGGTTTCGAGTATGGGAAATAAAATCCATGCTTCGTCTGCAGCAGTCTGCAACTTTGAGGGATATCAGTTCATGGTTCCTACCGCCTGATTTGCCAGTGTGGCAGGACTATAAAGTCAACATGGGTGCACATTGGCACATGTCCATACCCGTCCTGATATTACCTCAGATGTTTCCAGGACATAAACTCCAACAACCAACCAATCGTTCATTATTTGGCCCTGTAGGATGTCAAATCCCCCCAATGTGTGCTAACAGGTGTGCGAGGAGGCTGGCACTTTGGTAGTTAGGGAATAGTTGTCACCGAAAAATGGATTTGAAGGAATTGATTTTAATTCGTGGTATTCAACAGTATCCTCTATTTCATTAAATAATTAGGCGTTCAGTGTCATGGGTTTACATAGAGAAGATATATGAGACTCAAAAGGTGCTAACCCATATGGGACACAATTTGTCCATTGTAACGATCAACATACTATCTACTGATGCATTTGCTCAGGATAATCTGATTTGTTTTTTACATGGTGTTTCATAATCCCAATAGAATACATATTGATTTGAAGCAAATGTCCTTGTGTTTTCAGTGTAACCGTTTCTGTGCTGTTTTGTGTCAATCATTACAATGGACAAAAAAAATGAAGAGTTAGCACCTTTTGAGACAGGCTCATATATGAACTGCCATCAGGTCTAAGCTGGTCAATGTGATTTATATTGAGCGATAATATGCGCCTTTAGTCGGACTAATGGTTTGGCATCTATTTCTGAATAATCGAGTTTAGCCATCGCAATACTGACAGAAGCTCTATCTCGGATGATCATAATCCATTAATAAAGTTGTAATTGCTTTTAATGGCGTGCCTGACATGGGGTGTCTCAGATGTCGCTGCTCGGGTGTCGAACGCCCGATCTGCCACGTCATGCCGACACGAGAATGACGTTATAGATCCGGAAGCGGTTGGTGGGCCTCCCGCGTGAAGTCACGGTCGACCCTGAGCCAAAATGATGTTGGCATTCTTGGAAGCGTCAGCATTGTTCGATGTGTATAAATGAAGGAGGCAGAGGTGACTAGCCTTGGTGCCAAGCAATGCAAGGGGCGGCACCTAGCGGCAGATCTCTGATCAAACGACCATAGAGATGAAGAGACTCATTGATGGACCGAATTGAAAGGCATGTCTTGGACGAGAGCCATGTTATACGGATTGCCTTCGTGCCTACGTGAATGCGTGCGCACACCCCGCCGGGCCAAATCACCACTTGTGTTTTATATTTTGCCCACTGGTGGGTTTGTTTTTGGAGTTTTACGTTCTGGCAACATAAATGGTCACATCAGGACGGGTACTGACTTGTGACAGTGCATAGTCATGGCGACTTCATAGTGCTGCCCCACTGGAAGATCAGGCCACCAGCACCATTACATGATATCCCACTCAGTCACATTATCCTGACACTGAGCTAACCAGTCATTGCCCTATCCTAATAATGCTGAGTGCCTGAGTAGGAAGCAATAAGTATCAATTTTCTAAGTCATTGGTTTGACTCGACTGGGAATTGAACTCCCGACCTTCCACACAGGTGGCTTGTGCTCTGCCAATTCGGCCATCGCATCAGTCTTTTTGGCAACTGTGCACAATAACCACAACAATACACCGACTTGCGTCAAGTCGCGTTAAATCCTAGCATAGCAGCGGGCCTGATTCTTTCGCTTTATAAGTTCTAACATATTTTGTTGTAATATTTCTAAATATCTTTATAATGATCATTAAGTTCCTTTGTCAGTGCCGAAGCACTGGTCTTCCAGCCATTTTTCAGTTCGGGATTATTTACACCGAAATGGTCTGTAGATAATCCATGTATGAAAGTGAGTTAATAATAGCTGTTGAGTAAACAATTTGCAGCGTGCAGCAATTTCCCGAACGTAGGATCATTGTTTTCTCAGTTGTAATATATATGATATTTTAAGAAAGTAGACACTTAATGATATCTGATATGTACCTATGGAGGAGCATCGTAAATAGAAGCATGCCTGGGCCGCGTTCAGGGTACGTCTCGGAAACGTCTCGGTGACGTCGCAGCGATGCTTTTTGGCCTAATCCCGTTCAGAGTGCGTCTTGGCGACGTCTCGGAGACGCCTCTCTTTTCAGAGTGGAGATGAAAAGCGCCTCGAAAATGGCCGTCGCATTCAGTGCTTTCAGCCAATTACAGCGCAGCTTGTCCATTGCAAATGGCCGCCACCTATGGGGGGCGGCCATTTTAGAGGCAACCAACTGCTTTTGTCGTTCAGACTGGTGTGACGTCATGCCCGTTGCCGAGGCGCCTCCGAGACGGACCCTGAATGCGGCCATGATGTATTACGTTGATAACCCACCACACTCCTGCTTGGAGAGCGTGCTATCCTGGATGACACTCTCCCGGTTACTAGACATGCACTTCAGGTATCGATTAAGTTCAAGCTTCCCTTTGCACGCAGGTAGCATTAAAATAGAAATTATCGGTTGTTTGTTTTTAAATGTGTGGCTGTGCCCCTCCCTCAACCCCTCCGCCCCCCCACACCCACATAGCTCTATTCTGACTCTCGTTTGATTCGTTCCGATAAGCTGCGTTCCAGTCACTTTTAATGGCCCGAATCTAGATCTGCCTCTTTGTGTCGCTGCTCTCTGCTTTGCTTTGGTGGTAATATGAAAGTCTGCCTCGTCTTACCTATTAGAAATTGGATTAGGAGAAAAGGGGGAAGGATGGGCAGCGGTAGGCGGAGGGAGGCAGGGAGACGTATAGGAAGGGAGGGGAGAGATGGATAACAACGTTATCGAATCATGGTATTAGGCAGGCGTCGCTGTTGCACGTAGGATTTCTCACTGCAAGGTGTTCTCATATTGCAAACAGCCGGGTAGGACTGAGCCGCTGTGACCAGGTCTCTGTCTACATCACTTACAAAGGTACACAACAAGAAAAGGGGAAGCTTGTTTTATTTAATGATGCCTCTAGAGTGCATTGATTTTCATATGATCGACTATTGGACATCAAAATATGGTCATTCTGACATATTTCTTTGGAGGAAACCCACTGCAGCCACATAGGCTACTCTTTCCGATAAGCAGCAAGGGGTCTTTCATATGCACTTTCCCACAGACAGGACAGCACATACCACAGCCTTTGATTAACCAGCTGTGGACCACTGGTTGGAATGGAAAATAAACCGAACTGCAAATGGGTCCACTGAGCAGGATCAATTGGATCACCCACACCATCATAGGTGGACACTCTACCGCCTGAGCTACGTCCTGCTTCACATAATCAAGTGAACCGCCCAAATCATTACCCAAGGCGGACAATAATTATCCATGCATTAGTGGGTGGGTAAATGCACTGCTTCTCTGACCCAGCCCCACCATAGCCCTGGTCGACCAGACCCTCTCATTCAATATCTCCCTACTATATACATCCATGCTATATATCTCCCTACTATATACATCCATACCAACACATATGCAGTAAGACCTCTCTAAATCGACCGGAGCGGAGTGTTAGATCTGTGGAGATGGTCGGTTAGAGAGGTTTAACTGTATATATATATATATATATATATATATATATATATGAGTCAGCCTCACGAAAACGGGCCAATCGGTGGTCAAGTGAAGATGTCGGCATCGCAATTCTTAAAAGTGTAGTGCATTTCTTTGTTTCATATTAAATTATCCTAGAAGCAAATAAGGTTGTTGTATTTTCTCGACCTTTACATTCAGTATAAATTTAAGGACTTTCCAACATCTCTGTCAATGCTAAACTATAATTATACCGATCGACGCCAACATCCAATGATCGACGCCGACAACTTTAACAGATGTCGGCGTCGCAATTCTTAAAGTCTCATG
Organism: Branchipolynoe longqiensis; assembly: GCA_030323885.1. Taxonomy (NCBI): domain Eukaryota; kingdom Metazoa; phylum Annelida; class Polychaeta; order Phyllodocida; family Polynoidae; genus Branchipolynoe; species Branchipolynoe longqiensis. The sequence goes on along the minus strand of CM059187.1, from coordinate 56,618,380 downwards.
CATTTCTTTGTTTTATATTAAATTATCCTAGAAACAAATAGGTTGTTGTATGTTCTCGACCTTTAGATTCAGGATAAATTTAAAGACTTTCCAACACCTCTGTCAATGCTAAATTATAATTATACCGATCGACGCCGACATCCATGCTCGATGCCGACAACTTCCCCCAATTGGCCTCTTTTCGTGATCCTGACCCATATATAGTATATATACACATTACTGCGCTGTATAGCTCATCTCACCTTAAATTAACATCAATACGCAACCTTAGTAATTGGTACCCACACCACACTTACTAACACATATATTCATTAAAAAAACCTTGCTAACACATACTTAATAACACATATCCTCATAGAAAATCACAGTCCCTAAAACATATCCTCATCATAAAGCATACTTACTACCACATATGTTCATCAACAAGCAGAACTACTGACACATATCCTCGTCCAAAAGAACACTTGTTAACACATATCATTATAAAAAGACACCCAATATCTCCTCATAAAGAAGCACATTTGGTAACACATGTGTCATCCAAAGGCACACTGACAAAATGTATATCCCCTCATTAATAGACACAATTAGTTATATTTCCCCTTATCAAACCACACCCCATCACTTAAATGCACCCTTATGTAATATGTTGAGTCTCGGCCGTCAGAGCCCCAAGATACCACTTACTCTCCCCAGGTGCATTCTGACAACTGTCTGTCAGTTCACACCTGATGCGCCTCTCCAACAAACTCATAAGAAAGAAAGGGAAGACAAGTCACGCAATATTGACACTGAAGAAGTTGTGCTTTATTGGCATCAACTCCTGTTCACCTACTAGTGACCTATCACGCTGACCCCTTACCTCATTACTCTAGTTAGTATGTATCAGAATCAGTGCCTACAGCCCAATGAACCGGAGTCCCGTGGTTGTTCCAGACAGCTCAGTTTGTATATAAAAGGTGGAGCATCAGACAGAGTGTCTGGGTTCCTGCTCAAGAGTCTCACTCAAGAGGTAGGAGTAGAGTAGCATGCCTAGTATTGCCTGTAGCAGCATATCTCTCAGAGTGTTTATCAATGTCAAAATGAGGCTTGTGTGGTCAGGTGGGGCAAAGGGGCGCAGGTGACTGGGCCTCCAACAGCCAGCCAATCAGGCATCCTCCACAGCCTGGGTGGTGACGCCCCCAATATGGGTAGCTGTCACTCGACCCAGCTGTAGGTGGTGTCCATACTGTATGTAGATGTGGCTGGGCTGCTTGCCCATCAGCCCTGTGGTAACAGGTAGTTGCAGACAGTATTTCACATAGCCTAATATGTCATGCAGCGAATGGGGCACCCATTGCTTTTCTATTACATAACCTTGGTCCCCACTCCGTTGCCCAAGGATAATAATGCTCTCTGCCAATATCTAATTCCGAACCGAAAATCTGTATAGTTTTACACCATGCTAATGACTTGGTGGCAACACCTAAAGCGTTCCCTCACACCTGCTAGCGTGGGGAAACCTCACTGGCATCACAGAATTTATATATATATATATATATATATATATTCTATAGTTGCAGACAGTTACAATAAATATATATATTACAAATGTTGTTCTCCTCCATTTGCACCCTTACTGGTGCATAGGAGCAGGCTAGTGTAGTAATAAGAGTAAACAAAATAAATACATATATGCCAAGAAAATTAAAGAAAACTAACATAGGCTACTAACCATACCAACCAATTATATATCTGCTACTGAAATGCAGGCAATCAAATACCTTATCAGCAGCTACTGTGTGGTAAGATAACATCGACACTACAACTGGCCAGCATTGAAAACAAGCTGGGTACCCGGGCTTGTATGCCATGGATAGTATAAATACAGCCTCAATAAAAAAAAAGTTTTAAAAAAAGTATCTATTCACCCTTCAGCTCAACCATATACTTCTTATTCGAACGCGCACTTAAGTGGTGTGTCATCCATTGTCATTGTATGGCCGGGGCCACTAAACACGCCAAGATGTTAGCATTTATCAATACTGGCAGGCTAATAATAACCACTAGATTTTGTCTCTAGGTCGAGTTCCATGACATGACACGAAGGTAGAACGGTATAAGTTAATATAAGCTGGTTATGCACTTTATGTAGATCAAGTCATGTTATTGTCGCATAATCCGAAATAAACATAACAATGTCATGTTCTAACCCAACATACTTACCTAGATCTTATCCTAGATATCCAACCTATAACCCAAAACCTCGTGGACATTTTAAACATGTATTGCCATATAGAAGGATTTGTTTTGTTTGTTGTTGTTTTTCGTCGTAGCAACATCGAAGGTTATATCGAGACGGGTACCTCATGGTGCTCGATAGTGCTGCCCCACTTGGATACCAGGCCACCAGCACTATGACCTGATGTCCCATTCCGTCACATGATCCTGACACTGAGCGAACCAGTCGTTGCCCTATCCTAGTAATGCCGAGCGCCAGGCCAGAAAGTGACACGTATAAATTGTTAAGTCTTTGGTTTGACTCGACCAGGGTTCGAACCCACAAAATCATGGGTTCTGATCCACCGATCTCCCAAAACAACGAACGGATGCTCAATTCATTCGGCCACCCTGACTGGTCCCCATATAGAAGGAGAATTTGATTAACTTTGATCGAATCTGCCACTGTTCCAACTCATATTAGAAGCTTATAATGTCCAGCATTTTGAGGTGCACACCAATATTGCTGTGCATGTTAATACACTAAATATTTCAACTTTACCCATCTTTTATAATCACAGCTATCATAAGCAAAAGTACAATAAATAAGAACAATGTTAATCTGAAGAAAACAATCCTTTGAGATTTACTGGATTACGCAACTATAATATGTATGACACATGTGACACCAATCTACGTAATTTGGGTATGTCCAATCCGATTGTCGAATATAATGGATTATTGAAATATAGCAAATGTATGGGAATGATTCATTAGTTCAATTAGGCATGTCACTGACTCAACATTATGATTCGTGTATAAAGGTAGCCTGTCTCTAATTTTATTTTATGTATTTTCGTTTACATAGCCATGTAGTCTTGGCAGGCATGATGGCAATTATGAATGAAGTACCTCATTAAGATATCAATCAGATTCCCATATGGTCATGAAGTAATCGCCTTTTTGATCTGGAGAAAATCAGCGATGAATGAAAGTACATGTAGTATCAGATACAAAAAAGACTGTAGCCAGCAACAGCACTTACGCAAATCTTGATTGGAATTACCTGGTGCTACCTTTGTTTGAGTAAGCTTATATTGTATTAGATTTGTTTGGACAGGATTGGTTCCGAATTGTGGTTATTTAAGTTAGCATACACCTTCTTATTGAACCGCGAGAAACAGGATCGACTAGACCAGACAGGAGGGACTAGGGTCGGCGAGATTTACTTACAACGAAATTACGCACACTTGTATATGGTTATTCTACAAAAAAACTGGACACCACATATTTGGTCTGTACGTTACGATGCTAAAAGCAAGTCAAATAAGTACTGTAACCCCTAACCATTAGGTATGTTAACAGTTCTACATATATTCAATCTATCCCACAAAAGAAATACAATGTATACTTGTGTGATTTTGTGCTAGAGTGAAAATGTGAAAATTTACACATTGACACTGCATTTAGCCACATTTCTTTTTAACTTTTTGTCAACTGTTTTATTTTAAGACATAACATTGTTCGCTTAACTGCAATCAATACAGCCTTTTGTTACTTTGTTTTGGATGTTAAAATAATGTTCTGGATGGGTATTTGATTTTTATCTTACACAAGTGATATTAACGTATTGGTCAATCTGTATAAGATCTAAATGATGAAGTGAAATTTTGTTTTCAACTCTGACATATATGCACAACATGCCAACCTGTGTATAAGCATGGATTCTGCTATTATTTGGAATGTGTTTTGATTTTTATTTGGAAGTTTTCACTGTTGGTTTCCATGTCACACTTTAGTGGCCGAATGAGTTGAGCCTCTGTCTCCCGTGTTGGTACATCGCGGGATTGGAACCCACAGGTTTGAACGCTGGTCGAGTCAAACCGAAGACTTTAAAATGTATACTTGTCGCTTCCTACCCAGGCACTCGGCCTTCGTAGGATATGACGCGGACTGGTTGGTTCAGTGAGGCAATTGGTAGATTGCCACTGTCATCCTGGAAGCCATATATATAGGGTCCCATCGTCATAGGCGAGGGAACGTGACAGTGACAGCTAGTATTTAGCGACGTGACAGAACTAGTAACGAGAGACACACCGGCGTACCACTCTTTCATCTAAAGTCACGATCGCCCTGATTTAAGCTGACACGAAGAATAGACTATTGGGAAGTGACATATTACCTGGGTATGTCTGTAATGAGCTGAGCTCTCATTGTTTACGTTGAAATATAGCACCAACTGATTTACCCTCAAATGTAATAAATAGTACACCGTTGAATTCTCCAACAGCAAGAACTATGCCCATCCGCTCACAATCTTTCCACGAAATCCTTTTACACTGAAGAGCAGAATTTGCTCATTTAAATTAAGGTCATCGACAAAATATTTGGCCATCCACTATCCAATATGCAAATACTACATGAAATGTAACATGTTTTGAATGGGAATCAAACCGGTTTTTCTGACGTACCAGGTAAGGCATACACGCATATTGTTATATTATCACGCCACGTTGGGAATATTTGCCAGTCTGTGTAGTGGTGCAGTTGTGGAAATTGTGCATTTTTCGCATAATACATAGTGCATAATACCTATAGACATAACAACTAACAGTGCCACTAACTGCACAGTCATCATTTACATACAGACGGCAATGGTGCGTCTTACACAATGCTTGGAGACAATGCCGTTTCACTAACAAAGGGTCTTTGAAAGGAGGTTGAAGCAGAGCTTTGCTGCTGCAAGCCATATTTACTGGCTTTAGAGCATATTTGCCGCTACCTACGTGGCCCTAATTATATATACAGTATCATATAAATGTTGTATGTGTTATATAGATTGTTTGACTCTCTATTAAATATTGTGTCTTTCTCCTCTCCCCAGCACCGGGCGTGGTGGCCGAATCGAGAGAGCGCGGGCCTCGCCTGCGGGAGATCAGGAGTTTGGTTCCCGTTCGAGTCAAAGCAATGACTTATAAAATTGATACTTGTCGCTTCCTAGCCACGCCCTCAGCATTAATAGAATAGGGCAATAACTGCTTAGCTCAGTACTAGGTTTATGTGACTGAGTGGGATATCAGGCCATGGTGCCAGAAGCCTGATTTCCCAGTCGGGCAGCAGTATAAAATCACCATGAGTGTGCACTGTCGCAAGTCGGTACCCGTCCTGATATGACCTTAGAGGTTCCCACGACGGAAACCCCCCAACATCCACCAACTAACCTCTGCCGTTCTGCATCAGTGTTGTAACTGACAGAGAGTGTTCCGTGTGTGAAGGGCAATTGCCGCAGGAACTTGCTCCCTTTCTGTGCCGAAAACAACACCCATGAAAGCCGTCTATGTGTTTCGTGTCAGTGTTTGGTGCCGCTCACCCAGTGGCTATGCCGTGGGTACGAGACCCTCGATGACATCAATACCTGCATGGCTGCGCCGCGCCGCGCCGCGCCGCCTTCCACCAAGGGGAGCCCCAAGATCAAGTGCCACTGGGGACAGCGCCAGCAAGTTTCTTTCATCCCATCCCTCTGTGTTATTATAAGTCCTTCACCCTTTTCCCTCCTCCTTTTGTATTTTTGAGAAACTATTACCCCGACACTTGATTTCTGTGTGTGTGTAGTCCAACCCACAATCCTTCCTTTTGTAAGCGCGAACAATTTGTTTAGGTCTCATATTCCGATGCTTTTGATTGTCTGTCATTTTTCTGAGAAAAATATACTAAATTGATCGTTATAATCGTCCTTACTTAAGTTGAAGTAATTTCTATTTTTACTGGCAAATTTGTGAAATATTGGAAGTTTAAGCATGTAAAATTAGTTTGTTGGCAAGAACGCCAGAACTCTGACGCCATAGGCTTCAGCAGTAACAGATTCAATTAAATTGTCTCACTATTCCCTTCTATTTGACAACACATGCTTCATAAGTGAATCAGTATATAAGCTAGACATGTATAAGCAATTACAGATAATTGTTATGGAAATGTGATGCTTCAGTAAACTATACAGCTGTAAGCATGGGCCACATAGAGCAATAGATGTACTAAATATCTGTGTGAATATTGGATATTTGACAGTATTTTTAAGTACGGGTAATGGAGTAAAGTTAGTACGGTAAACCGTTTACTCCTGAAGTTAATGTTTAGATCGGTGCAGTACTTATTAAAACACGGACTGCAAACTGTCACTCATTAACCTTGGAAGTGCTATATTCGCACGGTGTCGTGTGAATGTTGAAGCGATAGATACCTTGCCTTGGCACCTCCAAGGCTACGTCTTGGTTGAAAGGGGGCCTGGGGATTGGCACGCCTGTTGTATACACATAGTTCATAAAACAGTTGATGTTTGTAGGCTTTGGCTCGGTACACAGATGAAAGAAATCTGCTATCATTGTGTTCCTATGCAAGCAGTGTTTGTGTACGTGTTATAAATATACATCTGAGGCCATCTAAAATACAGAATTCCAGTTTCAAACTTATGGCCCTGTCAGATCACAACGCATCGCGGAAGCACGTGGCAAACAGGTAAAATCACTTTTTTACTTCGAGATGTGTCAAACTTTGCAGTGCAGGGGGGCAAGGTTGGATGTATACATACCATTTACATAGCGCATTGCCAACATATGACCAACGTATGGCTAACGTGCCTCCCTGTGAAAAACGCTCGAATTACGCTCACAGTACGTTCACAGAATGCCAGTTAACGTTATATACATTATTTGATTGCAGTACTACGCCTCATAGGTTACATACATCAAGACATGGTGGAGAAACGCAAAACATGTGTTAGACATACATTAGATGTACGTTATCCATGCATTTCAGTATGTTGTCAATACCAGTGGCTCTCCGTCCAACTGACGTAGGTCAACATAGTGCAACGTATTGAGCGACGTTTGTCTAATGTACGTCTAACATACATTGACATACGCCTAATGTATACATAGCGTATGACTGACGTAAAATCCACACATTGTCGAATGTCAAAGGTTTTGTGCATGAACAAAACTTTCGCGACCCCTTAACGAACGATGCTGTATATCAGCGTACATCAATGTACATTGACATGCGCATAATGACCGCGTACCTTTCGAGTAACTCATGTCGACATACACCGACGTAGCGGCCAAAAATCACCTATGTCGGCGCACGTTTGCGCGATGCGTCGTAATGGTGTTCAAGGCTTGTTTTCAGGTCATAGTGATCATGGCCTTATTTCCCATTGTGGCAGGATTATAACGTCGCCAAGAGTGCACACAGTCACATGTCAATACTACCCCTCTTGATATGACCTTATATGTTGCTAGGACATAAAGCTCCAACACCAACCAATCTTGTTCATAAGACAAGCGATGCGATAGCTTCGGTTGTGTTTGTTCTACACACAAGTAACAGGAGGTCGTTGGACTGTAATATTGATTCTAAATATGAACGCTTTGAATTATGTGTGCACTCTCCGGAAGGTTCACTTTCTTTGATTTGTGTTTTGATGATTGGCAGCAAAGGGTTTGTTTGTTTGTTTATTGTTGTTTTACATCCTAGCAATATCTAAGGTCATATCAGGACGGGTACCGACTTGTGACAGTGCGCCCCCATGACAACTTCATAGTGTTGCCCCACTGGAAGACCATGACCTGATATCCCAATCAGTCACATTATCCTGACAGTGAGCCAACCAGTCCTTGCCCTTTCCTAATAATGCCGAGCGCCAAGCTAGGTAGCAACAAGTATCAATTTTTAAGTCATGGCTACAAAGGGAGATATCGGATTAACAATGAATAGTTTTCTGAAACATTTTTAGGAATCAAAGTGGAATTATCCGCTTTCTTAATGAATGATTAATGATGACGAATTCCTTTACTACGTATTCATACAGGTTAGCTTTTAGATGTGATATCAACATATCATGACACGTGTAAGTGATGATATAGATCATTATTATTAGTAGTATTAATTATTTACGGGTATGCCCCACTTAGCCCTATCCTACATCGCGCTGATTCACAATATTCTTTTTTTTCTTCTTTTACTGAAATGTAGTTTATTCAGTGAATAATGCCTTATGTCAGCGCCAGCGCACTGGTCTTCCAGCCGTTCAGTACAATTTGTTGGTTCATAAATGCAAGTATCAGTTGTAATAATAACCACATGCAAATCCTATTCGATAATATAAGCATAATATAAATGAACTACTAGTTGTAATAGTAACTCAAACAATAATAACTCATACAATTCAAGTTCACCTCTTTAGCCTAGCAGACAATAGGAATAAGATAATCATGCTATCCCCACTCTGCCTCCATACATGGGATATCCTACCAGAGTACATAATTAATACATATTCAATATATAGGAGTCAAACGTGTCTTCGTTCCGCTGTCTCGCCCATTGATTACTATAAAACTAAATACATGTGGATGCAAAGTAAACCTGCAGAATTCATGATCCAATGTGTCATTATTAGTCTTGCAGAATGTTCTCACCGATCGAGAGATATTTATCCAAAATAAAATCCCCATCCCCCAACCGCCGAATTTAAGGCGAGGCGGGATGGGAGCGGGGCGCATTTCTTAATTTTCCGAATCTTCAGAATCAACGAATGGAAGGGAAAGAACTCAGTCAATTCCGATTTTCATCTAATTCATCTCGGATAGCTGAGCAGGCGCCGATCAGAACAGCATTCATCACGGATGATTGGTTGGGGCCTCTGAACCCTTCTTCACCTGGGAATTAACGCAGGGACAAAAGAAACATTTAATTGGGGATGCGCATACAAGCACAGCGCCACAGCAGGGGGAACTATGGCGCTGAGCATTCAGCGCATAGCACGTGACTAACCTGTTTAACAGGCGTAATAAGAGTTTGTAACTTTTACACTGAAGCTATCATTAATCCAATTGAATAAAGTTTACATCAGTCTCGACACTCACTTTATTTGCCTTAAATAAAACAGCTAAGCAAACATAGTTAATTTGTTTGCCATTGGAATTGAAGCGGCACGGTTGGGAATGAATCCCGTGTAAGGCGTTTTTGGATGTGATAGTAATGTATGTCACCACTATCGGAATGAGCACACTCGCCTTGGTACCAAGTAGAAATAGTGTTGAATTGCTAAATGATAAATGAAAAATCGGAAACATACTTAGGGAGATTCGTGGAAATTGATTTTGTTTTTAATACACGACCGACCTGCGATTTAAATCAGAGTGGAAGCCCAGATGCACCGTTGAGGATTGAAAACCGTTCTGGCAGCAATGATCTTGGAAGCAATTTGAGACACGGGCGGGAAAGGGATTTTTGTTTACTTGTAATGAAGCTATCCGTGGTGGTGGTAGGAGGGCTGCAACTGTAGAGAAACATTGCATTTAGGGTAGGGTTAAACCGAAGGGTCTACCATGCAGAAGGTACTGTCATAGCCATTAGTTTATCTAGGCTCTATGATGCAATCAACCTATCCATCCTTAGATATGAAGAGTTCAGGCGCAAAACCGCGTAGACCTCAATCAGAATACTAAAATAAACATGGGAGTTAAACCGTCAAAAGGGTAACTTTTGTATATTCCTATTTTTGTTCATTGCTGCATAGCCATTTCTTCACAACCAAGTTGGCCAGCTGCTATATTGCTAGGAAACTTTTGGGTTACATAATTTCATTGTGTTACATGCTGAAAATTGTGTATTCAACAGTTATTGTGTACCTTATTCTATAGTTTAACGCCCCTGCCACACTGCCTTGTGATACAGGTTCTTGACAGAACCGAAGGCTAAGGGAGCAAACCCTAAACAGAAAACCATGTCACTGTGGCAGCATTAAGGGCGGTTGCTGTATGGAACTCCCAACATCTCCCGACCAGCCACTACAGGGACAAATAGTTTTGTGCCTGTCTTGACATGTTCTTGCTGGTGTGAACCCTCTATTTGCTCCCCAAGAGAGTGCCGCTGGTAACTTCCAAAACCCAGCAGCACTTCAACACTTTTGCATGCAGCTTTCATGAAATGTATCATACCATCAAGAGAAACCTGAAGCTGAGAGACATTAAGACCGACTCATGGACGCAACTCTCACATCAGATAGCTAAATGGAGAGTGGCAGTCAAGTAATGAAAGGAGTCTTTGTCGCATCGTGACTGACAGCATGATGATGATGATGTACCTTTTGTGTAAATAACCCTGAATTGAAAATTGGCTGGAAGACCAGTGCTTCAGCACTGACAAAAGACTTATTCAGCAGAATAAACATATTTACCACAAACAAAATTTGAATTAGTGAGAATTGTCCATATTGCTGAGGCAATATGGGTAATTCGGGACAGAGGCGGACGCCCCCCCCCCTTCCTACTGCCATCCCCCGCCTCTCCCCCTACCCACCTAACTCCAGGCGGCGCCACTCTCACCCGCCTCGGTCCCCCTATCTCCCTCCCCCCCCCCTTCAACCTCCCATACCTCCAGGCGGCGCCCCCATCGCCCTGCGCTGGTGCCGCTGCTGGTACCCTTACCCCCCCCCCCCTTCACTTCCGCCCTCCCCAAACTCCTCCCACTTCTACGCCAGACACCCAACCACCAACACCTCTTTCTCACCATCCCACCCACCCAACTCTCATCCTAAGGTTGACGCCCGGGTCACCACCAGACTCTATTCATCTCGACTTCCGCCCCACTTACCTACCGAACATTACTTACTAATTATACTCATCACTTAATGATGACTCCTATTATCCTCTTATCTACACATTGATTCCTTATATTGATTACTTAACTTACTCAGTTGATTATCACTCACTTGATGCTTATACCTACATTGACCTCATATCTAGACTTGATTCCCTATATTGATTACTTAACTTACTCACTGATTATCACTTCACTTGATGCTTGTTACCTACATTGACCGTCACTACTACATTGCTTACTTCCTTGATTAATAAATTTCCATACTATACTTCCGCCTCTTGTTCTGAATTACAATTACCTTCAGGTTTATATAAGAAAATGCTAAGTCAATTTTTGAATTGGCATTTACGGGGATTTGCCTCTGAACTCTTCATATACATGTGTCATTTCACCTGGGAAGGTCAGTGCCCCTTCACTACATATGCTTATTTATCGGGTGGTTTTTACTTAATGTACAGTAGTTTTGTTATCTTTCCTGTTCTCTTTTTGATAAAGGATCCTGTTCAATAGAATCGCTTTCCTTTTTTCAATGCACACGCAATCGTCTTAGGGCTATGGGACATCAACAGATGTTGTACCTTAATAACTCTGCCATTGAAAAATAATGCATCCAGCCAAATGTTGTCCGAGCATAGCAGGTATCCTGTCATTTGAGCCACAATAAACTGAAGCACAACCAGCTGGTCTATTGAAAAGTTGGCCGCATATAGCTAGTGTCCGCAATTCACAGGGTCAGTAGAGACAAGTAGTACCGTACTGGGAGACGGATTAATAATGTTTTTTTGTATGGATTTAAGAAAACTAAATTTACATTATGGACGTGGTTAGTTGAGATTCCATAAGCGACACAACAGGAGCTTATTTCAGTTCTTCTTGTAATACACCCATCATACCAAACTAGTTCTCAACATGTGCGACCCTGTTCTAAAACCGGTTGTGGTTGGGGTAGATCGTGGGTGCAAGAATATTGTTGGCATGCTCAAAGTTCTGGAGCACCATTCCATTCTAGCCAGTCCATTCCGTTCGTAAGAAAACTGTAAAAAGTTGCTACTACATCCATTCAGTTTGCACACAGTTTGAGCCCATTCAGCAACATTTTCAAGAACCTAGGAAGAACTAGGTTGGTGTGATGGAGGTTCTACATCGTATTATTAACAGCAGAGTAAGGAACGCAACATTTTGATTGTCAGGGACAAATATGTGGACTGAATCGGCCTGCTTTTACAAAGAAACAATCACGATTTTGCTACATTGTTCTTTGTAAGTGCTGTTCAGTCAAGGTCATTGTCCTCCCTTCACATGATTTCAACAGTTGCTCATATTACAATCTTCTCAATGATCTGCTTCAGACTCTTTTCTCCTCTGACCAATTGCTTTCACAGTAAAGGTCAGGGCTCTTATCTCCCTGGCCAGTTCTTCGGTATCAGACAACCTCTAAATATGGGTGCTCTTGACAGATTGTTTGTGACAGCATCTTCCCGAATGCCCTCTGCTTCCCTCTGCTTTATTTCTGTTTCGTGTATCTACTGTGTGTGGCGGGAGGGAGTGGGGGGAGGGCGGGTGGGGCTGGTAAAAGGGGAAGAGGGTATCGGGGCACAACCCCTTTACGCATGACTGATGAGGACCGAAAGTCTTACCTAATTTATCATTTTTCTAGGTCATCCTTGATGTCACTTTCCATTCTTCTTGAGGCTTTTCTGGAAACGCTCTTGGCAGTTATCTGTCATGTACAGTTTGTCATTTATCCTGGTCTTACGGAGTAATGTTGTCACTGCCTCGAACATACAAAGCGCTGGTTTACTTAAACTAATCCCGAATGGTTTAAACCTAAGCTACTTCCGCAAAGTTATTGCAGGTACAGCTGGTAAGTGACTCCACCCTGGGAAAGGGTACCATTGCACCGGATTCTGGTATCGAGAATATCACGCGACCACTACTTCGATTAGGTAACCACTACGTTAATAGCGTCATAAGATTGGAATTAATGGCAAATTTCTTTTAGAACAAATCTTAGCGAGTACGGGGAATCTTGACGGTGGAATATCCATGATATAATCAGGAATAAAAATCGTAACTTTGAAAAGTATGACCATACTGGTCATTTCCCATGCCTGATCACCAAATTGGATAAGGGGAGATTACAGATGCAGTTGTGATTGTCTGTTTGATGCTTACGTCCTGGGAACGTCTAAGTTCGTATCCGTATGGTTAACGACTCACGACGACTTTATAGTGCAACCACACAGGGTGACCAGGCTGTATGCACCATGACTCAATTTCCCACTCAGTCACATTATCTTAATCCTGAGCCAACCACTCCTTGCCCAATCATAGTAATGCCGAACACCAGGTAGGTAGCGACAGGTATCAATTTGGTAAATATTTGGTATGCCTCTGCCGGGATCCATTCGAACTCTCGATAATTCTTCACGGAAATTCTGCGCTCTTACCAATTTGGCCAAACGCGTCGGGTTATAAGTAGTATACGGAAATGGGCACCAAACTCAGTGTTTAAAAAGAAATCGAACACTATTGCAGTCAAAAGTGTTTCTGGATTGAAAAGGGTTAAGCAATACATTGTATTACATGTTCAGCTAAGATACCTGGGACATGTCCATGTGCGTGTAGCTTCGTTTCAGCAGCACAGGGTGAATAGCTCGTAGACATATCATACGTGATAAAGTGGATCTTCTTCACCGAACTGGGAACCCCAGTGAACAGGGGACCTGGCAGTGATGGCATACATGTCTAGTAGTCTGCAATTACCTCTCAGGCAAGGAGCCACATAGCCAGGAAGGCATAGCTAGGGTGCTGACATTAGTAGACTAGTTGGTGTACTGGTTAGCACACTGGGCCGGAATGCAAGAGATGTGGGTTCGATTCCGGCTCTAGGCGCAATATTTTCCATTTTCATCACAAACACTATTTAGGGCAGAAAAGGTCTACCGGTGGACGGCCCTCCAGACTGCTTCCATCATTGCACGTTCCCATGCGGATTTAAACACAAGTCCATCAGGATACACTCATCCACACTGAAGGTCAGTGGCAGAAAAGCAGGCGATTATAATCAGCAATACCCAGAAGAGTGGCTTGTGTAATACCATTCAATTCAAATCCTTCTGAGATAATATTCTGGATTATCCTATTTGGAATATTCATCTAAGTTGGAAGTCGGTATGGTTGTACACTGAGCAGGGGAAGACAAACAGTCCAGCTAAAAATACAAACAGCATGGCTTCAAATACTCATATATCGTGAACATTCCCTAAGACATCATTCAATATACGAAGTAGAGGGAACAAAATAGGTGAACATTTATAGAACAATCATTTCTTTAACTTTAATTACCTTATTCCAAGTCCGGTAAAAATGAATGAAATAGAGTTATGTAGGTAAATATATCAAAGAAAAAGGTTGACATATGAGATAATGACATAAGAGGGACAATCCCACTAGGATTGAAGGCAATATAGTCAAATATGCAGTTTTCATACTGCTTATGCAAAACTGTAACATAGGTGATGTACAATAATAGCAGTACTCCGAGAAACAACAGCGTGGTTTTCAACAGAACGTGTGATTGCTTTCTTTGTAAAAGTACACTTAATGCTGACCAACTGCGTGTTTATTTCGTTCATTCTTTTTTTTTTCAATTAACATGAGCAGTCCGGGGCGAGGAGGGCTCCTTGTCGGGGTGGCCTGCCTGAGAGTGCCGGCTCCGGAGGGGTGTCCGGGCGCCATTACCCCCTTGACCGTGTTTGCCTCCATCCCGCCCTTCCCACAACGAGGCTATTCCGGTCCTGCCGTCTCCATTGACCCCTTTCCCCCAGCAACCCCTCTTCCTGGCCCAATCCATGTCCGCTCTGTCCAATCCCTAAATTCCATTTCAACCAGTTGCCTCACCCCCCTTTTCCCCATTCCCGACATCCTCCTATCCACATTACCTCATTCCTCCACTCCGCCGTGCCCCGTCCCCCGTCCCCCATCCCCCACCCCCACCCTCCAATCACACCCAATCCGCCATCCCACACCCCCTCCCCCACCCTCCAATCCCACCCTATCCCCCATCCTCCATTCCCCAATCCCACATTCCCTACCCTCCATCTCTCATTCTTCCATCCCACATCCACCTTCCACTCCCCATCCCGCGTCCTCCATCCCCAATCCCATATAGCGCATTCCCCCATCTTCCCATTCCCACCCCACCCATCCCCACCCAACCAATCCCCCATTCTCCATACCCACTCCCACACACACACATACACATTCCAATCGCTAAGGAAGCCGGGGTGGCCCGGGCTGGAAAAAGAAAAAAACACCCGAGGATAAAACCTAAAGGAATAAAGCGAAGGCGCGCCCGGGCATACTTTCTTTCTAATTCTCTTTTGACCTGTTTTGCTTTCAGTTAAAGCGGGTTCCTTTCACCTCTCGGTCATTACTGGCATGGGCAGGGAGGATCGAGGAAGCAGGAGTGGGAATAACATAACTGTATTCTCAAGAGAATCGTCATCATTGGCGCATTCAGTCTAGGTTGTACACGGTTGAGCTGGCCCGGAGAGAAAGTCTGACATGAGCTTGAAGTTATCCAATAATGATAAAGTGATCATCAACATATCTACAGTGTGTTTTATGAACAGGGAAGTTAATACAGTAGTGACATAAATCAAACAGTGGTTTGTGATGATCAAATTGTCAATCAATTAGCATGAGTAGTCTCCTCAATCAAGGTATGAGTAGTGAACGAGTAGTGGATATTTTTAGAAGAGATGTGCAGCTGACGAGTGTCATTGGAAGAGTGGAGAGGTAGGGGGAAGCAGAGGCTTGAGGAAGAGACTGGGAGAGGGGGCCCCTGATTGGCTGTTAGGGAGTGAGCCTCCTGGGAGGAGGTGTTTGTGATTGACAGGTGGACGTGGCTGCTTCACTGGCTGCCTCCACACCCCCAGTAATGACAGCAAATGTCCACCTCCATGGTCATTTAACCCAAGGACTGTGCCGCCTCCCAGACTGCTTTAAAACGTTGCGCCGCACCGACCCTAGCCTGGCTGCTTGCGAACATTTAATCCGGCGATATTATTTCCAATCCGCCGAAACGCCTTCGTGTAATTCAGATGGGCGAGTGGGCGGAAGCTCACTGGCACAAGCCCGCCGACACCATTCGCCTGTCTCCACGTCCCGCCACTCACACACACCCTCCACACACACACCCACCACACGCGCACACGCACAAATCCCACCCACCCCATTACCGGCGCGACCACCCGCCCCTACCGACGAATTGCCAAATTAGTTTCCAGTGTTCCTGCGCCCACAGAGTGAAACCGGATGTGTGCGCGCCGTGCAGTTTATGTGAAACCGGAAGTGTTCGCGCCGGGAACTGTATGCGCTGCGCAGGGGAGCCCCGTTGCACAAACACGCCGCCCAGACTTAACCAGGATCCACCCTGAATTAGGCCGTGCGGAATGTGCGTTGCGGCTGTCTGGGTGTGTCTGTTGGCTATGTGAATGTGGGTTATGTTGGTGAGGGTGATTGTGGGCGGGTTGGTTGGTGGGGGTGAATTCAGTGAAAGGAGGATATATCACATGTGGGGTGTTGCTGGGAGTGATAAAGGTGTGGGTGTGGTTATGCTGAGGAGCTAGGAGTGTTTGAATAAGGGGGGGGGGGTGATTGTGGGTGTGGTTGGATGGATTCTGGTGAGGATTGGGACTTTATGTGTAGTGGTTGTGGTAGGTGGTGTGAGGACTTAGGGATAGCTGTGGGGGGGGGAGGGGGTAGGATGCAACTGTGGATGGTAGGGTGACAGGTTGGACCTGTGTGTAGTGGAAAGGTGTGGGTGTTAGAAGACTAAGTACATAGTTGTGGGGATGGTTGGTTGGTTGTTGGAGTTTTACATCCTGACAACATCTATGGCCATATCAGGACGGGTACTGAATTGTGACAGGGCGCACTCAAGGCAATTTTCGAGGGTTGCCGAACTGGGAGACCAGGCTACCAGAACCATGAACTGATATACCAATCAGTCACATTATCCTGACTCTGAGCCAACCAGTCCTTGCTCTTTCCTAATAATGTTCGTTCGACCAGGGTTCGAACCCCACGATCTACCAAAAACGGCAGACGGACGGACACTCAACTCATTCTGTCATCCCGTCATGATGGTGACGGTGGGTGGATTAGAACTGTGTCTAGAGATTTTAGCTATATGTGTGTGGTGGTAAGGGTCTCTGTGGTGTGGGTGTGTGAGTAGTTTCGGAAGAGGTGGAAGCGTGTGTCGGGTTAGGGGTGGGTTGCAGCTATGTATAGTGGAGTATTGCACTGTGTGTAGGATGGTACTGTGGATGGGAACTGCGGAGAAATGGGTATTCGGGGGTGGACTATGTTAGATCAAATATTCACCCCATACTTGTAGTAGGGCTGAATGATAATGCGTTCTAAATACTGGCGATAACTGCTTTAGGGTGGAACAGGAAGTGGAAACCGTGGTTTCCAGTATCAAATGGCTGCTTTTACCGACACCGAGTTGGGAATTGAGAGAGGGTGCCAAAAGCCAAGATGGCGACCATAGAACACCATCAATATCCCTGATAAAGGCCAGTAAACTAAATGTTTTATTATATTTTTCACATAAAATATATATTTGACAAATATATTACTCTTCATAAATTGTTCATGTTAGCATAAAATCGGTGATTTGACCAAGGGAAGCCGGAGACCGAGTGGGAGAAAGGTTAATTTATTGACAGTGCATGAAAGGTACAACAGGGGGAGTCAGTCGACGGCATCGATGTCGAGGGGGGCCGCCCCAATCACTGCATGCTCTGAGGCTGCCGGAGCTGACCCCTACAAAGTAGGGTGAGTGGGTGTGGTGGGTGTAGTAAAAGTTGAGTGTCCAATGGCCAAGCAAATCTGAATGGCTGGAGGTGCGGGGAGGTTTCCAGGTCAGTGATGTTCATCCTGCCCACTGGGCGGGTGGGCGGTACAAGGCTCCCCTCATCGAATCAACCACAATTGGGAAATGATCCGCCGATTCGAGTAAGGGAAGCCAGAGACCCATTTTAATGACAGTGTATGAAAAGTACAACAAGTGGAGTCAGTCGACGGCATCAAAATTGAGGGGGCCTCCCTGATCACCGGGTGCTCTGAGGCTGCCAGAGCCAACCCAAAACACAGTGCTAGTGCTCGGGGGGCCTCAGAGGTAGCGAGGCGGGGTATGTAGCTGAATACCACCAAAGACTCCCAGGTGCCCTGCGCTATTATCGCCACCAGGTCGATGCCTCACAAGGCGCATGCTTCTGCCGTCCCCTCCGCAAGCCATGGAGGGTGAACTTTGAGGCCTCCATGAACCCCACCTCCGTGAGAGCCTCCCGCAACAGAGGGGATGAACGCCGGGGCATCGGAGGGGGCCGGACTGCTGGACTGCCTGGGACCAGGCCTGCAACGGGCACAGTGCTGGACTGCCTGGGCTGGGACGAAGGGGGCGATGGCCTGCTATGGTGACTTGATCATCTTGGAAGAGGAGATGGCGACCTGGAGGCCATCAGGGGCCAGGCTGAAATCCCCCCAATCATACCGAGTGGGGCCCTCCCCACCCATTATGGGAGGAGGTTCAACTGGCACATCAGCCTGAAGAATGCGATTATGTCTGCTGCCCACGGTACCACACCATGGTGTTCCGGGCTGCAGAAGTACCTGTAGATGTGGCCGATCATTGGCCGGGTGATCGATGGGGCGACCACCTCGTCGAGCTTGGCCTGGGGTATCCGGATGAGCATGCACTGCAAGCATACCTCAAATCCCAGCCATGTGAGCATAACCGCTGGGGTCGAGCACTTGTCAGGTGCCACACAGGGCGAGGATGGCATGTAGCCCTGCTTCCCCAGAAGCCAGGGGACCGGGAAGGTGAGCTGCACATAGGCGGCCCTTGAGGTCCTGCATCCGAAGGGAAGCCCAATGTCAATATACAGGCGGTCATCGACCGTTATGCAGAAGAGTGCGGCCGACAATGGTTCCGCGCGGAGCTGCGGGTAGGCCCGGGGGCTGCTGTCGGGGGCTGCTGTCAGGCCCTGAGGGGGGACGGCGTTTCCCATGATATGTCCACCTCCCCAAACTTGTCCTCCAGGTCACCACGTACGTAAGCCAGGGAGTAGGCGGAGGCTGTTCGGGTGATGGGGTGTCATTGGTGGTAGGTGTCGGCCTCTGGGGCCGGGCCTGTCAGTCATAGGTCTGGGGATGGGCGGGGCCACACTGGGCACGGTCGCTTCCACAAGCATCTTCTCCTGCCAGAGGATGTGCTACTACAGATGCTGCCAGCATGTCTCCATCGCCTCAATTGTCTCTTGCATTTCTTTCATTATGTCCTCCTCCATTTTTGTTGTTTTTATCGTGTTTGTGGTTCGCTTAGGTTTTCCTGGTGGCGGTAGCTTCTGGGGGAGGGGTTGGGGCCAACCGCCGGTGTGGTGTGCTGACGGGGGACGCGGCGTTTCCGCCATCTTGTACACTCGTCTCTCCGAGCTGCTCCTCTGCCATGGGAGGACTCCTGGCCAGGTGCATCATGGGCCTACCGACCGGACGTGAGGTTTGTCTTGTCCTTTACATCTTCCTTTTCAAGTGTGTCATTTTTAATGGGGTGGGTTCTCCTGGGTGACAGGGGTGGAGTCGGTTGTCTCTAGTTGTTTTAAAAGTTGAGTATCCAATGGCCAAGCGATTCCGAATGGCTGGAGGTGGGGGGAGGTTTCCAGATCAGTGAGGTTTGTCCTGCCCACTGGGGGTGGGGAGGGTACCCGGCTGCCCTCATCGAATCAACCACAATTCGGAAATTATGCGCCAATTTGCGACGGGGCAGAAGGGGTAGGGCCTTAAGCCACCTTAGAACATTCACCCACCTAGCGATTTAAACCTGAACCACACTGCTTGCTTCCCCATAGTGTCAGATGCCAACACTTTCAGGCCTTACACCATATGACCACCCTACCTATATTTTAACTTTCAAACTAAAATTCAAATCGATGCTGCCACCTTGCAGGTTCTTTTCCAGTCAGTGACGTCACAGCGAGCAACACATTCGCTCACTTGCCGACTGGACATGAACCCGTGAGCAGCACCCGACCTCCAATTTGCCACCCCCCACCCCTCAAGTAACAAACAGGCTACTCAAGAGGTAGGGTTAAGAGTGATGAGATTGATTGACCGATTATTGACCTATGCTGATTTACTGTTGTTCCTTGACATTATTATTCTGATTGAATAGATTGCAAAAGTATACCACTCTTGTCTCGTCATTAAGTAAGAATTGCTCTATTCATTTCATTTACCCGGCATCTACATAATGTTTGCCAATTTTTCTAATGGGTTGGTTTTCCCACGCTACTGCAAGTATGGCGTGAATCTTTCATAGAATAAGATGTGTGGTGGTGGTGGTTCACCGACACAGTCGGTCTGTCTATCCACCTGGTTGAGTAGCTGTGGAGGGAGAGGAGGGCTTCTGGACGAAGCGGGTGCAAATCAAGTGGCAGTGCCACACTCCCTCTCTCCTCAGAATTTGCGATTTACATTAACTTATGAGGGTCTTTGGCTTTAATATAAAACCACCCCTAATGTCAAATGTCCAACCTAACCATCCAGCACACAACTGCCGAGTAAAATACCCAACAATAAAATAAAGGAACCAATGCATCATCAGGCTGTTGTATTGGTCCACTAAAAAAAAAACGCCAACGGGGAGAAAAATTACTATCACACAAAAAATCCGGCCGCCAATGATGAATCGTCGCTGGTGCCTGCATACGGCCTACCAGTCAATATGAATCAATAGGGTAACCATTGTGTGACCGGCAATAGCTACTGGCCTCCACCCACTACTCAGCACCCATTCCCCACGCTAAATGGCCGGTCGGGTGATGATTTTCATTATAAATATTTTAGTAGGACGTGAGTAAACAATGCCCCCGGCTGGATAGGTGCCACGTTAACACACGGTGTAGACCATTGTCTGCGAGAGTCTGCCAATGCCCTGTATTCCATGATGGCGGGCAGGCATTGTGATGTCAATGTCACTACGCGCTCTTTGAAAGGTGTATGTGTGTTCCATACAATAGAAGCGCTGGTGTAGAGAAGCAACCATCCCCCTGCTCTCGCCTCCACATCAACCTCTCCCACCCGCCCTTACTCCCCCCTCCACCCACACTCACACTCCTCTACCTCAAACCGCTCCTACCCACCGTTAACCACCACCCGCCCTGCCACTCCCGCCCTCCCTGCTCCACATCAACCTTGCCCCCTCTCAATCCCCACCCACCTCGACCGCTCCCACCCGCCCTTAGCCCCCACCCACCCACCCATCCTCCCGGTTCTTCCCGCTCCCCATGACTCATGTCCTACCGCTAAAAGGCGAACCTACACTGCCTTAAATAGATGTCCACACCTCATGTTCCGTAAGCTCCACATGTGCCGGGACATAGGCATGGACTCACACTAGAAGCGCATTTGTCAAAGTGTGTTTGAGAGTCTGAGGTTATTCTTCCGGGGCCGTGGAGGCATGCTGAGACTGCAAAGGAACGCCGTGAGTACCCCCCGCGGCCACCAAAGCGAGGCGGAAGCTTTTACGCCGAGGCCTGGCCGCCAACAAATATGTGGAGGTCACCCCAATAGTGAACAAAGACATACGAGACAGCAGCGCCGCGGTCTGAAACAGGCGGGACGAGCGTTGTCTCTTTTTATACCGACAGGTGGCGTCCATCAATATGAATCTGTCATGCTGCGTCCTGTTCGGCAGGGCGCATGCGTAATAGACTGCATGGTACGTTGAGGGCAAGGGGGGGGGGGGAAGGTTCATGATTAGTTCGCTTGGGCTGCAAGGTGCGCACCTCTGGGCATGAACCTGTGTGTACTCCCAGTTCTACCGTCACCCCAGCAGCCCCCCCCCCCTTCCACACCCGAAGCTCACATCCCTAAATCCACATACACACACATTCACTGCCGACCGGATGCGACGCGCGCATCGCGTTTCGCAATGCACGTCGGGATCACTGTTTACACTTCCATAAGACTCGGGTTGCCAAACAAGCCCGCCATTCAATTTGTAATGCAGGCCGGGTAATAGGCACCGCCAGAGGGCAGCAGGGCCGATGAGGAGCGGCGTCCCGGAACCAGGAGCAGGCGACATCTACCTTTTGGCGGGAACGCGGGAAAGATGGATGGGATTTAATAGCCGACGTCAGAACAGCGCTCTCCACTATTTGGCGCTGCTGGTTTTTGGTGGTGTTTTTTTGTTGTTGTTGGGTGTAGGATGGCGGTGGTACTTAGCGTTGACACGGAGGTGACTATTTGACGCCGACAGGTCTATGTCGGCGGGTGGAGTGGAGGACGTAAGTGATAGGGTAGAAGGGGTCAGGGAAGAGAAGGAGCAGTGGGTTGCTGTGGGGAGGGGGGAGCAGAACGAAGGAATGAAGCGATGGGAAGAGGCTGGAGGAGTATGGCAAAGTTAGATGGCATTGCTCAGAAGGGGACCAGGAAGGAATAATAGGAAGAAAGGGGAAATGAGCAGCAGAACTGGGATCAGTTATTATTGGGGGGGGGGGGGGGAGGAAGGTGGACGGAGTTACTAATGGATGAGAAGTGGGAAGGATAAAAAGGGAGAGGGAAAGTTGGTGCAGCGTTGGAAATACGGAGATGGATGAGAACTGGGGATAAAAGGAGCAGGGGACAAGCGGGGAGGGAAAGGAAAACTGGAAGAAAAACGGAATCAATGTCAGAATGGCTAAGAACGATAAAGAGGAAAGAGGAAGAACTGGAGGAAAATCAGAAAAGAAATGCAGGAAAAGAGGTGCTAAAATATGAACTGAAAAGATCAGGTTGAAATAGAAAGAAAGATTCAGACAATCAGAGGCGTGGCGCTGTGAATGAGTGATCCTTGATGTGAGGTTGATAGGGAGATAGGGTAGGGATCTGAATGGAAAAGAAGGGTAACAGTAAGAGTAATAAGGAAAGTGAATGTCAGGGAGCAACAATTAGTCAAACAAAAAAGATACATGGGGAAACAACACCAAAAAAGGGAAATCCTATATGACGGCTGTGAGTGGGGCTGGACGGGATGTAAGAGGATGGAGATGGAGTAGGGCTGGGGAAACAGGTGGACGAGTCGGGTAAGGCCGGAGGGGACGGGGCTGGTTGGGATGGTACAGCATGGAGCGTGGGTGGACGGCTGTGGCGAGGGGCGGATAGAATGACGTAGGTGAGGGCTGAGGAGTCAGGGGGAGTGACTGATTCGGGCGTAGGATGTGCGAGCCCTAGCCACAGTGTGTGCTGACTGAGGGCCGGCATATTTTCTCCCACTCTATACACCCACCCATTCACTCACCCACCCACCCGCCAAACCCATCCTCTCATCCACCCACCCACCCAACCACCCGTGGAGGCTGTATGGCGGTGGTCATCCGAAAACAAGCCGCATCAAAGTGGCCGCCAAGCAAACAGGCGCACCCCCTAGCGGCGCGCCAATGATAATGGAGCGTGCACCGGCAGATGGCGCTGCGGGGGCAAACAGAGCGGCGTGCCGCTGTAATTGACGGCGCGCCGGGCGGCCTTCTGCCGGTAAGCAAACTTAAAGAGTAGCACAAACCTGATCATCGCCAAGCCTCCCCTCCCCCCCCGCCTTCCAAGCACATCCCAGACAAGTTACCGGGCGCGGTAGCCGAATCGGTAGAGCGTGGCCCTATGTGTATGGAACGTCGGGAGTTCGGTTCCCAGTTGAGTCAAACCAATGACTTATGACATTGACACTTGTCGCTCCCTAAGTTTGGCGCTCAGCATTAATAGGAGAGGACAAGCACTGGATAGCTCAGTGTCAGGATAATGTGACTGAGTGCTATATCGGGTCAGTCAGGGTGCCATCGGCCTGATTTCCCAGTGGGGCAGCACTATAAATTCGACATGAGTGCACACTGCCACAAGTCAGTGCCCGTCCTGATATTACCTTAGATGTTGCCAGGACGTAAAACTCCAACAACCAACTAACCCCAGCGCAGCACACCCCAACCTGGCTTGGCCTCGCGCCGCAGGGAAATGGTGATGGTAGGGGAGGGGTGGGGGGGGGAGGAGGGAGTGGGGGCGGTGTGTAACACACACACAAAGTTTGTGTAGAAGGAGGATGCCGGTGCGCGGTGGGGATGGGGGGGGGGGGGGGGGGTTCTCCCACCGACCATTTAAGGCTTCTGGCTGTATGGCTTCCTCACCTCACACCGATCACATCCGATAGCCTGTGAAATACTTCCGGTGTGATGCACTGTGGGCGGTAATGCTTTATGATACGCGCATGCGCCTTGCACACCTACAGGCATCCAACGCGACGTTATTGTAGTTCGATGGCATGTACTTCTATGTTTTATTTTGTTCTTACCTCAGGCTATGATTGCGGAATAGGACCATCCCTCAACATCTTGCTGCATAATGTAACTTGCCAACTGTCCCGGAAGGCAGTACGGGGCTTATCCGGTAGGGGAGAGGATATATATTTCTATATAGTAGTGGGTGGTGGGTGTTTAAGGGGTCGGTTTGAGTGTTTTATTTATACCGATGGACCCTAGTGGAATGGTGTCTGGGAACATAAGTCTAAAACTTGTTTATGCTTTATAGGTGCCTGGGTTTTTTGTTGTTGAAGTTTGTTCATCTTTGTATCTCCGATACATCGTTCATTGAGTGCTTCCGGGACAATGTGCTTGGGCGATGCTTATAGAATCGCGCTATGAATCAGAGTAGGTACCGGCAGTAAATAGATATCACCGGAAGAAAGTATGATAATCATACAACAACTGATGTTTTTAAACATTCCTATTTTGGGTGTATGTTTAAATTAAGACGACCCAGAATGTAATCAGTGAACTAAAAGCCTTAAAGGACTGCCCGTGCCTGATGAGAGGCATAGTCGAATGGAAGAAAAGTGCACGAGAACTGCAGAAGAATCTGCAGATAGACAAGTAATCATTTTAATGGGGGTGACTTGACCTATACAATTTTACCTAGCCACAAATACCATGACCGAATATGAAATGGTATAGTTTCATATATATATATATGCACTATTATGTGGGAGTTAATGTTGACACAATCTATGCAATACTTTTTTTGTCTCAGTTCCGCTCGTTCCTGAAATTGAAATGCAGCATGTCGGGTCGCAGCTATAGCTTAATGGGTTGAATTGTGGGGTGCTTCCCCCCACACCTGCTAGGCAAATCCTTCATTATAAAGCCTATAGTTATAACTCAATGTGCAACTATACCTTAATTCATTCTGATAACATATCTTCGTACTTGTATTGCAATCTCTATGTTTCTTGTCTAGGTTGGCGTGAAATTGACCCGGAAAATAGTTTACATGATATAAAATACCATTTTCTGTAGCATGGATTGCATATTTTTCACCGCCACTTCCACCTTCCATTATGCCACTTTATATATATATTATATATATATATATATATATATGTATATATATATCGGACTGTGATGTATAAATATATATAGAGTGCCAGACTTGATTAGCATATTCCTTTAGCAAATGCTAATACAATCTGGCGCTTTATATGATATATATATACAGATATATCAAATATATATATATATATATTTAGAGATATATAGATATGACTATAATGTATATATTGATATGTATGATCCAGCATGCTGAGTCTCAGCCTCAGTCTTTCCTGATGGAACATTTCCTGTATGAGGTCACAGAATGGGCTTTTGAGTTTCAACCCAATATGATTGGTTGTTTGTTGGAGTTTTATGTCCTCTCAACATATATGGTCATATCAGGATGGGCACTGACTTGTGACAGTGCATACTGATGGTGACTTTGTCGTGCTGGCCCACTGGGAAATCAAGCCGCCATCACCATTACTCAATATCCCACTCAGTCACATTATCCTGACACTGAGCGAACCAGTCCTTCCACTATCCTATTAATGTTGAGGGCCATGCTAGGCCGTGATAAGTATCAATTTTGTACGCCATTGGTTTGACTCGACCGGTATTTGAACTCCCCTTTTCCTGCATGGAATCCTGCGCTCTACCGATTCAGCCTCCACGGCCGGTTAACCCAATAGGAAGGGACCGATTTATCTAGAATCATTACATAATATTGCATGACTGCTTTAATGGAATTAAATGTAAGGTCGTTGATATTTCTACAGGATAACTGTTTGATTAAAGTTGTATAGTCCGATGCTTTTGAGCTCCCGTCATTTTTCTGGGGTAAATATATTCAAATGATTGCTATATTCTATATTAGTAATTATTACATTAGTTTGAATTAGCTTTTATCTTAAATGACTAAGTTTTGAAATAGTTGAAGTGAAATCATCTAAAATTAGTTTTGGCAAACATGCCAAAACTCTGACAACATAGGCTTCACCAGAAACAGGTTTTATTAAATTGCCTCAGTATTCCCTTCTATCTGGCAACAACTGTTCAATAAGTGTATCACTATCTACATTAGATATTTAGAATCATTTCTAAATACTTGTTTTGGTTTTGAAAATGTAATGCTTCATCGGACTATGCAGCTTTAAGTTACAACGGATACCGATGTAAGAAATGAATTAAAAATCAGATGTCTGTATATGTAACGCGCACTGGCTATTAACGACGCATATTAAGTTACATCGCTTACATTATCATGAACAAGGGGATCCTAACCACACATCTTGTGTCAGCAGTTATTAATGCATTATGCTATTTCTGATGTGCACTCCATTAAAGGATGAAATAAATATGAATGTGTTATATTTAATGCAACATGTCCTTCAAGGGATATATAGATTCATATGCGTACATCTGTGCAAATTGTTACACACACAATTGGAAAGCATATTATTTCATATATGAAAAAAAGACATTGTCATCATCATCATCATGCTGTCGGTTGTGATGCAACAAAGACTGCTTTCATTACTTGACTGCCGCTCTCCATTTAGCGCTCTTCTGTGAGAGTGATGTCCATGCATCAGTCTTAATGTCTCTCAGCTTCAGGTTTCTCTTGATGGTATCCTTGAACCGGAGACTAGGGTGCCCTCTCTTTCTGTAACCAGAAGACAGTTGAGAATAGAGGATCTGCTTTGGTAGCCTGTCTGATGACATCCTAATGAGGTGTCCAGTCCACCGGAGATTCTTTATGATCAAAAGATCTTCCATAGAGGGCAGCTCCGTCCGTTCAAGTATTTCCTTATTTGTCACTTTGTCCTTCCAGGTTAGCCTCACTAATATCGTAAGCATCACTAATACTAGTATGGTTAGCTGAAATTGCTTACGTATAATTCTAATGGATGTAATTCCTCTTATTAAACTGGTAATACATCACCGTATTTTGCAGTTCCTGTGAGATTATTGCACTAGTCAGTTCAAATACTGTCTATTGATTTAGTAAATGCATTGTTAATTCCTAATCTAGTTTCTCCAACTGCACATGTCCGCCTCTTGTTTTCTAAGTGTTCGGTTTGTTTAGTCATATTTAGCATTGACAACAGGTCCTGCATCATGTATTTCTCAGGCACGTTCTGAATCCCATACGCTATCTAACCACATTGCGTTCCCATGTTATATTGCATTGCTTGAAATAAGCTAAATGAATATGCTAATAGAGTCTCATACATTATATATATATTATGTAGAGATATTTATATATGTATATATATCGGACTTTGAAGGTATATATAGATAAAGCACCATACTTTATTAGCATATTCCTTTAGCATATGCTAATATAGTCTGGCGGTTTATATATATATAAAGATATATAATAAATATATATAAATGTCCCTCGATATATATATACATATATATACATATATATATCCATATATACATACATATATGGTCACTTCTCACAAAACTGCAACATTTAGAGTTCTGAGGGGGTATTCTAGGAATTCCTTATATCATTTCATCTCTAAGCTGATTCTATTCACTACATATTGGTACATTAGTGACAGAATTTGGGCAAGTTAACTCTAAAAATTGACCATTCTGTGACTATTTGAAGAATAAGGTTCCTTACTGACTATAACCGTCCGTCTGCACTTATTTCCATGTACATAAAGCCTAGATATACCTATTTAATACCTGTTAACCTATGATTTCTTAATTTATATACATGTTCAACATATTTGTCAATGTAAATATGTCAGAAATATTTCCTACCTTTACATTTTTATTTCATGGTGAATGACTAAACTTATCTGTACCACCCACAACTATGCTGTTTTTTCTACTTAACTATGTACTATTTGCTCCAATTAATAGGTAATAGCATCTTTTCCTTAGAAGAAATGTTCAATTATATGCCACAATCTTGCGCTTTTCAGAAAAAAAAACTTTATTCTCCTAGCATAAAGCACTTTTTAGGGGTAACCATTTTATTATTGCAGACGGACGGTTATGGACATTCATATTTACAGTAATGTATAGTAAATAGTAATATATAGTAAATAGGACACTGAGTAAAGACATTTAGTTTTAACATTCCTTATGCCTATAACACACAGTGTCCACATCAGATAGGTATATTCCAGGAGGTACCATGGTCATAGTACAGATATTTGTATTATTTAAATAGCAGAGATGGACGGTTATGCAAATAACTTGTAAAGAATACAAAAAATACACATCCGAGTTAAAAATAAATAAACCCAGTGGTGGAACCTATTAGAATATGCCATAGGCACAAACAAATCACTTAACTTTAATATATTGTTGCAACACTGTAGCTATGGGGGCAAAAACTGGCCGGAGACGGACGGTTATGGTGAAAGTAATTTTAGATAGGTTTAGATAGGTATATTCCAGAAGGTACAATGGTCATAGTACATATATTTTAACATTCCTTATGCCTATAACACAGTGTCCACATCAGATAGGTATATTCCAGAAGGTACCATGGTCATAGTACAGATATTTTTATTATTTAAATAGCAGAGACGGACGGTTATGCAAATAACCTGTCAAGTATACAAAGAATACACATCCGAGTTAAAAATAAATAAACCCAGTGTTGGAACCTATTAGAATATGCCATAGGCACAAACAAATCACTTAACTTTAATATATTATTGCAACACTATAGTTATGGGGGCAAAAACTGGTCGGAGACGGACGGTTATGGTGAAAGTAATTTTAGATAGGTTTAGATAGGTATATTCCAGAAGGTACAATGGTCATAGTACATATATTTTAACATTCCTTATGCCTATAACACAGTGTCCACATCAGATAGGTATATTCCAGAAGGTACCATGGTCGTACTACAGACATTTTTATTATTTAAATAGCGGAGACGGACGGTTATGCAAATAACCTGTAAAGTATACAAAAAATACACATCCGAGTTACAAATAAATAAACCCAGTGTTGGAACCTATTAGAATATGCCATAGGCACAAACAAATCACTTAACTTTAATATATTGTTGCAACACTGTAGCTATGGGGGAAAAAACTGGCCGGAGACGGACGGTTATGGTGAAAGATATAAATTGTATTATTTAAATAGCGGAGACGGACGGTTATGCAAATAACCTGTAAAGTATACAAAAAATAAACATAAATAAATAAACACAGTGTTGGAACCAGTTAAACGGCTTCATATTTCCTCTGAGCCATAATGGTTTCCTCCACCGGAATGTCGAGAAGCTTCCCAATGGGTAATGGATTTGACACAACCATGAGGACATCAGTTTTGTCCACCTTCCCCCGGTCATTTTGGCCCCATTTCCACCTGCCCCTACATGGTGTCATGTAGCTGATATAGTAACATCTCTTCTTTATCTTGAGCACTTTGGCTAGGTACCATCTATGCCCATACGGTACAGGAAGATGACGTCCTACCTCAGCTACTCGTTTCTCCACCACATCTAGCTATACCTCTCCCCTTTCACCCACCACTGCCTCTCTCACCTCCTCCACCACTGCCTCTCCCCTTTCCTCCACCACTACCTCTCCCCTTTCCTCCAGCACTGCATCTCTCGTCTCCTCCACCACTGCCTCTCCCCTTTCCTCCACCACTACCTCTCCCCTTTCCTCCACCACTGCCTCTCTCGTCTCCTCCACCACTGCCTCTCCCCTTTCCTCCACCACTACCTCTCCCCTTTCCTCCACCACTACCTCTCCCCTTTCCTCCACCACTGCCTCTCTCGTCTCCTCCACCACTGCCTCTCCCCTCTCCTCCACCACTACCTCTCCCCTATCCTCCACCACTGCCTGTCCCCTCTCCTCCACCATGACAGACAGTCCAGTTCTCTTCCATCCTTGACAAGTTGGGTGAAACTGTCCTTTAGTGTAGCAGCACTCCTTGAAACACAAAGTGCTGCGGATAAAGATATCACAATCGGGACCAGGCACCATGGCATGGGCAGCCATGATGCCACGCACCTCCATTGCGTTCCATTGGCTGATTTCCTCACTAAGCTTCTGTATATCAGCCTCACCAACTTCCAGAAGGGTCATTGCTGTGTTGGCAGCGTTGATCTCGTGACAGAACTGGGCACTGTTTGAGATCAACCTGCCAGCCTTTACCAGGTTATCAACTTTCTTTTTTATTCCGCCACCGACTTCATCGCACGGCCCCTTCCCATGACCTGCCTCTAGCCATGTCCATGAGGCTTTGACCCCGAAGAGGATGGGGAAGTTTGCCAGTAGAGCTGCAATGGACCGATTGCGGTACTGGGAAGTTGGTGAGTCCGTGATGAAGTGTAGGATTTCGAGTGAAGGAAGCCATTTTGTGATCTCACTCATCACGCTCTTGATGAAGGCAAATGTTGTTGGGACCGAGTGTGCGGTGACATTTGTCACACCAACAAAACTCTTAGCCATCAGCTTCCCATCCTGCCTCGTGTGAACAACCATCGGATGGATGCTCACTTGAGCCTTGTCAAAGTATGCAGAAGTTATCTCCTTCGCATACTTGCAGGCCCAGTTTTCTGCATAATCCATTTGGATTGATGCCTCCTTCCCCTCCATCATGATCTCCTTCACACGCCTGACTTCTGCATACTGGGTTGTAACCCGCCTACAGTGGTCACGGAACTCAGGCATGTTCCTGATGAAGTTGTCTGTGAACTCTTTGAGATCTTGTGTGACAGCAGACAACTTCACCTTGACGTACTCCTTGCCCTTGTGTTGCACTGGTTGGGTGGCCCAAGTGCGGAAGTTGACCTCTTCCTTGCCCAGGCCAAGGAGTTTTTGACGAATGGCCTTGTCGTCCATTTCGACGAGCACCGCCGGAGACTGTGGGAGGACCTTCACAGCCTCTACCATCAATGCAACATTCGCATGTTTTTGGCAGAGGCATTGGTGCCTTTGTGTGTACCGGATAAGCCGGATGTTTCTTGGCCTTGCCCGACAGAACACAGCCCGAGATATCCTTATCTCAGGGAAATGTGCCAGGAATTTCCTGTACAAGTTGTCCAGGGTATCGGTCAAGGCAAAAGTGCCGCTTCCCCAGACCTGAACCTTCTTGGAGGGCAATTCATAGCTATTATCCGGTTGTTTGAGGAATTCCACCACTAGTGTAATCTTTGAACGTGCAATGGAAGACTTCATGGTGGACTGCTTGCGTCGGTTGAATATATAGTTCCTCGCCAGTCCAATCGTCTTACTTATTCCCGATGTAACCCCTCGTGTGGAACTTTTCCCTCCAAAGAGGGCCTTCTTTAGCTTTGGTGGTGCCTTCCGAACTTGGGATAAGGTTTCAGTGAGGGGGAGCAAAGCCTTTATCCGGTCAACCCGTGGGGTCACATCCACTGAAGTGAGGATGTCGATGGCTGCCTTCTCTGGAGATGGCACCGGGTGTATGCCCATTCCATCCTCTATCTCAGTTTTCTTAAGCATCATTTGCAAACGCTTGACCTCTTGCATAGCCGTTGTCAGGGTCTTCTTTAATTTCCTGGCCTTGGACATTTTGCTGAAGGGCATTCTAACGACCATACTAAAATAAAGACAATGATGCAGATAGTACATGAATGTAAATGCATGCGATAATAGGGTTACTCCAATGTTCATTAATAGTCTATAACTATGGAATGTTCAAGTGCTTGATAATTTGGTTACATGACTGTTCAAATTGCATTGAGTAATAAATAGGGGTTACATCATTTCTTAATGATCTATAATAATGGAATTTCAGTTGCTGATTAAAATATGGTTACATGACTGTTCAAATGCGTTGAGTATAATAGGGTACTCAATGTCATAATAGTCTAAACAATGGAATGTAAGTGCGTTGATTAATAAATATGGGTTACATGACATGTTCAAATTGCGTTGAGTAATAAATAGGGGTTACATCCAATGTCATAAATAGTCAAACTAATGGAAGTTCAAGTTGCGTGATAATAAATATGTTACTGACATGTTAAATTGCGTGGTATAATGGGCTACCAATGTTCTAAAGTACTAACATGGATTCAAGTTGCGTAGATTGCGTTCAAGTTGCCAGTCTATATTAGCATATTCATTTAGCCTAT
Source organism: Branchipolynoe longqiensis (assembly GCA_030323885.1). NCBI lineage: Eukaryota > Metazoa > Annelida > Polychaeta > Phyllodocida > Polynoidae > Branchipolynoe > Branchipolynoe longqiensis. The sequence continues at coordinate 56,586,016 of CM059187.1, read as the reverse complement.
TTTCAAGCCGAAAATACACAAATGGGAATACAACATACATATACATCACAGTCCGATGTTCACTAATAACAACTGTACCTACTACATACAAACAAACATAAACTCTACTGGAGATTCCCACCATGTAAATAAATCCTACTCAAATGGATAATCCCCCGTAATTTTCTTTCACGCGAACTCGCAATCAGTACCTGTTTAAACTTCTACTTGGACTGTAAACACAGAACCTCTAATTGCTTATTGATGTAGAATAGGAGTGGGTACTTGATCCGTAATGACAGGAGCTGCTCCAGTAATGCAATTTCCGTAATGAGGGTGTAATCAAAGGTGAGCTACTCCCATCTACAGAAAAGCAACCGAGTCACATTTAATCAAACTTCCACCTAGATTTTACAGGAATCAAATGGAATTTAGTATTTGGTGGCACTCTTCTCCTTCGCTCTAACATGGGGGACTGTTCTAAAATAGTAAAACCAGCATTAATATTGTCCTGACATGAGTGGGTTATAGTTTCTGATTAGATTGCATCAATCAGATTGCCAGCTCCCTGCACAAACTATTAACGCGCGAAATCGAGATGCACAGTGGAAATTAGATGGTTTAAATGTGCCCTGAACGTGTAGTTGTGACGGATCCTTAATCAAGAGGCTTTTCAGTCAAATGCCCGAAGAATGTACCTGAGGCATTACACCAGAACAGTGCCAGTAGCTTTCGCCTATGGTACTTTACCTGCACATCTGATGTGTTGGCTTCTTGGGGTTTGACGTCCTAACAAGATCTAATATCATACTGCTCTGCGGTCAGCGTGCATTGCGAATCATTACCATATGTTAATGAGTATGATTGCGAATCATTACCATATGTTAATGAGTATGATTGCGAATCATTATTGCACACATGGTACTTCGATATCAGGTCCAGGGGAAGCAATCGAAAGCCAAAAGAAACAATTATTTAAACACATATCATAAATAACCTGTAAATAAATGGTCTGTCAATTCACCAAACTCAAAAGGGCTTTACTGGAAGGAAGCTAAGGGCAACAATACTCCGATATACTATAAGGACAGGCTGAATGATGGGGGTTTTATGTCCTAACAATATTTGAGGTCGAGTCATAATGGACATGGACTTGCATAATGCGACAATTGCGTGTATTTATAATGGCTTCATAGCGTTACGCGATTGGGATACCGCGCCATTGGCGCCCATATATCGATATCCCACTCAGTCACATTATCATGACAATGACTTAAATCCGCCATTTTCATATTCTGGTAATGCTGAATATGAGGCAAGGTAGCGGAAACTGTTGGATAATTATGTAATTCGCGTGTTTCAGTCGGCATGGGATCTAACCAACGACCTGCAGGACAGGAAGCAAAGGCTCTACCAACTCGGCTATCCCCTCTACACATCCAGCCTGACGATTTCAGGTTTGGTGCTACTCCTTTTGGTAGTGTGTTCTTTTTTTATAACAATGGATTGGCTTCTGTGGGATTTACTAAGTATGAGAAAACAATCCTGTCAAATGCCCACATTGTTTTCCATGAATACTAGACTAGTCATTGATGTAACTTGAAGTCAAATTGTATAATTTCTGTACATTCCAATATCTGGTAAGAGTACCACTGATCACTATATCTAATGATCACGTTTGTCCACATTCCGGTTTGTATATAGTCATATAATGTTTCTTCCCACAATGCAGTGTAGCTGACGGAACAACTAACTTCCCGATAAAATATGCATTCAACTGTGTGCTGATTTAAATGAAATATTCTTTATAAATGATAGAGCAATACAGGTCATACCGTCTTTGTTTCATATCAATACAAAGTGAGACTACCCGCAGTGAAGAATATTGCTTTCCCCCCAATTATATTAATTAGGCATTTTGCTCTAGAGTAGGTTACTCAATTTAAGAAAAGCTTTCCATTTCTAAGAACCTCACTAATGATGCTCATTTTTAGTTTTCCTCAAATTAAGAAAAGGTCACAATTTCTAAGAAACTCCGGCTAGATGCACATTGTGGTTTTCCTCAATTTAAGAAAAGCTCACCCATTCTAAGAATCATACTAGAGATGCACATTATGTTGTTCCTCAATTTAAGAAGATTTGTCCATTTCTAAGAACCTGACTGGCGATGTGCCTTGTGGTTTTCCGCAATTTCCGGAATGCTCGACTTTTCAGAAGCCATCAGTCAAATTAATATCACCTTGCATTATGATTGTATAATATGCCGATTACATATATTATGTATAATCAGCAGGCTAGTTTGGTACAGCGGTGCGATGCATACGTCAATAACTGCTGAATATAAAAGACATTATCGACCACAGTCCATAGATGGGGACAGGCTACCAACAAAACTATTGATCTTTAATGCCAAATAGGCTTTGGACTTTTTTAGTGGGTATTTTTTGGCGATCTTATTTAATCTTTCCATCTTCAGTGAATCAATATTTGTAGAATTGAGTGATGGTGTGTCTGTAGTTCTAGTCTGTCGAAGCCATCCCCTGGATTCTCTAATAATATCCAAGTGGATTGTTTGATAAAAGGGGCTAAATCAAAGAAGAATATGCAAAAGTAAAGAGTGTGACTGCATAGATGAAGACAATCAGCCATAAGTATCAGTGGACGCGTTTTTTTTATGACAGTACCACGTGGAAGTCAAATACTGCGATAATAGACGATTTCCCCTAATGTCCCAATATCTAACCTGAGCGGAAGAACTTGTATTGCATGTTGAAACTTGTCTTCTCTTTTTTTATGCTGTGTGTATACTGTCCATAGCATGGCTCGGACTTGTTTTCAATGCTGGCCAGCTGGGGCCGTATGCACCAATCAGGGTTAGACTTAGCCGGTGCTAATGGCTAGCTCTGGGATAGCTACCTCCGGGTAGCGGCGGGTTGGAGAAATAGGTCAAGTCGTATGCACCAATGTCCTAGCCGGGGCGGGTAGCTAACCATGAAGTTATTTATAGATTTGGGAATTCCCTCGATTCGACAATATGAATAACGCCCCCAATGTGGCAGGAGCATTAATTACGGTTCGATTTTAGGTTTCATTTGATTAAATTTCACTTATTGCGTATGTAAATCTGTCAAATATGATCGCATTGAATAGATTTGGTATAATATATTGCCGCCGATGCAGTGGCGGCGGCGGCGTAGCAGTGGCGGCGGCGACGGCAGAGGCGATGTGTGTTTTGTTGATGTGCGACAGTATGGATATCGACGTCGAAGCGGCGATTTGCTTACTTTACATTCGTCGATTCGACAATATGAATAACGCCGCCGATGCGGCGGGAGAGTTAATAACGGTTCGATTTTAGGGTTAATTTGATTAAATTTCACTTATTGCGTATGTAAATCTGTCAAATATGATTGCATTGAATAGATTTGGTATAATATATTGCCGCCGATTCGGCGATGGTGGCGCGATGTATGTTTTGTTGATGTGCGACAGTATGGATATCGATGTCGAAGCGGCGGCGGCAATTTGTTTACTTTACATTCGTCGATTTGACGATATGAATAACGCCGCCAAAGTGGCGGGAGCATTAATAACGGTTTGATTTTAGGGTTAATTTGATTAAATTTCACTTATTGAGTATGTAAATCTGTTAAATATGATCGCATTGAATAGATTTGGCTCTAATATATCGGCGGCCGCCACACTAACTGGACCGGGTAGCCCGTTACCCCAAATCTGAAAGTGGTTTAGCTTAGCCTAGGCTAAAGTCCGCGGTTAGTGCTTACACCGATTGATGCATACAGATTTTCCACAGTTAGGCGTGTGGAGCTTGCCAAACCACGATTACGGCCCTAACACTGATTGGTGCATACGGCCCCAGTACTAGTTGTTTAATCTTTTCACACATTAGGAGATGATAAGATGTTTTTGTTTCTCACACAGTAGCAGGTACATGGTGATTATTTAGTATCAGGTGTTCTGATAGGTATATTGTTTTTATTTTCTGATCACCCTTGTAGTGGGTGCAAGTATCATATATAGTATATCAGTTTTTTGTTTTTGTTTTTTGTTTTACTACTACTTATGTTTTAGCCTACTCTACATGTATAGGCTTGTACATAGTATGTAGCTGTTTGTTATCTACTCAGGGTGGTCCAGATTACACCCTTGTGGCAGCCCAGTTTGTGGGCTGTGACCTATCACATGCCCTTCTGGGGTGTTCCCCCGGGGGTTTTCAGGGTCTCCCTTTTTTTAATATATATATGTTTGTCTGTTTTCAGATCGGGGGTCTCTGTTTTTGATGGTTTGTGGTTGTTTGTTATCTACTGAGGGTGGTCCAGGTTGCTCTCTTGGGGAAGCCCAGTTTGTGGAAACTGATTCTGTATCCAGATACATGGCAATAGACTCATTGGAAATGTCCACCATACCCCATCGTTCTACTAGCAGATGCAAGAACTACTGTTGTGCTTAGCATCTCACCGCGCCTGTTCTGTGTGGGGGAAGAAGTATATATACAGTAACACCTCCCTAACCGACCACCTCCAGAGATCGACCACTTCCTTATATCAATCACTTTATTTGGGTCCGAACGATACCATTTTAACCATATTCTAGCTCCCTAAACCGACCACCTTCGTAAATCGACCAGTTAATGTCGGTCCCAAGGGCGGTCGATTTATAGAGGTGTTACTGTATTGTAATGGAGTGACTATTGTTACGGTACGCTGGTTCTAGCGCTAGACTGCCAGACTGCTGTCATGGTACCATGATGTTAGAATATCCTTCTGTGAACACGGTACCGTGAACATAGAGGTATTCCATTGCAGTGACTATTGTCATGATATCGTTATATGAAGGGTAACGTGATGCTAGACTGTCTCAGAGAGTAACAGATACCCATATCAAGGTGCCATGGTTGTAGAATATCCTTCTGTCGTCTCGGTACCGTGACAATAGAGGTGTCCTATTGCAGTGACTATAATCACAGTACCATGATATAAACGGTTCCTTGATTCTAGACTGTCTCACTACTGTCACGGTACTGTGGTTGTAGAATATCCTTCGGTCGTCTTCTTGCTGCGTGTGGCTTGGTCATACAGTGAGGTATCTGTGCCCGGAGTGACCCACTACTAAATTGCTCCTGACATAATGTGTTCGGCGCAAATGTTCAGCATTTTGCTACAGGAAGCGTGGTAGTTTCTGGTAAGGAAGAGTTGAATTGTTTCTGGGTGTTGTTCATGCTTCTTGTTCTCGTTTAGCACAATAATGACCCTGCGTCCACCTTTTCCAAGAAGCAATATCCAACTGATATCAGGGTTAGTTAAAAGTAGTCCAATCTACCGAGATACTCTAGATAGCTTCATTTTCAATTTCCTGCCTGTGATATTTGTTTTTATATAATTTATTATACCCCGCATATGCGCCCATATACGGGTGTAGGGTGAATGTGGGTTTCCACCTTGTGTTAATTGAGTCAAGCATTTCTGAGTTGCGGGTTCGATTCGCTAGAAAAATATTGTTTCTCATGCCAATATTATTTACCGATATTATTGGTGTATGGCAATTCAATAGATAGATACTATAAATGTTGGCGGTTGTGTATTTGTTTGTAATTCCCTAACCGATGCAGTCAGTTAGAGAACCTCCTTCCATGGTGAACTTCTCAAGTACATCCGATCAGGTTATTATCCCTGAGGATGCGCCACAAGTATTCCTACTATGCTGATACTTCCTCTATTACATCCAAATTAGACTTTTGTGTAAATACTGTATATGTCCCAATAGACGTGCACTGCGTGAGTGCAGACACAAGGATGCGCATCTATTTATTTCCAATGGGCGCAAAGTAACTATTGGTGATGGTTTGTTTCAAATTAACATCTACTAGGATTACATATGCAGATATTATGAAAAATTCAGCACTGTTTATTATTTCATGGATTCGTTTTTGTTGTGCCTCTGAAAGAAAGTGGGATTGTCTTATTATGTGCATTCACTCTGAATATGTTCGTGAATTTGTGCATGCTTTCAATCTTGAAATTGGGGGTGCGCTTTTATTGGGTAGAGGACTTCTATTTGGACATACATGGTACATAGTTGGGCCTTATTCGAACGTTTCATCCTGATATATTATCATCCCTGCTATATCTCTTTACCTTGTCTGTAGTGAAAGACCTACACATTCTGTTATTCAGCTATTTAACAGGGTTTTTAATTAGTACCAGTAGTGGATTAGTAAGCGGCATAAATCATTGAGCTGACCTAATTAATAGTGCCCATTTCTACCAACTAACTGTGTAGGGCAGTCTCCTTACAAGAGTCACACAACATTGTAGACTTAAGACAGTTAAAGTAGCAATAATTGGAAATCTCCTGGGATATACCTCAATATGATATATGAAACTAGGTGAAATACTAGTTCCTATATGGGATTAGAGCTTAAGATAGCTGGTGTTCTATCTACTGCGCATCTATAGAGTGCACAATGAGCCTTCAGTGAGAAACAGTCCATTCCCAATGTCAGACATATATCAGACAAAAATCGTGGTAAACCCCTCTTGGAAAGGGGCGGCGGGGTGTCTGTCCCCTAATTGAGAAAACGATCTTCTCAACCGCAGCCTGAACGAGGCTAGGGGGGAGGGTTCGGGAAGAGCCACTAGACACTTCTTAATTAGTGCCTATGATAAGGTCTGCTTATCACCCTCATTCCATATATTCATAGCATAAACAGTATGGCCGAATGAGTTGAGCATCCGTCTGCTTTTTTCTATATTATTTTATATATATCATGGGGACTCAAACCAATGACTTAGAATTGTACACTGGTCGCTTCCTAACCAGGTGCTCAACACTATTAGGATAGGTCACGGAGTGGTTGGCTCAGTGTCAGGATAATGTCACTGAGTGGGATATCAGTTCATGGTGCTGGTGGCCTGATATCTCAGTGGAGCAGCACTATAAAGTCACCATCATTGTGCACTGTCACAAGTCGGTACCCGCCGTGATATACAGGCTTAGATGTTTCCAGGGCGCAAACCTCAAACAACCAACCAACATATTCAAAACGGTTGCGTTCTCTGTGGTGGAGTGGTTAGTGTGTCTGACTTTTTTCGAGGTCGGACTCCTAATCTGAAGGTCGGTGGTTCGATTCCCTGTGCCCCCACCTCTGCCAATTTGGATTTCCACCGCCTTATATAACCTACAGTGTCATAAAAGGCCGGTTGCCCTCATACCATGTCTATGTGGTGTGGGAGGTTAAAAATCCCTTGGGTCGGTAAAAGTGTAGGCTCGGGCTTTCTATCGACAAACTGTCTAATGGTGAAAACAAGTCCATTCAGACTTGTCCGTTTTAGGCAGTATAAATCTTCAAGTTATATAAATAACCCTCGACTAACGGTGTGTGTATGTGGATGTGTGTGTATGGATATATAGGTATGTGGGTGTGGTGGGGAGACTTGTCATGGTGCAGCTGTCAGCGGAAATTTGCGATGACGTGAGGTGACGTTCTAGAACGTCACGTCACACAGGCCCGTCCGCTACGACGGCTCACCCAGATGCAGGGAAGCACGTCACCATAGCCACGTGACACTTGTGTGCCTGCATAGTCCGATGCTTTTGAGTTTCCGAAATGTGTATGAGTTAAATATATCATGAAATTGATTGTTATTATCTACCTTACTCTTGATTGAAGTAATTTTTATTTTAAATGGTTCAGTTTTGAGATATTTGAAGTCCTAATATATCAAAGCCAAAACTCGGACACCCTATGCTATAGCCGTAACATGTTCTAATACATTGCCACAAGATTCCCTTCTATCTGATAACAAATATCTAATAAGTGCATCAGTTTGTAAAATGATCCGATATTCGGCATAGGGGGAATGCAAATGTTCTATTACTGATCGGTGTACGTGACCAGGTGCATGTATGTATAAATATATGTATGGGTTGGTGGTGACTGAGTGGGATGTAAATAGACATAGTGGTGCTGGCAGGTCTGGGTGTGAGTGCACTCAGGGCCTACCCCATCTGCTGGTATAGGGATCACCACACTCAAAGGTCAAGGTTGGTGCTGGCCATGGGGCCATACAGCTTGTGGTGGTGGGCAGACCACTGGTAGCCATGGCGACCAGGAATGCTGGATCCCTATTGGTAGGGCCAATAATGCTTGTTTCCTATTGGGGTAAAGGGGTGCGGTGATACACTAAAATGAACCCATGTAACCATTTCAATAATAAACCAGTGGGCTGGACTCTTCTTCTTTACACATTATTGTCTTCCTTGCTCTTTGTCTGTATTGATTTCACCATAGCCTGCCTGCACAGCCACATATTCGAGCTTTAGCCTTTAGACAATTGTTGACCACGATGAGTGGATTAGTCGATTAGACTTTACAAGTAGCTAAGTTAGAGATGCATGATTAATTGTAGGTAATTCATTTAGTTTTGAAAATATGATGCTTCATCTGACTACGCAGCTTTAACACACACAAATACACATAGAAGTTTAATTATATCTTACACGTGATAATTCGTCACAAATAGAGATCTCACCGCCTCAAATGGAAATTGGTGATCATGAGCTTCATTTCGAAATTGAAAAAGAACCAGGAGTAACCTTACAGCACACACTTATATGCACTGTGGACATTAGGGTGTGTGACTAACAAGTGTCGCACACCAATAACCGTGAAAGCCAATAAACTCACTTACTTTCTGGGACTGATCTTAGTCTACATATTTTCGTTGGTGCGTCAGTTGCTAGATTTTAAAAGAATCTATTATGAGTATAATTCATGACACGAGACAGAGCTATAGTATAGAATTTTATTGGAGATCATAGGTAATCGGTAATAGTAGAACAATAGGTAATCAATGCAGAGGTAGACAATGTGGAGCCGTAGGTACAATAGGTGGAATGAGACCATGTGGCGGCAGTATGAACAGATATCAGATGTACAGGTAGATAGTGGAGTGGTATGAAGGTGGATAAGAGTCGAGGGGGCGGACAGGTATGTTGGATCATGGTAAGGTCTTGGAGGGGGAGGAACAGAGGGGAAAGGTCGTTGCGATAGGGTCAATAACGGGGATCTGGGCTTATGATGGAGGTCTGCGTGGAGTCAGGTCGCGATCCGGACCTCAACCTTTGTGTCTGCTGTGTAAGTGGGGTGGGTGGGACGGTGAGAATAGGGTAGGGAGGTCTTGTCGGTGTGGTGTCTGAAGGTGAAGTGCGCTGGGCCGGTGGAAGGGATGGGGAGGAAGTGACGTCACGGTTGTCGCTGGTACCTGTCAACGTCAGGCGCTCCAGTGGCGCCACCTGTAGGGAGGCGGGGGAAGTATAGGGGCTGGAGAGGGAGGGGGAGGGTGGAAGGGAAGAGATGGGCAGTAGGTTGGGGGGGGGGGGGGAGGAGGTCAGCTCCGACTCGGTCCCGAATTACCCATATTACCGTGGCAATATGGACAATTGGCTCATTTTTGAGATATTTGAAAGGCAACTATGCAAACTTAATGTTGGCAAGCATTCCGAAGCTCTGACACTATGTCTTGCTGCAGTAGTATGTTGTATAAAATATCATCAGTATTCTATTCAATGTTGTTCCAGATGTTTAATAAGTGCACCAGTATCTAAATTAGTTATGTAGACTCAAATGTAGATAATGGTTTTGGTCTTGAAAATTAGATATTTTCATCGGGTTATGCAGCTCTAATAGGCAAGATGTCCAAATGAAAGAGCATTTAGATTGCTAAGCAACGCCCAGGGGGTTGCTGCTGGGTGTAATGGTGTCTTATTTTATGATATCGCAGTTCTGTGAAAGTTGCCTCATCCGGTTATTTTTACTTTTTACCACATTTTGTAAATGCATGATTTAAATGTTCTAATCTATCCTACTTGCATATGTTTGTTTGTTGTTTTACGTCCTAGCAAAATCTAAGGTCATATCATGACGGGGACCGACTTGTGACAGTGCGCACTCATGGCGACTTTATAGTGCTGCCCCTCTGGAAGCCCATGCTGCCAGCACCATGACCTGATATCCCATTCAGTCACATTATCCTGACACTGAGAGTGGCAGTCAAGTGAGGAAAGCAGTCTTTGTTGCCTCGCAACTGACACCATGATGATGATGATGATCCTGACACTGAGCCAACCAGTCCTTGTCCTATCCTAATAATGCCGTGTGCCAGGCTAGGAAGTGACAAGTATCAATTTTTATGTCATTGGTTTGACTCGACCAGGGTTCCAACCCAAGACCACACGATCTACATTGGAGACGGACGCTCTAACTCATTCGGCCATTCGTCTGGTCTACTTGCATATGAAGTAACTGATATTATGAATGGCTAGTGTTGGAGATATTTGAATTGTAAATCTGGCAAATTAATATTGGCATGCATGTCGAAATGCTAGATACCATAGGCTTCAGCGGTAATATTTCTTTTTGTTAATTGATGTAGTACATGTAATGTCCTTACCTACAACGACACAGGCTTACATTACAAAGTGCAGTTGTCTCTAAATTGGATATGTAGCATCAACTCTAGCCAAGTGCTTTGCTTTTGAAAACTTGATACTTTTGTTGGAGTAGCCAGTTTTAAATAGGCAATCATGCAGCTATACGAGGAGTTCCCGACCTATTGAAGTATAACAGAGTATCCACATACTGATCATAATCATCTAATACCGACCCACCCAGTGGGGAGGCTAATGATTAAGACGTGTATATATATACATAGAAAATACTCGTACTCATACAGGTGGACAATGAAATAACCAAAATCCAGCAAACGGAAACGGAAATAGCCTTATATGGGGGCCGCCATTTGCATACTCATGTCGAATCGCATAATAATCCAAATCCAGCAAACATAAACGGAAATAGCTTGTCAAACTTCGCTATGCAGCAAACAGGTTGACACCAGCAATTGGTTAATATTATATATATGTATATAGATATATATATAGAGAGAGAGACAGAGATAGAAATAGAAATATTAAAAGAATAAAGGCGCCAGACAGCTCAAGCAGGGGTCGGTCCTAAGAGTTGCTTAATCATATTAGGATCTGAATTATTCAGTAATAAAAATTGACTAAAGCAGAAGAAATGTGTTAACAGTGAATCTAAATTTACTATGAAATCAGTGAAGAAACGCACAGTTTGGAGAATGTAAACTAAAACTGTTCCCAAATATGTACACATGCAACGGACAGACCCACCCACTCCCTCCCCAGCGAGGAGTGATGCGATACACTGAAACAAAGAAGGCCAGAACAGTACACTTGTGCAGCATTTGTGTACCATGTATATCTACTAATGGGTACTATAACAGTACTAACATACTAGCAATATTTCATGTTTACATGGGGATGTGTGAAGATATGTGTTTCATAGGGTGTTACCAAAAATGTATCAACGCGACAGTAATCAGACGAGGAACAGCGAATAGACAGAGTAAGGTCACCAAGTGTGACCTGTTCTCCAGAAACTGTCTTCAGTATTTGAATGCCTGATTTCAATGCCTAAATATTGTTGATAACACATTCCCAATGGTGATACCCTTTGGAATGTTTGGTCGCCAGCCTGACCAAATTCACTAATATCGAATTGACCTATACACATACACTTGTTTGACATCAAGTTTATTTGTTGAAATACGCTTTATTTGTGGCTCCTGATATTCAGGGTATCTGAGGGTTGAATTATATAATCATCGAATACATGTCCTATCGCTCTAATATGGGGTTTGTCTGCCTCGGATCACTGGAATGTACATGGATGTCAGCTAAGCTTCTAGTGATAATCATCCAGAGATCCTCAGTATTTAAGCGCCACACCCTGAAAAGACGATTAATATATATTTATTAAAACCCCAATGATGGCGTTTATATCAATTTCTTTCTCATGATATCCATCTTGCATATATGCAATGTAATATGAATAAAAGAATGGTATTATGTGCCTCACCCCCGGAAACCTGCGATACCGAATTCAAATAAATAATCCTTAGCATTATCCTTAAGCTGTATTCACACGGGCGAGTTAAAACGCCTCACGTAAAACCACTTGCCTAGTTCGCTTTACATTTGCCGTGTGAATGCACGGCTGAGGCGTTTTAGGGCTGAATCGATTCATATAAATCGTTTAATGTAAAACGCTTACCAAGGTGGTCTACTGGAACCGATCTACGCTGAATCGTTTTATTTATGACATCACACGCATGCGCAGTCGAGGGAAACGTGACAGTCGAGACCTGAGTGTGTTGACTTTCCGATAAATTTGCTTTATGAACCTGCTAGCTGTGCACATATATTTTTTTCATGATTTATTTTTATGGTTTCACTGCCCAGCAGAAGTTTTGACTGTTCCAAACCAATACGATTCAGTCCATACATATCTAGGTCGAACCCACACTCTCTCGGCCGATGTCGACGAACCCAAACTGGCACTGGTTAGTCTGGACTTGCTCATGTGCAGATATCCACTTCTGCCTTAAACCGATTCAAAGCACTGCCTGTGTGAATGCGAAACACTTTCAAACTCGGTCCGTGTGAATGCGCATCTAAATCGATTCATATGATTCGCCTTGTCTAAATCGCTTTAAACTTTTCCCGTGTGAATACGGCTCTAATCATGTCTCACATTGGAATAACCAATGAGCTTTACCATCTCCATCTCTGTTCGAATCATTTCGAACAGTTCCTTGCTCCCAGATAAGCAGAACCAAATCCCTCCGAGATGGATTTAATAGAACAGCAGTTATCATAGATAAGACACCATACACCCTGCAGCGCACTCCTGGTGTCTAAAAGCTAATTGTCTTGGGTCTCCTGTATGGCGATATTCTACAGTCCCCCTACCCACCCCACCCCCGCCCCCTCTCCCCGTCTTTGACTGCTCTAAACACAATTACTACCCGATGATATCGGTAGGAAAATTGAATTCAATTCCTGCGTTATTTCCGATGTCATTATTTAAGGCTATCACATAACACAATGGAAACAATCAAAAGGAAAACGAATGGCAATGACAGTGGAGATATATACGGTGAATTTATTTAGACGTTTATAGAAAAATGTGTGGAAATAGTTTGATAAGCAATTTAGAGGTAGCGATATGAAAGGGTTAATTCTGAGTGCGGGATGTAAATATTTTGTGCACAGTCATAGGTAAGTCATGTATTTGGCCCACACCATAAGCTGTGTTCACACGGGCAATGTAATTCGATTCGTAGAAAGCGACTTGCCTAGTTCGCCTCACATTTGTAGTGTGAACGCACGTCTGAGGCGGATTAGGGCTGATTCGATTCACGTGATCTGGATAATGTAAACCACCTAAGCGAGGTAGTTTACGTGAGGCGATTTCTCTGATTCGATTTATTTTGCCCGTGTGGACGCACTGAGGCGGATTAAGCACCTCATACGCATGCACAGTCAACACCTCAGTTTGTTGACTTTCCAGTCGATCAAAAGCGCATATTATATAATTTAATTAATGAAACCGCTATCTATGCACAGATATTTTTTTCATCATTTATTTTTAGGGTTTCACTGCCCAGCAGAAGTTTTGACCGTTCCAAACCAATACGATTCAGTCATTACATATCTAGGTCGAACCCACACTCTCTGGTGCCGGCGTCGTCGAACCCAAAATGGCGCTGGTTAGTCTGGACTTGCTCATGCGCAGATATCCACTTCCGCCTCACGCAGTGCCCGTGTGAACGGGCGCCTAATTCGCCTCACCTGATTCGATTTGCCTGATTCGCCTCACATTTTGCCGGTGTGAGGACGGCTATAGATAAGCATAGTGCATTAAACTTAGCGATGCGTTAAATGTCATCCGTGAATTTGTAACTGACTGTGTGTGAAATTGTAATAGTTACAGTGGGCAGAAGTCTTGATTCTGGCATTGTAGGTGCCGCCTTGTAGTGAGTGGGCTGTAGTAGCATGGGATCGAGAAGCGCCAGTCCAATGTAGCGGACGCACACGGAACTAGCCATACAGCCACACCCTAACGCTAATAAAGTAGGCAAGACAATTCACACTATTCACGCGTGACCTAATTAGGCATCAGAACGAGGTTGAGTATGTGTCAGGTATCGGAAATGGCAGTAAGACACTGCTGTGTGCTGATGTGTATGAACTACAATGGAAATTAAAAGAGTCAAATTTGAAGATATTCACATTTAAAACTATCATATTCATCTTTGAATACATTTTGTCAATCTATTGGTCAATTTTCATGAAGATTGAGTGATGATCACATGCATTTCAGTAGGCGACATCAACAAAGTCACTCACCCTGTCTTTTCTTAAATTCAAAATTGCATAACTTTCTTAATATATATATTTTTGTTAAATATATTTTAACCCTTTTAAAGCTTTTATTAATTTGTAATTACTAAGAGTAGTTGTTTAACTGTGTTACACAGATAACTATGCTGACAGTGCTGCATTACATGATACCACCATAACTATGCAGACTTGAAGTTGACAGTCACATTGTAGTTAAAGAATGGGAAAATTACCATGCAAGGGTCACCTAATCTTCGTGACAATTGGCCAATATATAGAAAACAGGTATGCAAAGATAAATATGGTAGTTTAAAAAATGAATACCCTCAAATTTGAGTGATTTCGAGAGGTATTGGTCGACGAAAAGGTATTCATATTACTTTTCATACAGCAGCGCCTCGGAGATGCGTACGTGGCCTCAGTATGGTTGCAACATCGCCACCGCGTGAATATCGTCAATAACAGTTTAGTGCTCTTCTTCCATGCTTCCTGTTAGATTCGCTGTAGTTCACACCCTACACATATCCACTACCATATGTCATAGGCATGGTAATTGCATACCGGGTGTGGTGGTATACTCGGCAGAGTGTGGCACTCGCGTGCGGAAGGTCGGGAGTTCAGTTCCCGGTCGAGTCAAACCAATAACTTTAAAATTTAGACTTTTCACTTCCTACCCTGGCGCTTGGCATTAATAAGATAGGGCAAGGACTGGTTAGCTCAGTGTCAGGATAATGTCGGATATCGGGTCGTGGTGCCGGCACTCTGATTTCCCAGTGGGGCAGCACTATAAATGGTGTCATCAGTGTCACTGTCACAAGTCGGTACCCGTCCTGATATGACCTTAGCTGTTGCCAGGACGTAAAACTCCAAGAACCAACCAGTCCTGTTGGCATCGTTTGACTTCACACGCTGCACATATCCGCTACCATATGTCATAGGTCAGTCGTGGTGAGCGGTTTTTTCTAACGGCTCGGTGTTGAGTGTGGCTGCTAGAACGGGTCTGTAGGGACAGGGTTACTGGGAGGGGGTGGGGCGTAGCTGATGGGGACAGAGTAGCTGGGGTGGGGCTGATAGTGGAAGCTACCATGTGTGAGGCTGCTTGAAGTGATGCTCTGGGGGCCAGCTGTCGGGGGCGACACTGCTGCGGTGTTGGGCTACTGGGGGCGATGCTGTTGTGGTGGGGTTGTTTTGGCGGGGCCGTTGTGGTTGGGCTGTTGGGGGATTGGGCTCATGGGGGCGATGTCGTTGGGGTGGGCCTGCTGGTGTGTTGGTGAGGCGGGGTGTTGGGGGCTATGTTGTTGGGAGCGGGGCTGTGGAAGTGTTGGTGAGGCGGGGCTGTTGGGGGCTATGTCGTTGGGAGCGGTGCTGTTGGGGGCGGGGCAGTTGGGGCGGGGCTGCTGAGGGATGGCCTACTGAGGTGTGCGGGTAGAGGGTAAGACGGCCGGAACGAAGTGCCCATTATTGTGTTATTGTATGCGTGCAGCGATGAAGGAGAGTTGATTTCCCCGGATGCCCACCTAGTCACAACACCGCTGGGTGTCTCATAAAAATCTAGTTAGCCTACTTCCTCACCTGACATGCCGCGACCAGCGACCCTGTGAAAGCCCGGGGAGGGCTGAGTGGGGAAGCCCGGCCTGCTGTCGGTGGGAGGCGGGGATAGGGAGCGAAGGGTCGAGGTGGAGTAGGTGGGGTAGGTGGACAAGGTGAGGTAGGTGGGCGAGGTGGACGGGGAGGGCGAGGTGGACGATGCCGGGGATGTGGGGAATGTGGGGGGTGTCGGCGAGATGGGTGAGATGAGCGAAAGGTGGGCAAGGTGGGCAGGTGGGCCAGAGGTGGGAGAGGTGGGCGTGGTGGGAGAGGTGGGCGAGGTGGAAGTGGTGGGTGACGTGGGCGAGGTGGAGGAAGTGGTCACCAGGTTGGCGAGTTGGACGAGGTGGGAGCGAGGTGAGCGAGGTGAGCGAGGTGGCGAGGTGTTTAGTTAGGGAATTGGTCACCAGGTGGACGAGCTGGACGAGACGGTCGAGGTGGGCGAGGTGGGTGAGGTAGGCGAGATGGGCGAGGTGTGCGCGGTAGGCGAATAGACTATAGAAGAGGGGGGGCAGTCTTGTGGAAAATCGAAGTTATGGACCTGCTTAAAGGGATGGGGGGGGGGTGAAACAATGGAACTATATTCCTTCGCAATATTAATGATAATAGGAATGAAAAGAAGAATAACAAGAATGCACATAGTAATAAGAAGTAAACGGCCGAGTCAGCACAACAAAGTGAGGCTCCGGCGGCGCAGTTCCCGGTGCGCATCAAGGGGCCCGGCCAGCACTGTGGTTAGGTTCGAGAGGATGGTAGCCTTAAACCCCGGAAGCAATTTTGTAATTACTCCGGTAGCGAGGATAATTCCTCATATATGATTAATGGTGCGGTTGCCGACCCTGTGAGGTCACTCACTATTCTACAACTCCCCTCCTCCTCCCTACTCCTTGCCCTCCTCCATAAGCACAAACACACACTCCCGCATGCTGCACCTGCAGCTACTCCGCTGCGTCCCCTCCCGGACCCTGCGCAGCTCTAGCCGGCGCCCGGCCGTCTCTGACCGCTGCTCCGCACCCCCTTGACCTTTTTCACCTATATCCTTTGTTCAGTAGCACCCCCTTCCGCCGCCCGCCGCCCGCCGCCCGCCGCCCGCCGCCCGCCGCCCGCCGCCCGCCGCCAGCCGCCAGCCGCCCGCCGCCCGCCGCCCGCCGACAGCCGCCCGCCCGCCCGCCGCCCGCCGCCCGCCGCCCGCCGCCCACCACCCGCCGCCCGCCGCCCGCCGCCCGCCGCGCGCCGCCCGCCGCCCACCGCCCTCCACCGCCGGTGTAGGACGTTCAAAACACCACGGCAAAGTTTTGAACCTAAGTTCAAAACACTACCATAGTGTTTTGAACTTAAGTTCAAAACACTACTGTTAAGTTCAAAACACTATTCCTATGTATGCTCAAAACACTACCCAAGTTTAAAACACTATCATGACACATCAGTAGGGGTTGCAGTGCCGCAAAATGTACATATTGGTATGCGTCTAGATATTGGCATACACTGACCGTACTGCGATGTTTGAAGCATGTATTACTAGTACATGCTGATAGTGCTGCAGCATCTAACCACGTATTAGTATACGCTGATACTGCTGCGGCGTTTAACAATGTGTTAGTAGTAGGCCTACACGCTGATAGTGCAGCAGTGTCTGCACCACGTATTAGTATACACTGATAGTGCTGCGGCACTTAACACCATATTAGTATATGCTGATAGTGCTGCAATACTCAATAATGTATTAGTATACACTTATAGTGCTGCAGCGTCTGGACCACATATTAGTATATGCTAATAGTGTTGCGGAGTTAAACAACATATTAGTATCCACTGTTATTGCTGTTGGAGTTACCACCATATCAGTATACGCTGATAGTGCTGTGGTGCTAAGCAACATATTAATATACACTGATAGTGCTGGAGCATTTAATAACATATTAGTAGTATATGCTGATAGTGCTGTGGCATCTGCACCACAGATTAGTATGCACTGCAGCGTTCAACCATGTATTAGTATACACTGATAGTGCTGCAGCTTTTAGGTTTGATTGATTGGTGGTTGCTTTATGCCGTGTTGGCAGCATAGGCCATATTTACGGCGAGTTGTATTAGTATACACTAATAGTGCTGCAGCATTTAACAAGGTATTAGTATTCACTGATAGTGCTGCAGTGTTTAACAACATATTAGTAAATGCTGATACTGCTGCAGTGTTTAAAAACGTCTTAGAAGAGCAGACAGATGAGTTGAGCATCCCTCTCCTATTTTGGGAGATTGGCGGATCCAACGAATGCATAGGTTTGTGGGTTCAAACTCTGGTCGATTCAAACAAATGACATAACAATTTATACTTGTCACTTCCTAGCCAGGTGCTTGCATTATTAGGATCTGGTTAGCTGAGTGTCAGGATAATGTGACTGAGTGGGATATCAGGTCATGGTTCTTGTGGTCTCTCAGTGGGGCAGCAATATACAGTCACCATGAGTGCGCACTGTCACAAGTTGGTACGCATCCTGATATGACCTTAGATGTTGCTTGGATGCAAAACAAAAACAACAAAAAACAAAGACAAACAAACTTCCCCACCCTACTGCCCCACCAGGTGGCCTAGTCAGTAGAGTGGGCCTCGCATGCAGAAGGTCGGGAGTCTGATTCTGGGTTGAGTCAAACCAATGACTTTAAAATTGATACTTGTCGCTTCCTAACCTGGCACTCGGCATTAATACGATAGGGCAAGGTTTGCTCAGTATCATGCTAATGTGACTGAGTGGGATAACGGGCCGGTAGCTTGGTCTCTCAGTGGGGCAGCACTATAAAGTCCCATGAGTGTGCACTGTCACAATCAGTACCCATCCTATTATGACCTTAGATGATGCTAGGATGACTCACCTTACTACATACTGGCCCAACCTAAGAAAATAGAGTAGTGTTTTGAACTTAAAGGTAGTGTTTTGAACTTAAGGATATTGTTTTGAGCATGGCCACAGTAGTGTTTTGAACCTACCTTCAATCAGGTTGAAGACACCACTGTAGTGTCTTGAACCTAGGTTGAAAACACTACCATAGTGTTTTTGTGGGGTAGTGTTTTGAACTTACTACACCGGCCGTCCTTGCCGCACCTGCTTCCTTCCTGCCCATGGCAGGCCATTACTGAGAGTGTTCCTTTTCGTTGTAGCTGCTGCCCTTCACCTCACCCCATCCTCCTCTCATAAATCTATAATTTCCCACCCTCGTCGTCCGCTTTGTATCTATGTGTGTATTATTAGAACAGGCTCCCTCACAATTCCACATAATCTTTCTTTTTTTCACCAGTGCTTTTTTCACCAGTTCTTGCCCTCCTTCCTTTCACCTGCTAATATATCCTTCGGGATATAACTCTTATGTTATCCCCATCATCTGTATTATGCATCAGTTCCTTCCCGCATCACCTCAGAACTCAACAGCTTCCTTGGCTCTTTATTCTTCCAATAGCCTCAGCCATCCTATCTAACCAGAATAATTACCCTTCCCACTCCCATCCGTTATGACTTTCTCTTTTAACTTGGCATATATTATTTTATCATAACTGTTAAAATGAGGTTCCCCGCATTTCAACACTTTTGTTCCTCTTAGTCCTCACACCCTGCCTCACATTGTTCTAGCCCCACCAATGCATTCTTTCCCGTATAACTCCTGCTTATTATTCCAACCTTATTGCGCCCCCGGCCTGCTCCGCTCTCCCTATCCTCATCTCCGCCCCAAGCTCTTAGTCTTCACAACCATCCACACGCTGTTCAACCCCAACTTCTGCCCCATCTAACTTCCCTCTATTATTACAACCTTATAGTGATCTCGCCCTCCCGGCCCTCCCCGCCGTACCCCGCCCTACACGCCATCACCGCCTTCCCTCGCCGTTCCTCCGCGTCCAACCTCTCCGTCTGCAGAGCTATCCACACTCTGTTCTACCCCAACCTATGCCTTCTGATCCCTATCCTTTCCATCTATTACTATTTTTGTTGTTCCCAACAGCTCGCTACTTCCGCTGCATCTCTGCTCTTAATCTTCGCCCCAGCCTCACCTTGTTCTACCCGAGACGCCTTCTTCCCCGCATACCTCGCCTCTATCGCCGTACATGCCATCAGCATGTCCCCTCGACCGGGCGGGATGGCCGAATGAGTAGAGCGTCTGTCTCCTGTTTTGGGGATTAGACGTCATGGCCGAATAAGTTAGAGCATCCGTCTAGATTGTGGGGTCGTGGGTTCGAACCCTGGTCGAGTCAAACCAATGACTTACAAATTGATACTTGTCACTTCCTAGCCTGGCGCTCGGCATTATTAGGATAGGATAAGGAGTGGTTGGCTCAGTGTCAGGATAATGTGACTGAGTGGGATATCAGGTCATGGTGGCGGTGGCCTGGTTTCCCACTGGGACAGCCCTATAAAGTTGCCATGAGCGTGCACTGTCATTAGTCGGTACCCGTCATGATATGACCTTGGATGTTGCTGGGACGTAAAACAACAAACAAACAAACAAACCCAAAACACAGACGTGCCTTGGCATCTCCCTTGCTGTCCCGGTGTTCCCGCCACCATTCGCCGGCTCTACACACCGTCTTGCACTGCCCAGTTTTCCCCGGGCAGGGCGCTAATCTGATCCGAGCCAATCGGTGCCATATCCGGCTAGCGGTGATTACAGACACGGCCACCGCCGGCCCCCACGTGCCTCATCCGCAGCTCGCCCCGGCCATTGTAATTGTCTTCGGGGGTCAACATTAATCTTCGTAATCAATCACTCTCAGGGTAATCAAGCGGCCGCATACAACTGCCCCGGCCGCTCCGGGGACGATCGCGGTGTGTGTGTGTGGGGGGGGGATGAGTACGTGGGGTGGGGGTGTGGGGGGGAGGCGCTAGGTAGGAAGGATGCCAAGTGCAGCGCTGCCCTCTCGGCCCCTCCCCCACTCCCCGGCACCTAACCTGGGGGATCGTCCGGTGAGCGGGCGGTCAGGCCGGGCGAGATGGGCCACGCACCGACCCGCGCCCTTTCAAGTAATGCATCACACCTGTAAGACAATGCCTCGAAAATTGCGCGCGTAAATACCAAAAGCGGACGGACGCGGGCGGCATAAACATGGCGGCGCGTGGGCGATATTGGCTACGGTCGGCCGGGGTCCAGTCCCCGGGCTCTCTCTACACGGGCACGAGGCCGGCCTGGGACCTTGCCGACAGTGCCGGGCAGGGCCAAACTTTGGAGGCGGAGCCTCGTCTGTAAAGGCGGGAGGTGAGGGTTTCCTAGTCAGGCTCATCGATATAAACCCACAGGGGGCGCCTTTCATGTTGCCGCCACGAAAAGAACGAAAACAGCAGGTCTCGGCCATAACCCGCTACAACGCTGAGAGTAATGGATAGTTTGTTGTTGTTGCTGAAAACACTCAGGATGAAGTGGTGAATGTATTTGTTTGAGGATCAGTATTTAGGTATGCAGGTATAGCAATACCTCAGGGAGTTTGACGCCCCTGCCTTGCAGAGTTCTAAACCACTGCCTTGTGGTACAGGTCCTTGACAGAACCGAAGGCTAAGGGAGCAAACCCTAAACAGAAAACCATGTCACTGTGGCAGCATTAAGGGTGGTTGATGTATGGAACTCCCAACATCTCCCGACCAGCCACTGCAGGGACAAATAGTTTTGCGCCTGTCTTGACATGTTCTTGCCGGTGTGAAACCTCTATTTGCTCCCCGAGAGAGTGTCGCTGGTAACTTGCAAAAGCCAACAGCACTTCAACACTTTTGCAGGCAGCTTTCATGAAATGTACAACCGCACAAAAGACCGACTCATGGACGCAAGTCTCACAAGCAGAGAGCTAAATGGAGAGCGGCAGTCAAGTAATGAAAGCAGTCTTTGTCGCATCGTGACCGACAGCATGATGATGATGATGATTTAAGCATTGCAAAGAAAATGTAAACACATAGCTAATACAAGAGCTATGCTAAATTTGGTATTACATATTGTATTCTTTAAACCCATTAGGGTTGATATTATTTGAGGTAAAGGGGGGGGGACTGAGTGTCTGAAGTCAGTATTACATAATGAATGACTTGGTGATAGTGAGTCACTTCTTATCAGGCTGGAGCGCTGTGCTTAGTTCTTGTGTAACACACTAGGTGGCAATGATAACAGTTGCTGTGTGGTAGCAGACGGTTTTGTACTGACACCAAAAGGATTTTCAGTAGGCGCCACTCTTAGAAGCAATTAAGTATAAAGGTGACAAATGTGGTTGAAATCGATCAATTTCACACTCAACTGTCGAGAATGGATCAGTTATATTTTATTATTTTAATAAACGCATTAGGATGTTGCGGATCAACTGTCACCGAGATCGCGATTTAGTTGTGTAGTGCAGATTATGTTACTCGTGTGTTAATGTGGATAGTAATGGCGGGGTGACAGCTTGATGGCTGACACTGACAGTTGCTGTCAATTTATATGACCCCCCCATCTTTTTTGATGGAGATGGTAGAATACACAAGGCCTGTTTCCCCCTCCACACAAAGGTGGTTAAGGAAGCAGATGCTTTTAAACTACTCTTAAGTTTGGATCTTAAGAGGAGCATAGCGTAACTATTTCTACTAAAATAATAAGAAATCGTAAGATCGAGTCGTTTCATGTGTCGCTCATAAACTTTACCATCATAATAATCCACAGGCATGTGCGCGGTATTATGGATAAATAAGTTTCTGGAATGACACGCTGGTGAAGTCATCCAGATATTTGGCAACTTCAATGCTTTACATGAACAGGTGCAGTGTGCGCCTCTTCTACGGTGTGTTCCCTAAGCTGTTCACAAGTAGTTCATAAGCAGCTGTTTGTTAAAGCTGCATTGTCCAATGAAGCATCACATTTTCAAAACCTAAGTAATTATCTAGGATTTATTCTACATATCTAACTTAGATATTGATGCACTTATTAAGCATTTGTTGCCACAAAGAAGGTGATAGTGACTCAATTTTCTAGAACCTATTACAGTACGACCCCGTTAAACCAAGCTCGGTTAAACCAAACGATCGGTTAATCCAAACTTATTTCGGCGTCCATTTATCATATAAAAAAGTTGGTTAAACCAAAGTCGGTTAGTCCAAATTATCGATGAATCTAAACAAAATTGTTGGACCCCAGGCCACTCCAGTAGGGTTAAACCAAACTTTCATGTGGCCATCAGGTCATCTGAGACTCCACCAACTTTTTTATATGATAAATGGTAGTATTTTGCTGGGCCGCCGACAAAAAGTTTGGATTAACCGATCGTTTGTTTTAACCGAGCTTGGTTTAACGGGGTTATACTGTATATACATAAAAAAACAATAATCAAAGTGTCCACATATATTGTATATTACATGTGCGATACACGCTTATTCAAAGTCAAAGTCAAAGCCAAAGGTCGGTTAAACCAATGATCAGTTAATCCAAACAAATGTCTAGGGTACCTTCAAGTTTGGTTCAACGAGGTTATACTGTACTGCTAAAATATACGGGGTCAGAATATTTGCATGCTTGCCAAAACTAATTGTCCATGTTTGCACTTCAAATATCTCAAAACTTAGCCGTTTCAAACAAACAGTAGTTGAAACTAAAGAAAGCTAGATTAGAACAAGCAATGTAAAATATTTATCTTAGAAAGTCAAAACCATCAGACTATGCAACTTTAACCTATTCCTCAGCTGTTTATTATCTCCTGAAATAGAGCAACTACATAGCATAAGTGATCATGCCTCAGGTAATTCTGCATCATTCTTAGCTCATATTCGTGAAAAGAGCCGCCTTTAAAATCTCATAATCAACTCTTCACGACTGCATACCGATTCATGGAATTTGACATCATTTGGTATAACTAATATAAATAAAGACTGTAAGCACATGTCACCTTCTGAAAGATTTGAAGCATCTCTAAGATTAGGCGGCTAGTCCTAATGGAGCAAACCCCATACAATCAGTTTGAAGACTAGGTGGTGACGGGGGAAAAAACGATGGCTTCGAATACCGTAAAACCGCTCTAAATCGACCGACCTTGGGACCGACTTTAAGTGGTCCATTTAGGCAGGTAGTAGGTTTAGAGAGTTAGAATATGGTTACAATGGTATCGTTGGGACCCAAATAAAGGGGTCGATATAGGCGAGTGGTCGATTTGTGGAAGTGGTCAGTTAGAGAGGTTTTACTGTATACACCTATACGAAAGCAGTATTTCCGTTTCACTTTACATCTGACGCACGGTTAACTGGGAACTCTCTCCACCACTTCAATTCACGTATCGTTTGAATTCACAGCAGGTAAAAGTCTATCAAAGCCTCTCCGCCAACTTCAGAACATACATCCAGAATACCAGACGGAATGGCCGAATGAGTTGAGCATCCGTTTCCCGTATTAGGAGATCATAGGATTAGAACCAACGGGTTCGAACCCTGGTCGAGTCAAACCGATGACTTATAAATTGATATGTGTTGCTTCATAACCAGGTGCTCGGCATTATTAGGACAGGGCAAGATCTAATTGGCTCAGTGTTAGGCTAATCATTTAATGTGACTGAGTGGGATATCCGGTCATGGTGCTTGCGACCTGGTCTCCCAGTAGGGAAGCACCATGAAGTCACCATGAGTGAAAACTGTCCTGATACGACATTAGATGTTGCCAGCACGAAACACTCCAACAACCGATCAACCATACAATTTGACCCACTTTTTTATATTAAACCAAATAGAGAACTCCTGTGTTACAATTCTGAATTATCTCATACTTCTTAACTCTCAACAGTCCCTTTTGGAAATGAAGTCATGGGTGGTTTCTTCAAAATATGTAGGGCATGAGGGACAAGAAGCGGTTCCTGGTGTATTCTATGATTATCCAACAGAGAAGATGGATGGCTCTGAAATTGGCTGAATATATTACCTCGGTGATCAATCCATCGTTCTCACATTAACAAACACACGTGTCAAGTTCAGGATATGGATTGGCATTATGCATGAGTCCACAATTTTGCATACTTTTAGTGAAATTAGCATCAACAAGAGCTTCTACTTAATAACTTAACTGCAGTCCACTTATAGTTCACACCATTTGAGTGACATCATCAATTACTTCGCCCCTATTCCTAGCCACAGAATGCCCAAACAAGAGGATGACAGAAGGCAGGTTCCCATGGAGCCATGATAATGTCGATTAAGACCCGAGATTTCCCTCGATATAATTGACAATTATGTCTTTTATGTAATCTAACTAACCTAGCTAAAATTGCATAAATGTCATTAGGGTAGACATCCTCATTTGGTTGTCTATTATCGTAAGATAAATCCCTAAAAATATGGAACTAATTAGGAAAGAATGTTTAAAGTTTGTGATCAATTCATCAACCAGCGTCATTGTGTCATTCTCAAATAGGCGTGAAATACTGAAATAATGCCATCCTTGCTTTCACTCTTTCACGGCTGAGTTAAGAATAGATGAACCTATTTGTTTAGCGTTCGGAATTTAATGTGATTTTTAAGTAGAGCTTAACACAATATTTCACTATGACATATTTTCTGAACAGCACGGCACAAACAGGACGTCGTTGCTGAATCGGGAAGAGCGTTGGCTTTCCATGCGGAAGGTGAGGCCTTCAAATTCCTGCCAAGGTAAACTGATGAATTTACGAAATCGATACTTGTTGCTACCCAGCCTTACATAATGCCGCAACTTGTAGCTCAGTATCCGGACAAGGTGAGTGCATGGAATCACACGACTTAGCAAGACGGATTGTTCGTTTGTTTGTTGTTGTCTTACGTGCTAGCAACATCTAAGCTCATATCAGGACGGGTACCGACTTATGACAGTGCGCACTCATGGGCACTTTATAGTGCTTCCCCGCTGGTACACGAGGCTGCCAGCACCAGGACCTGGTATCCCACTCAGTCACATTATCCTGACACTGAGCCAACCAGTCCTTGCCCTATCCTAATAATGCCGATTACCAGACTAGGAAGCAACACAAATCAATTGTTAAGTCATTAGTTCCACTCGACCAGGATTCGAACCCACACACTCATGGGTTCGGATCTCCCGATATATTTATACACATTTATTTATGAGTATACAGATAGTTCGGTTTGAATGCAGGATATTGGTATGTGCTCCAATAATATGGGTTCATTTGCACGATTCTGATATCTTCATCACCTTTTGCGATGTAGTATAATATTAATAATAGCGGTTAGAAAATTATGTAGCGTGTTTCTTTGTCATATAAGCTCACCAATCTCAAGCATGTTCTCTAAAATGAAACACAAAGGACGGACATACAAAATAATATTAACGAACATATTAAATTGAATCAAGTATAAACATTATAATGCAATTTTTATATTATGTCTTGCTGTTATATATGATGGAATATGATATATATATCTATCTATATAAATATATATGTATATACGTGCTATATCATTCATTATGTGGATATAAATAAAGAATACTCCCTAATGTTTGTCGGTGTCCTTGTCGGTGCACCTCTCGTTTCCTAACACCTCTTATTATTTGCAGGCTTCCCTGTAACCGGGCATTCTCTGATTCCCGCCGCCTGGGAGCCGACTCCAATGGTCTACCAGCTCTCACTTCAAATGCACAAAGACACTGGTATATGGGTATAATTTGCTACCCGTTAGAGATATACTACATACTGAATATATTATGTATCAAGCATTACCTACTTACTGCATAACATAATATCATATTATAGTTCAGCCAAGAATATTACTATTATTTGACACTCCATGATACATAACACAGACACAATTATTTGGTTGTTGAGAACATTAACTCTGGCTGGCCAACATTTCTAGCCTACCCTTTATTTCTTATGGTCAAAATTTCCAATGGGAGTGATAGCGATAGTGGTGCTTGTGCCAGCTCGGTAGCTACTCGCGGTGGGTTTGGCACCCTGTGTGCAAACCCAAGTCACACAGGCTGCTGCCATCAGTGGTTCGGGTGATAGTCGCATTCAGTGGATGAGACACCAGGCACTCCGTTAATAATATTAATATAATGTATGTATACTTCACATAATTACATGTCAATGTAATCAGTGTCCTATTGTCTTTAATGACACAATTCAGATCTTCCACCGTGGATGATTGATTTTTTTTACTAAAGTGTATTTTATTCATCGAATAATATCTCTTGTCAGTGACAGAGCACTGGTCTTCCGTCCATACAGTACAATTCCTTAATACATAAATGAAACTACTATCAGTTGTAATAGTAACTGCATGCAAATCCTGTTTGATACTAAAAGTATTATATTTTTTATAAGTGAAGTATCAGCTGTAGTAGTAACTGTGTACAATTCCAGTCCAATTAATTTTTGCAATACTGTTTGAGTCATTTAATTAGTAAATATGCTTAGTTTCTATTGTATTCTGTTATGATTTGATGAATGGATGGCATCAGGGTCTGAGATTGTAGTGGGGATTTATATGTGACTGATATTGGGTCAATTTCCAGAAAAATGTTAGGCACTAGGTATGTAATGGGCGTTGAAAGAGGGGTGGGAAGGAGCTTAGCGTGCTGGGCCATGCAGTGCATTTGAGACCATTTGTATATATGTATGTACACGGGTCAGGGCAAGGGTGGCCTTTATAATACCTGTAACTGAGTAGGCGTCTGACAGGCCTGTTGTATTTTTATTAAGTTTTTGAATTCAAGGAGACTTGTGGACCGTCTTGTCCTCACTGGGAGTCTATTCCATAATGTACCACCTCTGTAAATCGGTGCTTTAGTCAGCTTGTTTGTTAGTGGCTTGGGCATTTTTAGGAGTGTTGTATCACTCTGTCTGGTTACTCTGTTTGCATCGTCAACATATAGCTCATCATTCGATCTTTTATACATGAGATTGAGGAGATGTGAGTCCCTCCTTTGGCTAACGTAGGAGATTTGTGCTTTGGCATGCATTTCCTTTACCGACAGTTTTTACCTCTCTAGATAGTTCTAAGTGCCCTGTTTTGTATCCTCTGTAATTTGGTTCCTTGTTGTTTTGTCAGCAGTCCATAGATTAAATCATTGCAGTCAATTATTGGAAGAATAGTGGCCTTATATAGCAAAAGGGCTGTGTTCTCACTCATGTAGTATCTAATTTTCTTAAAAGTTGTCATTTTTATGGCTATCATTTGATTGAGTTTTGACAGTTGTCGATTACCATTTAGTATTGAATCGGGTGTGGGCCCTAAATATTTGTATATGTCTACCTCATTCAATGCTGTGTCACCCAAATGTAGAGTGATGGGTTGTGCTCTTGATTTATTTGATTTGGTTGCAAAATTTACGTATTCAGATTTCTTTGCATTTATTGTCAGTTTATTTTCCTTACACCAGATGGTAACCTTAGCTAGCACATCCTCAACTATCTCCGCTGCAGATGCAATGTTTTGGCTATGAACTGTAAGGGCTGCATCATCAGCAAACAGCGTAAACATGGCCTCATTTGTTACCAAGGGCAAGTCATTAATAAATATGAGGAAGAATAGGGCCCAAGTGTAGAACCCTGGGGTACTCCAGTTGTAATTGATCTCTCTGTTGATTTAGTGTCATTTATTT
The DNA here is from genome assembly GCA_030323885.1 of Branchipolynoe longqiensis. Classification (NCBI taxonomy): domain Eukaryota; kingdom Metazoa; phylum Annelida; class Polychaeta; order Phyllodocida; family Polynoidae; genus Branchipolynoe; species Branchipolynoe longqiensis. Next base: position 56,557,588 of record CM059187.1, on the reverse strand, counting down.
TTGTAACTTGCTGCCTATTTGATAAATAGTTGGCTATAAATGTATAATATTTAGGACAGAGTCCTGGTCTTTCAATTTTCCAGAGTAAAATGTCATGGTCTATGGATGATGATTGTATATCGAGGTGGAAATGATTAAATTACAAAGATCGATTAGAAATACACACATTCGAATATATCAAAGCAGTCACTTATGCAGGAATCCAACGCTTCTGGATATGAAGCATACATATATTCGGACGCAAATGACAATGGGAGCGCCCGTAGATAGGGTTGGGGCCGATGGTGGCGCCACCAGTACCAGGATGTAGGAGACGAAGGGAATACATAGAGAATAGTGGTTGGTAGATAATGAATAGAACAATTAATAATAATAAATCTATTCCCCGCATGTATGCTTGCATGATGCTTACACATCACATATATATATATATATATATATATATATATATATATATATATATATGTGGATAGTGATAAGACCGTTATCGCGTGTAAAAAGATCTGGAGTGCCCCCCCGCACCCACCCACCCACGCGGGTGGGGGGGTCCCGGCATGCACCGCTCACCGCCTGCGCTGGGCTTGACATTCCACTCGCTCGGAAGTGTTTACATTACAGTAAAACCTCTCCAAATCGACCGACCATGCGATTGACTTTAATTGGTCCATTTAGGGAGGTGGTCGTTATAGGGAGTTTTTTTTTGCATCAATGGAATGGTATTGTATGGGCGATCTTTTGGGACCCAAATAAAGCGATCGATATAGGGGAGTGGTAGATCTGTGGAGGTGATCGTTTAGAGAGGTTTTACTGTGTATGGATATATTTCCTATTTTGCTATCCATTTAGCGATGTAATTGAAGACATTATTATATACATTAAATACATTGAAAAAAAATGTCTCTGCTTTGGACGTAGGATGCATGCAGAAATAGTCAATCATTTACATAGTATTACACAAACTCCATCCTACCAACATCCACCACATTTTGTACTGGCCCAAATGAATATGGGGCAGCATGATTTAGGTCCAGTGTCAGCTTTAATGCTCAAACACCCGCCCACGGTCGGTCTTGCCTTTGAGGTCTGACATCAGCGAAAATGTATGGCTGGAATGAGCCATGTTTTGTTTTCACGCTACAGACCCCCCGAAGGGGTATTCGGCGACGGTGAGGAGCTAAGCGAACGCCCAGACCAAGTTCAAGTGTGAAAACCAAAGCGTGGATTAGTTGTAGCCCACTGCCTCTCCACCTTAACCCATTCCGCATCCATTCAGCTTGTTTTTTTGTTTATGGAATTGTACGGCCTGGCAGCATCTATGGTCATATTAGGACGGGCAGTGGCACTGACTTGTGACGGTTCACCCGCATGGCAAATGCTTAGAGCTGACCCACCGGGAAATCAGCCCGCCGGCACCGTGACCCGATATCCCACTCAGTCACATTATCCTGACATTGAGCTAGCCAGTCCTTGCCCTATCCTATTAATGCAGAGCACCGGGCTAGTAAGAGACAAGCATCAATTTTTAAGTCTTTGGTTTGACTCGACTAGGAACCGAACTCCCGATATTCCGCATGCTAGGCCCATGCTCTACCAATTATGCCACTGCGCTCCAGTCTGGAAACTAAACATGGCTCTTAATCCAGGCATTGATTTTTCGCTGATGTCAGGCTTCAAGGGTAAAAATCAGCCATGAATATATTTAGCAGGGCGACAATTTATTTTAGGCTAATTCCATCGTGCACATAATTAGGGCTTCTCTCTCAATGCCCCTCTTGGGAAAGACCCAAGGAAGATCCTTGTCGCATTAAAGCTGCATAGTGTACTGATATTGGGCCTCTCCCATTTTATTTAAGATAAATATATTAGGTTCACTAGTATGATTCGAGTAAGGGAAGCTGGAGACCGAGTGGGAGAAAAAGTTAAGTTTATTGCATGTTATGAAGGTACAACGGATGAAGTCAGTCAACAGCATCGATGTCGATGGGCACCTCCCTGATCGCCGGGTACTCTGAGGTCGCCGCAGCTGAGCCCATGAAGTAGTCCTTAAAATAGTGGGTGGGTGAGTGTGTTAAGTTGTGAGTTCAATGTCCAAGCGAAACCGAACGGCTAGATGCGTAGGGAGGTTTCGGTTACCTGATGTTCATCCTGCCGACTTGGGGCGTGGTGGGTACCCAGCTCCACTCACCGAATCAACCAAAATTAGGAAATTATGCGCCAATCCATGTCACTTTAGTTTGGAGTTATTTTTAATAGAAATAGCTACTTTTGGAAATATCTGAAGTCAAAACATACAAATCACTGTTGGCATGCACGTCAAAATGCTAACATGATAGGTTATTAGCAGGAACAGGTTCTATTGACACAGTTTTAGTATTCCCTTCTATGCAGCAATACACTCTGAATGAGTGCATCAGTATATGTCGGATCAAATCTAGACTGAATGTTTGGTATTAAAAATGTTGATGCCTTCTTCGGACTTTGCAGCTTTAATAAACCCTTGCTCGCTTGATGAATAAATTATTGCCTAACAAGAACGGAGCGGTGGGTACTACGCTGGACTATGTTGCTTGCATAATTCTTGTTCAATCAATACATGATAGTATTCCTCCTTTGTATCCAGACAAACCCTTCTTAGTCTGGGTCTGTACGAACACAATGTGTAGCAATGCCTTTACCCGCCATAGTTGAGCAATTTCGCTCGAGGCAAAGCTTAATACTGCGCCTTTCTGCATACTAATCAAGAATGAGGCAGATAAGAGGGGGAGGGGAGAAGGCGAGGTGGGGGGAGGGAGGTCGGGGATGCTGCTCCGCTTTCACCTCTGAAGTATCCCATCTCCTCCTCGTATTCGGATAGTTTCAGGAATTCAGCCTTAGGACTGTTCCAGTCAGTTCCCGCTAATGGCAGACCCACGTTCATTCACATCCATGACATGATGATGGTGCTTGGTTGTTGGAGTTTTACGTCCAGGCAACAGCTACGATCATATCTGGACAGGTACCGACTTGTGACAGTGCACACTCATGATTACTTTATAATGCTGCCCCACTGGAAAAACAGACTACTGTCAGCATGACCCGATATCACACTCAGTCAGATTATCCTGACACTGAAGTAACCAGTCGTTGCCCTATCCTAGTAATGCCAAACACCAGGAATGGAAGCGACAAGGGTCAATTTTATGAGTCATAGGTTTGACTCGACCAGGAAGCGAACTCTCGATCTCCCACACGCCAGGCCCATGCTCTACCGATTCGGCCACCGAGCCAGGTATGAGTCAGTACTTGTACCTGGGTTATAGGTAACCCAGGTACAAGTACTGACTGCTATGCAGCGGAATCTCAACATTGAGAGCCAGGTATGACATTCCCAGGGACTGAGTCAGTACTTGTTCCTGGGTTATAGGTAACCCAGGTACAAGTACTGACTGCTATGCAGCGGAATCTCAACATCACGATCCTTTTTTCAAAATTGATTATAATTACATAACGTAACTACGAGTTTTAATCATTTAAAATTGCATTATCTGATCATTTATATATATGTATGAAAATATAGGTATTGGCCAAACTATTGTCATCTATTTATTTGTCTTTGGAATGGACCTTTTTCTCTTATTGTTTCTCTGTGTTTTACTTTGCAGTTAAATAGATGACTTTGGAGAGATTTGATGTGAAGACATACAAGATGACTTCAGTTGGCTTACCGAAATACTTCCGATTATAGGCTTATGTGAATTGTGGCTAGTGCTGATTCTATTAAATACCGGATATATATATATATATATATATATATGTATATGTATACATAGAGATATATATATATAGTATTTCCAGGCTGCAATACCCGTGTATTGAGCACAATTGTGTATAGCTTCGGTTTGTAGGATCAGACCAGGTTTGTGAGTGAAACCAATGTCTTAAAAATTGATACTTGTCGCTTCCTAGCCAGGCATTCAGCATTATTAGGATAGGGCAAGGAGCAGTGGAATGAGGAAGACCAATCCTCCATGAGTGAAATTTCCCCTGCTTAAACAACTAATGTACCAACACCAACAAAAATGTAGCTTGGAAAGTGGGATACAACTAGAGTGGGGGTTGGGGTGGGGGTGTGTAGCAGTGGAATTGAACGAGATTCTGGCAAGTGAGTACTAAACAAGGAGACTCCCCGAAAGGACATGAGAACCGGGATGTGTCTTATACAAGTTCATCCCCCATGTGCATGCATTATGCATAGGGAATAATTGAAAACTGCCTGCCTCAACACGGTTGACAATCGTAGGCAATTTATTTCGCAAAGTCGGCAATAAGCGGGTTGGTGGGAGGATGGGGGGGGGGGGAGGGCAATTCCGGGCAGGAGACTTTAAACTAATCTGTCTTCATTTAATGGAAAATCGTTGAATGTGGGATTTCTGTGTATCTATTCAAGGTCTGCTTGAAGCCGCATAATTCAATGAAACAAGAACATCTACAGGACTGAAGCGTGTGTGTAAATTTTTATTGGATTTGTAAATATTTAGTTTATTCATTGAATAAAGTATTTGCCAGAGCCGTGTAATTGGAATTTTGGCCATGTGAGAATGCAAGTATTTACATTTTTTTTTTGTATGCAGTATTTATTCTGCCCATACCGTGTAAGCTCCCATGAGGGTGCTTGTTTTCAACGCTGGACAGCTTTGAGGAATGTTATGGTGTATGCCTGGGTTCCAGTTCCGGGTTTCGTATCCAGGACATCTATAAGCATTTATTTAAGTAGTTAATATCTATGTTAGTGGTTTGGGTTCTTTATGGGGTATACATTATAATCTCTATGATCTCTGTTGATGTCAATGTACTCCCATTAGCTTTGATCGTACTTATCCAACTTAGATATCGGCGCATTGGATACGCTTTTATTGCCTCATGGAAGGACTAATATTGGTAATGAGTTAATTTAATAGCAATTGGCATTCTTGCAAATTGATGATATCCAGTGTTTAGCTGCCCACACGAAATTTATTTTCCATGTTAAAACTTCAAATATCTCTGAAAATTGCAATTTCTAATCAAGATTAATCCAAACAAGATTTCTTTGTTACGATTAATCTAGCATGGTTATTTTTGGAAATACATAACAGAATCACATAACAGAATCACATATCAATCGGATTACGCAACTTGTAAAACTTGTCATTCTCACATAGACATAGTTGCATATTCGTAGCAGTGATACATTTCTACACAACAGAAATCTAGCAGTCTAGGCAGTGGGCTAGTTGCCCACTCCGCACAACCCCCCAATATGTAACCTCCCTGAAACGCCTGGAAATGGCATTTCAGAGCCTCTAGATTAAAGAACAATCCCTGGGGGAGGGGGGGTTTACCCACATACCCCACTAATAATTCAAGGTGTGTGCCTCTGTGTGGATATCCAGTCCATTCCAAGAATATATCTATCACACCAAACAACATTTGCTAGTTACGACTATGAGTAGTATACTGCCAGTATACCACCTCCTTTGAACAAACATATTCTCGCGGAATTTTTTCTTTTTCTCTCTTTTGCGTGTACATTAGTTGATTAAGCAGCGGAAATTTAAAAAACGGACGACTAGAAATAGAAATACAGGATATGTACACCTACAGGACAAATCATATGACGCCAAAGCATCCTAAGAAGACAATGATTTTCCTTTTACAACACTCACATCAAACACGACTGGGTCAAAGTGTCATTTACGCTGCTTGTGAAATGAGAGCCACTTATCAAAATGCAGGCGGCAAATGTTGACTGTAAGAAAAGGTCAGCATCCCCAACGGTAATCACCCCGGCTGTTGTAACTCCTTCCGGGCTTCCCGTGAAATGGTCTCACCCGCAAACATCACCCGACTGCTCACAATACAAGGCAGCAATACTGGCAGTCAAGGAAGATTGGTTGGTTGGTTGTTGGAGTTTTACGTCCTGGCAACAGCTATGGGAAAATCAGGACAGGTACTGATGTGTGACAGGTCTGCTCCAGAGCCAACCAGTCCTTGACCTATCCTAAAAATGCTGAGCACCTGGCTAGGAAGCAACAAGTATAAATGTGTAAGTCATTGGTTTGACTCGACCAGAGTGTGAACCCATGGTCTTGAATCCCAATATCTACCAAAGCGGGAGATGGACGCTCAACACGTTGGGCCATCCCGTCTGGTGTCAAGGAAGGTATCGGCGTGCAAACTTATATCATCCAATCTTGCGGTAAATGATCACTGAGCTGCGCTTAATTTAAATAGAGGCGCGCTCCGAGCTGTTTGCTCTTGATGACCGTTTCTTATGGCATAACAACAGAGGAAGTAATTGGCTAAACAATGCTCGCGCAGCTGCCATGGCGGGAGAGCCGGCGTTCTTTGCGCAATCGTGATTGTTCGCCTGCGCACCTTCCAGTGCGGCGGCGCCTATTTCCGGTCTCTCGCGCTGGTAACAATATATTCCCATTACATCAGAGACGCCATTGAAGCGACAGTTGGAACAGAATAAAAAGCGCCATGGGGTACCACTGCCCTGGAGAGGGCCGAGGGAGGAGGAAGGGGCGTGCCTGGGAACGCTAGCAAAGCCCTCGGAAGAGTGGAGAGGACGGGAATGTTGGGGAATGCACTTAGAAGGCTGGGAAGGCTGTGGATGTCTTCGATATACCGGAGGATTCTGGGGGTACCGGAGAATCCCGGAGAATGGCGGTGATGCTAGCGGTTCCTGGGGGAAGCAGTGGGATGCCGGGGAATGCCAGTGGATGCCGGAGGATGCTGGCGGTTGCTAGGGGATGCCGGGAGATCCCAGGGATTGCCTGGGGATGCTGGGGGATACCAACGGATGTCGGGGGATGCTGGGGAATACCAACGGATGCCGGGAGATACCGGCAGATGCTGGAGGATGCCGAGCGATGCCGGGGTGCAGGAGAGGAGCTGGGAGGGCTGAGAGGCGCACGGAGGCCCGGGGAGGATTGCGGAGGCCGGTGACACAAGGGGAGGCCCGCTGTCGACAGCGCTAACTTGATCACGGCGGTGGCGCAGAAATCTCCTGGTTACTGGAAGAGGGAAGCAAAGCCTGCAGACTTTAGGGCTCACTTGTCCGGGCAAGTGTAATATGATTTAATGTGTGAATTACTGCCCAGGAGCTAATCTGGCCACATACACTGCGTCAACACCATTATACGCCGGTCTATCACACTGTTTACCCAGAACACCTTCACCACCCGCCCCGTTAACCAACTCTACCCACGCCCACACACGCCCACACACGCCCAAACACGCCCCCCCACACACACATACCCACACCCACACATGCCCGAGTGGCAGTGTAGCGTCCCGCGTAGGATCGTGCTGTGGCGGCGCCACCGGTCACGTGCTTGCGGGGGGGGGGGGCATACGTCAAGTAAGGCACCCAATCAATTACAAATTAGTAAATAAACATATAATTCCCTTCCGTGCCTTTATACTGGCAAAATGCTTATACATCAAATATATATCCAGATATATACATACACATACACATATCCATTCACATATACACGCATGAATCCAGGCGTGCACAAGTTTACATGCACACATGTGTACTCACACATTTGGGCGCACACTTATATATTTACATATATGTGCACCTATACACACACATGTATACACATATGCCTACATGCGGGCACGCACATACTGCCACATACGCATATACATAGATACATATATATGCAGATGTTGGCAGGCTCACACCCATACACACATACACAGACATATATGATCACATGTGCATTTACGCACATAAGCACACATATCTGCACTCACCCAGACGTCCATATATATATATATATATACACAAATACATTAAATGTACACTTGCCCACAAGCATATGTGCCTGGCTCAAAAAGTGATAACTCTTTTTTGGGGTCCATTGTAATGATATACACAAAACAGCACAGAAACGGTTACACTGAAAACACAAGGACATATGCTTCAAATCAATATGTATTCTATTGGGATTATGAAACACCATGTAAAACACAAATCAGTTTATCCTGAGCAAATGCATAAGCAGATAGTATGTTGATCGTTACAATGTACAAAGTTTTGTCCCATATTGCTTAGCACCTTTTGAGACAGTCTCATATAGACATACGTACACATGTGTACATATATCCACACAGAGGCACATACTCCCGCACACAGACCCACACACACACGTCCACATTTGCACACACACACCTTTTCATGCGCGCACATAGGCCACAGTCACGTATGCCGCACCCACTAGAATGGTTGCAACAACAACGGTGCAAGTGTGGGTGAAGAAATGCACAGAGTCAAACAATCGATACATAATCTGTTTGCCGATGGTGGATTCGCACCCCAGTGTATTCTTGAAGGTCGCGAAAGGTCTTTGCTCGGGGTATCGACCGGGCTTGTCTACAGTCAGCCCCCGATGGACCCGTTCTACTAAATCTGCGCCTACCAGTATAGCCATGCAGTCACAGCCCTCAACGTGGGCCAGCTCCATGTGGAAAGGTGGCGCGAGCCGACTTGATCGGAATATTGCTCCTATTTCCCTTAACTCCCTGAGTTGTGTACATTCATATATGTATATATATATGTATATATATTTATTTAGTTGGACCTGACGGGATGGGCAAATGAGGTGAGCATTAGTCATCCCTTTTGGTAGATTGTGGGATTCAAACCCACCGGTATTGACCCTGGTCGAGTCAACCCAATGACGTTAACACTTATTGCTTTCTAGCCAGGCACTCTGCATTATTAGAATAGAGTAAGGACTGGTTGGCATGGTGTCAGGATAATGTGACTGAGTGGGATATCAGTTTATGGTGCTGTGGGCATGGTCTCCCAGTGGGGCAACACTATGTTTCCATCAGTGCGCACTGTCACAAGTCTTGCTATGATCTTAGATTTTGCATGAGCCCCCTTCCCCCAAAACAACATGTACAGTAAATATGTTGATATTTTACTATTTGACCAACACTTTTTATAATTTTTGGAAAACGTATGATGGGTTTTAATCCCAATGCATGGCATGTCTGCCTGTGAAAATGTTGGTAATTGTGAAGGACCTCTTATACATATATTCATATACGTACATATATATCCAAAATAAACGATATATATGTATATGTATATACGTACATGTACATACATGCAAATAAAGATATGCATGCACATATCTATATGTATATGTACATATATATATATATATATATATATATATATGCATATTTTTATATATACATATATATATGTATATATATTTATATATACATAAATATATATTTACATATATATTTATATATATATATATATATATATATATCTAGAAATGTACCGCATTTAGCGATAGTTATAAACGAAATGTTCCCTTTGTCCAGCCATAGAAATTGTCTCTTGGGGTGCCAGATGGTGATCGAAGCCTGCAGGGTAGTGTTAGTTGAGTGTGTGTGGGAGGGGGTAGAGGGAGCGGGGGCGGGTGGTGGAGTAGTGGTGGATGGGGGGTGGGGGTGGGGAGTGACGGGCGAAACGGTCGGGCTTCTCTGCCCACCCGCCTGTCATTTTGTGTCTGTGAGACCTGCGAGTCGATCACGTGGTTGCGAACGCCCTCTTATCGTAAGCGATCGGTTGCGGATCCGTTGCGACCGGTCACGATTCGAAGCCGACGTTTTTTTCTGTTTGTTTTATTACAGGTCTCCCTGTTCCGTACATGCAGACTTTAGTGTTGCTTGAACCCAAAGTTGCATCACTCTGGTAGTTACTTCGGTGCCGAGTGGAGAAGTTTGAAACTCTGTCAAATCTGAGACGATATAACTATCTAAATATTTGTGATACGTAAACATTTGTGTGATATACTTGTGATGTATAATGACATATGATATCATATGGCATATACCATAGGTGGTGTGGTGTTCAGACAGAATCATTTGTGTTTGTTCTTTTACATATTGATAACATCAAAGGTCATATCAGGATAGGTACCGAGTGTTGACAGTGCACGCTCATGGCGACTTCATAGCGCAGGTTCACTCACTCGGAGACCACTGAACCCACAGTGACCCATTTTCTACTCCTTCACATTATCCTGATAGTACTATCCTTAGTACTAAGGAGTACACCTATCACCTAGTGATAAGTGTACTCCTTAGTAGTGGCAAGCACCAGGTTAGGTAGTGACAAGCATAAGTTTTTCAAATCAATTTGTTTGACTAACCCGGGTTTCAAACCATTGACTTTCCGCAGGGAAAACCTTAGATAAAAGATTCACGGGTGAACAACAATGTAGTGTAAATACAGGTGAAAATAGCTTTAGTATGGAACATGAAGTAGAAACTGTGGTTCCAGGATCAAATGGCTACATATATAGGCACATAGTTGGTGAAATGTGCGAGAATGTAAAAAGACAAGATGGCGGCGCTAGAACGCTGTCGATTTCACTTTTAAATCTTATTAAACTAGATATGTTATTATATTTTTCAACTCAAAGGTAGCGGGTAAATATGAAGATATATTCAAAGAATAAATGTTGCTTCTTAGATTGTTAAATTAGGCTCTCATAAAGACTCAGTTCATTAGCCCGATTTTTCGACCCTTTTTATATAAGGCTGGTCTTCACCCGTGTACTGCGATTACCGGGTGAATCCTTTATCTAGGAAAACCTGCGCTCTACCGATTGGGCTACTACGTCGGTCATATAGCAGCATATTGATCACAAGAATTGCATCTTGAATCAGGCGTTAATTGGTACTTCGATAATATTCCTAATACACACACACATATGTATATATATTTGTTGTTTTACGTACTAACAACATCTAAGGTCAAATCAGGACCGATACCGACTTTTGACCGTGCATACTCATGACAACTTTATAATGCTGTCCAACAGGCCGACCGCACCAAGACCCAATATATCACACAGTCACAGTCACATTGTCCTGATACTGTGCTTACCAGTCCTTGTCCTATCCTATTAGGCTAGGTAGTGAAAAATATCAATTTTATAAGTCATCGGTTTGACTTGGCTGGGATTCGAACTCCCAACCTTCCAGAGAGGAAGCCAATGCTCGACCGATTCGGCCACCACTTCCCATATACATGCTGTATAACTATAAGCCATTATACGAGTATAATAAGCCGGCAGATCCCATCTACCCCCAGCCACTAAGTCATCGGCTGGTTACCTCTATTCATTAGGTCATCTACGAAAAAGACCTCACCTCCCCATTTGGTGCCACGTAGTCGTACCCGCTTCAGTGGCCATTACTCTCACTCACTGTACCGCTGAATAGATATATATATATATAGATGTATATATATATATATATATATATAGAATATGAGTCCTCAGCAATGACAACAAAGCATGACTGAACCTGATGGCTGCAGGGTGATTAAGTGTGTCCCGATACCCAGTCTTGCCCCAATCCCCAACACTCCGAGCTGTCCCCCTCTTACCCAATATCACCCGTCCCGACTAACTCAGGGCTGCGCAGGACTAACATTCCATCGACCAATTCCACCAATACAACAAACTCCAAACTTCAGTCATAGTTGTGCAATAGCGACCTGTTCGTTCTCTTTGAAACACAATTTGAGAGGCGGATGTTGACGTTGACCCCCCCTAAGTTGACCTCTCGGCTGGTGGAGTTTAATATACCTCGCGCTTTTCGTGTCTTTGGGCTGTTTGCCGGTGAGCAGCGCCAACAGCGGTGAAGTCTCGACCGGGCGCCGCTCTATTATTCGGCTCGTGCTGCCCGGGTCGCGGCGTCGTTATCTTTATGGGGCGGGCGTCCAGAGGGGAGCCGGCTGAGGGTAATCTTATCGCCCTGGCCCCTTTAATGCATACAAAGCCTACGTCTGATGGACTTCTTAAAGAGCACTCGGCGACAAGTGGCTGCCACGGCCAGGGAGACCGCCTGGTGCCCGGGTTTGAATGACCGGGAGAGAAGCAGTAGTCGCCGGTGCTACCTCACAGGGTGGCCAGGCAACGATGTCCGGGTAAGGGGAGGAGGGGGGTGTACAGGACGGGGGCGGGAGGGGGAGCGTCGGGGGTGGGGGATAGGGGTTGTGGCGGGTGAGAGGGGATTGGAAAGGTGGCGCGATTTCTAGTAGGCACTGAGGTTAGCGGATGGTCAAGGGTCAGGTTAATCTCACTGTTTAAGTACGAGGGAGATGCTTTAGAGAATTTGCTATATTGAGGACATTTGGGAATGACGTTAAGAACTCGCTCCTGATGAACAGATTAAGAATTCCTCAATAAGCTATGAAGGTACACAAGTTAACTTCACCGGGATAATTCAAAACCAGACACAGATAATCACTTTTTTTGGCTAATAAATGTATTAATCAGGCTTGATCAATTTTTACAAGAGCTTTTATATGGCTATCACTAGCTAACATTCATATGAAGGTTCTTACATTAGTACAAATGATTCTATTAGCTTTTCTAATTATGCTAGCTGCCCAGGTCGTACAACCCAGCATTTAACTCTAAAGCCTGATTCAGTTATTACTTATTCACAGGTGTTCATTTACAGAGCTTACTATGATTTACAGATCAGTATATATTTTTACGTTGATATATTCTTTGGCAATTGAAGACAGCATACATCATCTATGGGTTGATCACGGTCATACTTTCAAAGCACACCAGGCATCCCTTGCAAATCATTTTTCACACATTTAAACACGTGAATTTCTGGACCATTTAGCTCTCAGCCAAATTGGGAAAGGAGAGCTGATGGTCCTTGCTTAATAAATTTTGTATTCACATAATTGGAAACACTGTTTGATTTCCATTGTCCCAATGTCTTAATGCACCCCAAAGGCATCCCCTCTCTCGCATATTCCTCTACTGCCCCTTTGCGAAGACTATGGGATGTCACCAGAGGCCACCAACGTAGATCGGCAGCCTTCAGAGCTGTTCGCTGCATTTCGTGAAGATTTGGCAGGTCAATGGGTCCCCTCTCGACAGATGGAAGCGGCGGCAGTACTTATTCCATGCATGCAGGGATGTGGTGATACACTGATATGGGAGGGGAAATCCTACCAGACTGACCTCTTCAGGCAACGAGGCAATCAGGTAGCCTAAATAGACCAGCGGTGAGGGTGCTAGCCCCAGAATGGCCAGAAATGTGGGTTCATATTTAGCTCTCGGCACACTGTTTCATTAGCTTGCATCACCCCCATGACAGTATCATAAAATACCACTTGATATAGCTATCGCACACTAATTTATAAAGAACACATAATCTATGCACAATCCACTATGCCAATATTAACAATATACCCTGCAAAATAGGCCTTAAATAGAAATTCCAATATAAGCCTTTTCACGATATACCCTGTCTATGTTTATTCTCTAAACAAACAATATAAGAATAACACCGAACACGGTTGCGAAATCGGTAATAGCGCTGGCCACCCATGTGGAAGGTCGGGAGTTCGAAATACGTCCTAGTCAGCGCAATGACTAACAAAATTGATATTTATCACCAGCTGGGATAGGGCAAGGACCGGTCAGTATCAGGATAATTCAACCAACGCAAGACAAGTACAGTATGAAGTGGCATTTCTTCTTACTATTCCGTTGTTACATTTAAGTCATGAGATGTTTGATTTATTAAGATTTCGAGGATTTCAGGCATATAGCCCTATGAATGTCACTTGTAGTTGGGTGGGTGGGACGGTAAATCCAAAGGAGAGAACACGTCCTATCGATCGAAATGCTCTGGTCGAAGTGTCTATAATGAAACTGGGTTGCATCTCATTATGCAAATTTACAGAAGATGGCGCCACAGTCGGAGCATTTATTATTAAGAAAGACATTATAGATGGTGCCAGTAGTCGCCTCCATATTTAGTATGTACTTTTTCTTGCGGGTTAAATTACCCATGTTGAAATCAACATCGACAATGTGACTAACTGGAACATTGGGTTACAGTGCCAGTGGCCTGGTCTCCCATTGGGCAACACAATAATGTCACCATACATGCGCACTGTCGAAAGTTGGTGCCTGTTCTGATATGACCTTACGTTGCTAGGATGAAAACCACAAACAAACACATTTAAGAATGACAATGATATACGTGATCCAGAATAGACTAGCATTGCTTGAGCTGTAAATTATTCCCAAAGAATAGGTACTTGCATTGTATATAAATGTATTATAAGTTAGCAACTTACAGTCCGGATGGGTCTGAAGGTGATAATGACCAGACACAGCTGGCACACAAGTGTCAGGGCCTCCGACTGGTGGGTTTGGTGTGGCCAAATCTGGATCTACAGAGATATCAGATGGCATCCAATAGACCCTAGGTAAATGGTATATAGTAATATATATATATATATATATATATATATATATATATATATAAGATGAATCCTCATTTTAAATGATGAAAATTGTGAATAACTACAGTTGTGCTTGTCACGATACTGCCTTGTTTAGCTCTCGGTCAGATACTAAAATACATAGGAAATCATATGTGAAAATGGATATGCTGTGTTTCATAACATCATCATCATACATGAGAACAGAACTGGCAAATTGAAGCTTATTTGGGAATTATGATTCGCTTAACAGTTAGTGACGCCGACATAAACTAACAAGGCAACGAGAGTTAGCTAACATTTCATCATTTGTTTACCAATCTTATGAAGGGCTCCGTAAATTTGTATTGTGGTGACATGGATCACGTGATTGAAATTGCCTGGTGCTGGCTGATTGGGGGCTGTGGATTAGCAAGCTTCGCGAGAAATAAAGTACCTGCCCCGACTGACCCCTCTACCTACTTGTTCTCCCCTATGTGGGATGTGGGTGGTTGAGCAGGTTCAGAGCCCACGGATTTATGGAGAAGGTGTGAGTTCTAGGTGGGTAGCTGAGGTGTAGTAAGGTGCCCTAACTAAGTCTGGCGTGTTTGGGGGTGTGGGTGTGGGTGTGGGTGTGGGTGGGGGTATTGATAGGTATACTGTGAGTTACCGAGACATGGTTCATATTGATGTTGCCCGATGGACGCGAGACGGGAATCGCTGGACATGAACCAGAAATGGATGTAGATTGGGATTTGAGATGAAGCAGATGGGTGTGAATACAAGATGGAACAGCCGATGGGGATTGTAATGTGTAGCTGGAAGAGGGGGTGTGGAGTAATGACGGAAGAGCAAGGTATTGGTAATGGGTATGAGAGAATTGGGTGGAACGCTATTGTTGCAAGAGCAAGATGTGGTTACGTATTAGAAGGGTAGATGTGATTTATTGCTGTAAGGACATTGTAGATGGGTGAGGGTGGGGTGTGAGCGAATGTTGGAAGGCCGAGATGTGCAGAAATTGTAGAACAGCGGGAGTGTGGTTTAATACTGGACGAGCAAGGTGGGGGTAAGTGATAGCAGATGGGGATTGCATGCTAATGTTGGAAGAGCAAGGGGTTGATCTAGAATAATTGAGCAGGAGTGCGGTCTACTCCTGGAAGATCGGCGAGTGGGTTAATGGTGAAAGCGCGAACTTTGGATTAGAAAGGCAAGGGCAAGATGTGGAAGAGTGACAGAAGAAGAAAATGGAATGGATTAACAACGGAAGAGTAGGATGCGGATTATAGATTGAAAGGCGTGGCATGAAATGGGAATGAGAGGTCAGTTGAGGATTAGCATTTTGTGGGAGCGAGTGGGTTAGGCTGCTAGTAGTAGGTGTGTATTCTGAAGCTAAAACCAAATAGATTAAAGAACATTGCGGATCGTCCTTTTGAAATAGAAATCAGGGATGGGCAGGCGAGTTTTATTGAAGGTTTTATTGGGGAAATTTCAATCACGTGATCCATGTCACCACAATACACATTTTGTTGACGTAGATGTAATTTGTAAGCAGATACGATGGCCGAATGATTTGAGCATCTACCTCTCGTTCTGGTAGGTCCTGGGATTCAAACTCCTCGGTTCGAACCCTTGCCGAGTCAAACCAATGACTTAAACATTGACACGAAAGTTGAATTGGTGCTAGCCCGACGCATCTTTAACAGTTAACACAATTTAAATGATACAAATTCAGTGGGGGGGGGGGGCGATTTTTCAGGCACGGGCGAGAAGGATCACCATTTCGTTTTGATTTGGCAGATGAGCTGTATGGCATGGAAGTAGTGATGGAATTGTGAATGAGGTTTGCGCTTAAAGAGCATTTGGTTGGTCTATGTGGAACGCAATAGGGTGTGGAAGGGTCTGGCAGGTCTGGTGTTCCCATAGATGATTTTTGATGTGGTTGGTATATGTGGAACGCAATGGGGTGTGGAAGGGTTGGGTAGGGCTTGTGTTTCTATAGATGGTTTTGAAGGGTGGCACTTTAGCTGGTTGTGGACGGGAGTGGATGGTGCGACATTGAAGAATATCTATGAAGTTCGGAGTTTGGGAGGATCGGTGCAGCTCAGGTATGAAATGCAGATGTTGCTACCTGTTTTAGTTTATTATTGTGAACCGTTAATATGCTACTACAAATTGATAGACTCCAAATAAAGATAACTCACAAGTTATGTTACTGCCTATACCAAATAGGCTCCCGCCCCCTCTGTATGTCTATTCACAGTGGTAACAATAGTAACCCTAGCTAAGCGAGTGAATGTTATATATCTCACACAGGGATGATATGGCACAGATAAAGCTGATTTCAAGTGAATTGAACATAGCTGAAATAATAACGTGGAAGTTAGTTGAAAAAATCTTAAACTATGTCATATCACACATTGTACATTTAAAAATGTATATATTTTCCATCCGACTCGCTCAGGGACTATGCCCTCATACATGCAGATGCTCGGTCATGCATTCATAATTCAACCCCAAGCACACCCCATATATAATACAGGTATGACTGAAAACCCAACACTTCCAGCTAAATGCCTGTCACACTATGCCGGATTGAGCAATGGACAGAATTGTCTAGTTTGGTGGTGTTCGGGTGTAATAAGTATCAAAATGTATTAAAATGTGTCAAAGTGTTGCGATATCGGATCAAAGGCCGCCAGACGAATGGACATGAAATTGACATGAAATGGACATGAAACAGACATGAAACGGACAGGAACAGAGAGCCAATGGACGAAACAAACTCAAACCGGACAAGAACCGTAGACGTCAATCCGGCGGCATCCGTTCCAAGTTGTGTGCATGTTCAAAACTTGAACTGACACAAACCAGACTTTGCCAGATATCAACAGAATTTGTTTGGTTTCTTTCCGTTTCCCCCAATCTGGCACTTCTCATGGGCGTCACGGGCATCATCGTGGCACTTCTCACGTCACCGCGGCCTCTCTCCGCGAGTTCTACTGTCGTCTGAGAATCATCTCAGAGAATCGTCATGGTCGCCACTATAGTATTACTGGGTTACTCGGCCGCTCAGAGCCCCAGAGAATACCATAAAACTCTTCCCCTTCATTTCACCTGTGATGCCTCCCTTAATCAACCCTTAAGCAAACCCATCAACAACTCATAAGGAAGAAAGGAAGACAAGTCACAAACGAGTGACAGTGAAGATGTTTTGCTTTAATGGCATCAACTCCTGTTCACCTACGAGTGACCTATCCCCCTGACCCCTTACCTGTTGCCCACACAGAGTCTCATTACCTCTCTTGTATCTAGGAGTCAGTGCCTACAGCCCATTGAACCGGAGTCCCCTGGTTGTTGCACACAGCTCAATTTGGATAGATGAATTTTGGTAGCATCAGACAGAGTGTCTCGGGTCCTGCTCTAGAGTAGGCCTGCCTCACTCAAGAGCCAGGAGTAGAGTGATCTCTCCAGTGTGTCTGGAGAAGTTTCTTGAATAATTAATTAAAATGAGACTATGGTGGGAAGCAGGGTCAAGGGAGTCAGGTGACTGGACCTCCCACAGCCAGCCAATCAGACACCCCCCTACAGACTGGTCAGTACAATTTTCTAATATGGGGAGTTGCCACCCAACCCAGCCTGCAGGGTGTGGCCCTACAGAATGTGGAATGGCTGGTGTGCTTGGCCATAGGTCTGGCAGTGACAGGTAGTTGCAGACAGTTACAAATATATATATATATTAAAAGTTTCCTTTTTCTCCAATTGCATTCTTTATGAATGCATAGAGGAACATTTAACCAAGCATGAACTGTCTCTTATATAAGAACATCTCTTCATTAATCTTAGGCATCATGTATGAACATATATCATGTATGAACTTATATCATGTCATAATGTGAGTGGGGCACCATTGCTTTTAGATTACATAACATTGTCCCCACTCTGTCACCCAAGAATAATAATGCTCTCTGCCAATATATAATTGTGAACCGAAAATGCGTATATTTTTACAATGGGCTGGTAGAGTACGTACAGTGTTGAGCCAGATGGGATTTTGGCGGGTGATCCAGCACCTTTGGCCGTGAAAGGGCGGTCAAATCGGGCTGTAGAGTCAACACAGATGTGTCAGCTGCAGGCCTTGTCGGTGGACACCTGAGGCATTATGTGAACTTCATATGGAGAGATACACCGGGTTAGTAGTCTCTAAAAGCCGGCCCTGTTCCCGTCTGATGAGGCCAATCAGCAGGCGGAGAAGAAACAAGGCATGACCGCGGTCGGCGCCCCGTCGCGTGTCTTCATACAATCAGTCCCGTCTTAAAGGCTAATCGAGTTACCCTATGAACCACATGGAAGACCCGACAAATGAAGCATTCCATGAACTATTGTGGGCATCTCGAGATGTATGCCCTTGTTGCGATTCCCAGCCACTATCCTCTCCCAGACCCTTACTAGTCCAGCTCGCAGGTCGCGCTCCCACCTCCCCTTCCAGGCCCACTCCCAGGCCACCCCAGCCCCCTTCCCAGCCCCTCCTCCCCATTCCAGCACACCTCAAAGTTCCACCCAAGCCTAGATTTCATACGCTATCCCAGCCCCCACCAACGCCCAGCCCCCCTTCCCAACCTCCTCGCAGCTCCCTCCCAGCGTCCTCCCAGTTCCCTCACAGCTCCACCGCCCAATGTAAAAGTACAACGTCTGAACAGTTTGACTTCTGGACACTGAATGCTTTAGACCACCAGCACCCTTTCAACAGTGATGTCATCTCATTTACATATTCCTTTGTTCTCCACACGTGCCTGGATGTCTTTTATGCACATATTATCCCCCTTTTATGCACATATTATCCCCCTCCCAGCACCCTCCAACCCCTCGCAGCACCCCTCCCAGCCCTCTGCTAGCACCCTCCAATCCCTCGCAGCACCCCTCCCAACCCCCATACCAGCCCCATCCAAGCCCCCTCCCACACCCTCGCAGCACCCCTCCCAACCCCCATCCCACCCCCTTCCAGCCCTCTCCTACCCCCTGCCAGCACACCTCCCAGACCCCCTTCTATCCCCCTCTCAGCCCCCTCCCATTACCTTCCCAGCCCCCTCTCAACCCATGGCAGCATCCCGCCCAGCCTCCTTTCAGCCCTCTACCACCCCCTCCCAGCCCCCTTTCAGCCCTCTACCACCCCTCCCAGCACCCTCCCAGCTCCTCCCAGACCCCTCCCAGATCCCTCACAGCACCCTCCCTCTCTCTCCCAGCACCCCTCCCAGCCCACCACCCAGCCCCCTTCCCAGCCCCCTTTCAGCCCCCCTCTCAGCCACCTTTCCAGCCCCATTGCTCCATTACACCCCCTATCCCATTACATCTCGTCTCCAATGTCATTCTAAACCTCTTTCTAAGCCCATACCACCACCGCGTACACAACTAAACAGAGGGCATCAATCATCAGCATAGCTAACGTATTCATTTGTTTGTGGTTTAATTGTAGACAGACATTGAAATGCGTCTATTATTTAATCCTTTTTGCATTGTGAAATGAGATGAAATTTAACGTTGTTTCGAGTATTTAAATCTTAGGGATATTACAACATTATATCGCAGCTAGGTGATCATGGCTTCCATTGAGCAGCATCGGGGGATTTGGTTAAATGAGGTTAAATCCACTAATAGAAATGAACGAAAGCGAGTTAGAATAAAACCTTAAATGCATCCCGAGCAGTAAGAGTAATATTGCAATTATTTTCTAATAAAGGGAGTAGAAGGAAATTGATCTGACATGTTTGCATACATTTTCATGAAGGATGAGTGTCACGTTTTGTCAATAGTGTGCGAAATTGCCTACACTCAATGAGAGGATATTATTAGTTACCTATTAGGTAGCTGATCTAGAATTAATATATATAAAATCAGGAGTACTCGCCGACCACAAGGGTAGCTTTAGGGAATAGATTGCAAGTTCCTTATATCACGTCTATTTGTACCATTATATACATATTAATATATTTCCTAAATATTATTGCATTGTAATATTATGTAACATGTGCAATGATGTCAAACTAAGTAATATCCACTAGCAACTACTAACTTAGGCAAGTCCTTAATTTCCTTAGCAAATAAATGAACATTCCATTTGACATACGGGTGTTTCATGACAAATATTCATAACTAAGTTTGGACTGAATTAAATATTGTGACTGATTGTGCTCTGCAGTAAAAGGAAGTTATTTTGGGTTAATTGTGCTGGAATTATGTCAATTGCAGCTGTAATGTATCTATGAATATATTACTGACACCGAGATTTATTGGAAAGGCTAGCTCTGATTATCATCCATTCCATTACATAAACAGAAAATGAAGACTGACCTCACGTTCTGAATTGTATTCTAAAGTTTCTTATTGCTTGTCAGCTCACAATACCATTTCATGTCAATTACAGCAATACGTTTGTTTGTTGCTGTTAAGGTCATATCATTACATCTACCAACTTGTGACAGTGCGCACTCATGTCAACTTTATAGTGCTGCCCCACTGGGAAACCACACCACCAGCACCATGACCTAATATCCCACTCAGTCACATTATCCTGACACTGAGCCAAGCAGTCCTTGCCCTATCCTAATAATGCCGAGTGCCAGGCTAGCAAATGACAAGTAAGAACTTTTAAGTCATTGATTTAACTCGACCAGGATTTGAACCGACAAACTCATGGGTTTGGATCTCCCGATCTCCCAAAACAGGAGACGGATGCTCTACTCATTCGGCCACCCGTCTGGTATACAACAATACAAATTCGAAATTATCGCCACATACACCTATTTGTGACCCAGAATAATAACTTCCAGATATTACTGATATTGGTATTGGTACCTGTGCTTGGTAATTGAACATTTCCAATTATTTACGCTGGGATTATTGGCCACGCTGTTGAATACTACTGGTGTTTGTTGTGGGTTGGCGTTTTTCACTGTTGATTTTAAAAAGTGAGAAACCCACCCTACCCATAATCAGCGGTATTTGTTCATGACACATGTTCCGAATTGGCTCCTTCTTACACTTCTGGTCCTCAAAGCTGAGCGGCGAAAATCAAACTGTTTGAACATTCGGAAGTGGGTTTGCGACATCTCATTGCCGCCGACTTTTTACAGCAAGGCGCGCCGGTTTCCGGCAGGCAACACGCCACACTAGACCCCTGATTCTAACTTCCAAGTTCCAGGCGGGGGGGGGGGTCACAGATCCAAGGCAAGAATTGCAGTCATGTCTGGAATCTAATTTGTGAAGGCATAAAAAGCATAATACTGCACAGGGCGTTACATTTTCCGCGTCGCATCGCTCAGAATCGAGCGCGCAACAAAAGGCAGCCCCAAAATGGAGCCGGAATGACCCATTTCATCACGTCCCAACAAGGACATCACGTCTCAATTTGAGGAAGTGTCATCTTCAACTACTTAACTTTCCCAGTTGATCCTTCTCCCTCCTCCTCCCCCTCCTCCTCCTCCTCATGCCAACCGTCTCCGTGTGGATTTCTTCTCCCGGTTGAAAGAAATGCCGGCGGTTCCTTTCACTTCCCGCCTGACATCCCCGATGTCGTGATCTCCATCGGGGCTGCGGTTGGCATGGCTACACAGTCGGGCCTCATTACGCTGTACGCCGATGAAATTAAGGTTCACAATTAGCTCACGAGGCCTCGAACCTTGTACCTCCTTAATTAGCGCGCCTCTCTGCTGACCACTGCACAAACCTGACTACTTAATGAATCATTATTAATTAACCCACGAGGGCCCGCTCCTCCCCGCCGCCACATTAGACAGCTAAAAGGTCTAATTACACCAATTTTCTTTTCAAGAATCAAGACAGCTCGGATTTCGCAAAGGGCATCGTTGAGTCACACTAAGTAGCATAGTTTACGTGATTAGCGCACCGTAAATATGATGCAAAGGCAATGAAGTACATTTCCTGAATGGCTTTGTGCATTTGATAAGTTGCTTTTGTAGATAAATGTGAGAAGCGTGTGTCTAAGAATAAGTGCCTTTGTTCAGCTTATACTTTAATTGCAAAGTACTTCAATGAAATTAATTTCTGAAATGACAAAGAGCCTCTTTGATGTTCTGTATCCACTCACCCTTAGGTGCCCTTCGATGCCTTGCAAAACTAATTTAATAATACAACTAAAGTATGAACTGCCAATAATGCTAATATAAAATATTAACTGTCAATAATGCTAATATAATTTGTTGATATTCGTTCAGAACAGTAATGATGCCTATGACAGCCGCTATTTTTTTATATCCATTACAGCTCTATGGCCTATGGATGCATATGCTTACAATGCAATGCAAGGCACATGTGATGGAATGATCCCATGTTCAGTCTCAGCAGTTGACGAATTTGCGACAATGCCTGTACACAAATTGCTCTTCACGTCATTCGGCGGTTGCGTATATTCCACTGGGGCCGGTTGCGAAATCAGCATATTTAGGGCAGCGACTGCAGATTTTTATTTTTACACAGCTTTGGGAATTGGGGGTGGGGGAATTGGGGATAGAGGTGGGAGTGGGGGTTGGGGGTTGTTGTTCAATTTGCTGATGGTGAGTATCCAGCCAGCTGGACTCGTCTTATGTGTCACGTTCCTGACTTATTTAATCTACTGTGCGACTGAATGCTGCCCGAAGCTACGGCGCATGCGCCACACGCGCTGTGCGAATCCTCGGGACGTAAATGCTAAGATATGAGCTGCTCACGGAGCCTGAGTGGGGGATGGGTAGTGTGGGAGGGTGTGGGTGAGATGGGACGGGGGAGGTTTGAAGGAAAGGAGGTGGATAGGGGGCGGTGGGTGTGGGAGCAGTGGTGTGGTGTGTGTCGGAGGAGGGTGTGAAGGAACAAGGGTTGGGTGGTGGGTGTGAGTGGGAAGAGGTTAGGGGGTTGGATGGAGGTGGTGGGTTTGGGCGTTGTAAGAAAAGGAGGGTGTGTGGGATGGGGAAAAATGGTGATGGCTGCGGGTGGAGAGCAGAAGGAGAAGAGGTCAGGTGGAAGGTGGGTGTGGGCTTGGGTGTTGTAGGAAAGGGCCGGTGCGTGGGTTGAGAAAATATAGTGATAGCTGGGGGTGGAGAGCAGAAGGAGAAGAGATTGGGTTGAAGGTGGGTGTAGGTGTGGGTGATGTAAGAAAGAGCGGGTGGAAGGGGGTGGGAAAATATGGTGATGGCTGGGGGTGGAGAGCAGAAGGAGAAGATATTGGGTTGAAGGGGGGTGTGGGTGTTGCAAGAAAGGGCGGGTGGGTGGGTAGAATGTGGTGACTGTGGGTGCGAGGGAGAAGTAGAAGAGGTTAGGTGGGTGGTGGTGGGTGTGCGGGTTGCATGAAAGATTGGGAGGGAGCGTATAATGTGCTGGATGTGGGTTGGCAGCAGAAGCAGAAGAGGGTGAGTGGGTGGGTGGGTGGGTGCAGGTGGTGGGTGTGGTAGTTGAGTGAGGGTGGCGCGCTGGGACGTAGAGGAGGGCGACGGGGGACACATATGGTTGTCGTCTAATGCAGATGTGTGGGCTGACAAATTCATCGCGATTTACATTCCCCCCTGTGAAGTCACTCCGTTCACTTGAAAAGCTACAGCAGTGCTTAGTGAATTGCCTCGACGACCGAGTGACTTGCAGCAACCACCAAAGACATATATATATCTTGTGGTCTTTTTAAGACTTTGTCAGGGTTGTTTCCCTCATCCAGCTTCATTGTAAATAACATGTTATGTCAGCGCAATGAAAGTAACTCGTATGCGTTGGAGCTCGACTGGCGAAACAGTATTGTAAACAAAAAAACTATTCTTTTTTTTTACATGACGTGATTTATATAGAAGAGATGCAGTTAACCTGAGCCGAACTGCTTACCCTTATGCTATGCAGTACGTGACAACACACGTGCATTGTGACAATTTATTTTCAAAAGGTCACATACATCTTCATGAAATATTTATTTCTATCTCGCGTCCTCGTTTTTCTCCCCGGTAACAGAAGTTTAACTGAATACTTCTCTTGTAGCGAAGTCATATCGGATATTGTCTCGGCTCTGAGAAATGTATTGTTCTGAAGAATAAAACTACCTCCCAAAACCAAAAAGAAGTCGTTGTATTACATTGTATTATAATGGATGATACATTAAACGCAATTGTGTCAATATTCACATTGAATGGAGAAGGAGACGAGACAGACACAGGAAGAGGTATGAAGACAACATCAGGGGAATTGACAGGCCTAGTGTTTGGTAGTATATAGTGGGCAGTGGAGAACAGTAGAACATGAAGGGAGGAAACTTGTTGAAAAATCATCTGTGGTGCCCGAATAATTCTCACGGTCAAAGAACTGATGCTGCTGATCATATCCCAAAATATGGTAAGCCATGCTTAAATCTGGAATATGACCCTCCCCTTTGTTCGACAATTATCTGAAAGTTAGAAAATGAAAAACTCCATTTATTTCAAATAAAATTTCAATTGCCACATGTTGAAGTCAACATGGATAATTTGGGGCGGGAAAGCGTTGGCAACATGTTGGTGTCTCCTTACAGGTAGATACCAAACCCTGCACTCCCACGCCACCTAGTGTAAATTCCAGCCACCACCACGTGGAGCCGGCCCGAGCTGCTCACTTATCCGCACCATCCGAACCAGCGTGTTGTGTGGAGCTGTCTCACCTTTTCTCAGCCACCACACCCTCCCAGCTGAAAGACCTTATGCTAGGTACACACCTACCGTCTACGACGCGATTCGCGCATAGGATCTCGTTAGTCGTTAGGTGGGTGCGGATCCCTAGCACACCAGACGTCCGCGATTTGCGATTACAACTCAGTTTTAGGGCTTAAAACTGAAATCGCAAGCAATTCGAAAAACGAATCGGGATGATTGCAAATCGGGAGGTGCGTGCGGTCAGTCATATCTTAAACGGAATATGCGTGCTAGCCGCCGACCGGTTGCTTTTGAGTTTTAACGAACAACCAATCGCCGGGCCGGAAAACGCTCATGTGACCTTGTCCATACACAACTGATAAAAATGGCAGACTGGACGAGTGAGACAGAGATTGCGATGGTGGAAATGTGGGAAACGCGGCCCTGTCTCTTCGACGTGTCCTCCTCTGATTATTCCAATCGGATAAAGAAGGCTGCTGCATTGGCAGAGATGACAGCAGAGATCGGACAGTCAGGTAGGTGTATTTTGCCGATAGTATTGACTTTTTAGTTTGTCAACAATGTCGTTTTTTAACTTTGGCGCGAATCGCAAAGCCAGGTTGGCGCATTCGCGAAAGTTATTCGCGAAAGTGACTGTGTTAATTCATATACAAGATTTTAACTAATTTGACAAATGTACCACATGTAACATATTTAAAGTTGCATGGTCCGATGAAATATAATTTTGTCAAAATTAAAACAACTACTTACATTTGATCCTATATATCCAACTTAGGCACTGGTGTATTAGCTAATGTTTTGGGACAGTATATACAGAATAGCCAGTGAGTTTATAACCTCACCCCTTTGAACACTCAGTTTGAAACACCCATTATGCAGGAAGGCCATTAACCAATTAGGCCAATCTCGTGACCTCATTAGCCTCCCCCCAACCAAGTGGCCTACTGTGCAGGGCCATAGAGGGGAAGGGGATATGAGGTGGATGTGTCTGTGTGTTTCCTGACCTGACTTTGCAGAGACACAGAGACAGACACACACACAGACATACATACAGACATGGGTCACTCTCCTGAAAACTGGCCAGAAGTGTCACATGGAGAGTTAAAATTTAATATTTGAATTTTTTACATTTTTTGGTTGCAAATGAAAGCTGGAAATCTCCCCTTTACATCTATGTAAAATATAAATTGATGAGATAAAAAATAAAGGTGTAGTCCATGAATAAGATATCTCTTATGGCAGTATAACATGTATGTCACACGTGTAACACATGTTTAGGACACCACACAGTCTGCTTAATAAATATCTAATCAGAATTAAATAATATCATACTTAGAAGCATATTAATCATGGCATAATATACAGAAATATCTAGTGCTTATATTGATAAAAAAAGTAATTCCCAGCCATGCTTATTCACTGAATAATTAGTGTACAATATTTGTGTGGCATCCAGACACCACGGTTACACGTGTGATGGAAATTTGTAATGTTATTTCTGAAGACATTAAATTTTTTTTTTTTTAAATTTAAGCATGCATACATGTTAATAAATACTTCCTCTTTGATTTGGGAACTGTTTTGTTTGATATATCAATGCAATACAAGATGCTAATAAGGATTCAACCATGTCACATATGTCATGTTACAAATGGGGTTTTTTGGTACAAAAACAGTTCATAACTAAAAAGATCAAAGTTGCACACAGTTTTATTTTTATTTCCCTTATTTCTTTCATCAAATCTGAACATGAATATGAAAAGTATAAGGAAAAAAATAAGTTGGAAGGTACATACATACACACATACACATACATACACACACAGACACCCACATACATACACACATACATACCCACACATACAGAGAAACACACAGATAGACACACACAGACATACACACACATATACATACAGACATACATAGACAGACACAAGCAGCCAAGAGACACATTATATTTTGTTAAAAACCCTAGTGCCATGGGCCTATGGCACTCATCCATTCCCAGAATGGTCCGAACACAACCAGGAATATCTACCTACAGTCCTGTAAGGTTCTGGGTCATCTCACATCACGTGGTCACCGCGAGATGACCATCTGGGTCATAGCCACAGGACTTTTGACAAGCTTGTCGAAATTATTTTTGGTTCTTTCAGCTCATATTACTTCAAAACTAATCATCTTTAATCAAAATCACTCCGGACTAGTGATTAGTAGCTTGTAATGATCAATTTGATATATTTATCTAAAAAATAAGACAAAAATTCAAGTGCCATCGGACCATGCAACTTTAAGCACTATGGACGTAGGTTTTATAGCGATTTTAACTGGTGACTGTGACTGTTTGGTTCATATACGAGATTTTAATAAATTCAGCATATGTAACAAATGTGACAAACTGAAGCACTATGGATGTAGGTTTGATAGCGATTTTAACTGGTAGTAAGGCCATGTAGGCGCATTTAGCCGATAGTATAGACTCACAATTCACGAAAGTTATTCGCGAAAGTGACTGTGAGTGTGTGGTTCATATACAAGATTTTAATTAATTCAACATCTGTAACAAATGTGACAAACGGAAGCACTATGGAAGTAGGTTTCATTGCATTTTTAATTGGTTAAAACGATGTTTTTTTTTACAGGGACGTCCATCCTGAAGAGGATGATGAACCTCAGGACACAGTACACACGCCTTCGCAAACAAGCGGCGTCTGGGTCAGAGGCGCAGCGAGTGATGTCAAGGCAGAGGTGGATCAAGGCCTTGCTTGCTTTCCTCACGCCCCATGACCAGAAGAGACAAGGTATCTCCAACCACGCACTTCCAGCGGCCAGCTTCAGTGCCCCAGCTGATGAGGTAAGCATATCTAACAATAACGGCGTAAAGTTAACATAACATTAGCTATATCATGTTCGACTGCCAGGGCACAGAGCCAGTTGCAGAATTCACATACTCAACCAAGTAGTCTCTCTGCATTTTTGCGCGTTGGGTAGAATTGGTTCCGAATGGGAGTTACATAGTGTGTCGTGGGGTCCCTCGTAGTCGATGCTGGCTGTGCTACCGATCGTGTCACGCAGGAAGTTGTGAAGCGCACAACCGGCCAGCATGATTTTCTCCACCTTCTCTTGGGCTAAAGCAATGTTAGTGAGAAACACGCGGAATCGGTTTGACATAATCCCGAACGCATTCTCCACCACACGACAGGCGCGCGAAAGCCGGTAGTTGTAGACGCAATGATCTACACACAAATCGCGATGGCTGAATGGCTTCATTATGTATTCCTTGAGGGGGAACGCATTGCCTGCCACAATGAAATGCGCCAGGGGCCGATCATCTCCGGGAACAGGTTTGAGGGGTGGGAAGGACTCGGCATGCTGCTCCAATGCTTGTTGAAACGTGCACCCAGCAAACACTCCTCCGGCACTAACATGGCCATTGCAACCCACATCGACGTAGAGGAAGCGATAATCGGCGTCCACTAGTGCCATGAGGACGATGCTGAAGGTGTTCTTGTAATTGTAGAACGTGGAGCCCGAATGCGCTGGTGGCTTGATGTGGATATGTTTCCCATCCAGGGCGCCCAGGCAGTTTGGGAAGTTCCACCGGGTCTGGAACAAATCTGCGACCTTCCTCCACTCATCAGGGGTGGACGGAGCCTGCAGAAACAAATATACAACAATAAAATTGCGAGCTTTGTTGGTAATGAATGTATTGTTTCTCTCTTCATGCACACAGGCCATCGACGGGGAGATGGGGGACAACGTGGATGCGCAAAGTGTGTCGTCGTTCGATGACGCGGATGAGTCGGTGCGGTGTAGCACCCCAAGGTCCAGCCAAAAAAGAAAGCGTGCGGACGGGGACACAAGAGAGAACGAGTTGATGGAACGGGTTCTCAAAAACCTTGAGGAGACCCATGAAATTCCGGACGATGCGGAAGCAATTTTTGAGAAGTACATCGCCACAAAACTTTGCAATATCACCGACCCTCGCGTCAAGGCTGTCGTCCAAAACGAAATAGAACAGGCCTGCTTTAGGGGCACTATGAAGACGCTAGAGCTCGCAAACCAAAGCACCCCACTGCCCAGTTCCTCGGCAGGAACCTCAGGAACCCAAGCATTCTCGTACTTAAATATGTTGGGTTCTCATGATTATACTCCTAATTAATGTACCTTTACTTTTCAATTTTAATTATAATCTAGTCGGGTTTGATTTAGCCGGGTTTGATTTAGCCGGGTTTAATTTGCCTCTTTATATGTTGTTTTAGTTTACTTCAGTTATGTGAACGATACAATAAAAGAAACTTGTCCAAAAAAAAATGCCTTGCGTCTTTCTTACCTTGAAGTATTCATCCTTCAGTGCTTCGTAGATGGCGTCGCATGTGTCGGGGACGATCTGGCCGATGGTGGTCGCCCCCACTCGGAACTGGTGACTGATGCTCTTGAACGACTCCCCTAGAAAAATTATATTTAATTAATAAGTTGCGGCAGGCACCAGGAAATTCGCAAGGAAACAATTGAAAATCTGGCGGCAGGGTTAAATACAGCAAAATATAGTCTAATAAAGTTACGTCAAGTAAATCGCAACTGAGAGGCTAGAGGCGCAAGGAAATTGCGAATGAGAGTAAAATATAGTCTGATAAAGTTATGTCAAGTAAATTCTTACCTGTCGCCAGGAATCGTAGTGTGATGGCTAGCCTTTCTGCAGGCACGATCGCAGCTCGAAACCTTGTGTTTTCATGTGCTATCCGACCGGCTACCAGGCTTAGCAAATGGTCGAACTGATCCGACGGCATCCTGGTGTAGTTGGTAAACGCCTGTGGTTCATTCGCACGTAACCCAGCCACCAGTGAATTATAGGCACCAAGCTGGTCACGTTGAGCTATGTGTGGACGAATCCACACTTGCCGACCTATCTTCCGACATCGAACACGACGTATCGCGAGTATTGCGACCGCGACAGCAGCTTTTCGCCTTTGCGAGGTTGAACGGGGTGCCATCTCTGATGTAATTGTAGTTCGCGCAAAACACAGCGGATGCGTGGATCGAAGTCGCGAACACCGACGATATATGTACGGACTGCGCAAGGAAATTCCATAGAGAGACTCAGGTTCGCGCAAAACCCGACCCGGCTTAATTGCTCATTGCAGGGATCGCCCCCCACGCCCCTGCTGCCAGGTGAGGGAGAGAAGCCCCCACACTACCCAACTGGCAGGGGAGGGGGCTTCCATAGAGAAACTCAACTCCTGCCACAGAATAATGCCAGATGGCGCTCAGGTTCGCGTAAAACCCGACCCGCGGCAGGGGCAAGGAAACTGCTAGATGGCGCTGATGGCGACGTAGTTCGTGCAAAACCCACCTGGTGCGTGCACCGCAGTCGTGAAACGGCGCAAGGAAAGTGCTAGATGGCGCTGATGGTGATGTAGTTCGCGCAAAACCCACCAGGTGCGTGGCTTGCAGTCGCGAATCGGACGGTATATGTCCGCGCGCCAGTCGGTATATGTGCGCATCCCTTATCTTCAGTTTTAATCGCGATCGGGTCGTGATCGGGTCGCGTCGGGCGCAAATCTTTAGTGCGCGAGTCGTAAACGGTAGGTGTGTACCTAGCATAAGGGCTAGGGTTGAGCATCCTGGTAGCTGACACAATTATGATGAGATAGACTGAACAAGACAATATACCTATAAGCTACTTTGATTCATTCAAATAATAAAACCCTTAATTCCCACTTTATATACTGTGCTTTCGTGTTACTGAATTATAGATTTAAATCATTAGAACACTTAACTATTTTAGTATTCTGTGCTGATCTCTCAGACGAATAGCTACATAGACAGTAGGCATGAATAGGCTGAATAGGTCGGGAAGGCTAGGTAGGGTTATTGTTTAACACGGTAGCCCCTGCATGGTAAGAAGTGTGGCTTCGAATTCGGCTTTAGCCGCAATATTTCACATTTTCATCACCCCTCACAACACTTTTATCATCCCAATTAAAGCAGGTTCCACTATTTATTAGTTCATCAAACTGACCTATCCGCACGACAGCGTTGCACCTTTCAAAATTAAAGTTCAGGTTAATTGAGGTCTTAGTGGAAAACTGAAATAATTGTGCACCTCTCTTTCTCACATCCACACTTTCTCAACCTCAAGCCCTGAAATAGAAATATATGGCCATCCTAACCCAGCATGTTCAGTCAGGAACGAATGAGTCAGCATTGTTCAAAATGCAAGTGACAATCCACTTCGATAGTCACATTAGATATGTCAACTCTCTTTGAATTCATTACAACTGTAGTACCAACTACTAAGGATCCCATACGATATTGATCATTCAGCTAAACCGAATAACCCAAGAGACAACGAGGTATGGCTTTTTATGTGCAGCATCAGGGATATTGATTTTCACGGAAAATATCGCGTGATTTCATTTCAGGGAATTCATCTCACAGTATACAGGTGCAATCACTGCAACTTACTAGCACTTGTAATGGATTAGATACCACACACATTCCTGAATAGATTTCGTGCTATCTTTGATGTTGGCTTCCTTTAAATATTCAGTGCAACTCGGAACACCAATCTGAAAACAGGCTACTGAGGATCTAGCAGTAGTTAAACTAAATCTGCATAATATTCAGATTCAGATATTGCACAAATATTGATTGACGACCAGCAGAATATATTTAACTGAACATATTGTAATTTTCTCTTAGCAAAGGTGTTGTATTTAAATAAAGAATTATGACAGACCCGTCATTTGAAAAACAAATACATTCATGAAATTGGTGAAATATTGTTGAATCGCTGAAATAGTAAGGAAACGGTGAGACAGTACTGAATTGCTAAATAAGTATTGAAACGGTGCTGAAATGGGAAACTAGTGCTGAATTGCTAAAGCTGTGATGACTTTATAAAACAGTATTGGATTGGTGAATTCGTGCTGAATGAGTAAAGCTATTGAATTGGTGAAGCAGTGCTGACATGTTGAAGCAGTACTGGATTGCTAAAATAACACTGGATTGTGTAATTTAAGAGTACTAAATTGGGGAAGCAGAACTGAAGTGCTGAAACCTTGCTTACTTGGTGGAAGAGTGCTGAAGTGCTGAAACATTGCTTACTTGGTGAAACAGTGCTGAGATGGCGAAACAGTGCTAAAGTGGTGAAACAGTGGTGAAGTGCTGAAACATTGCTTACTTGGTGAAACAGTGCTTACTTGGTGAAACAGTGCTAAATTGGTGAAACAGTGCTGATGTGCTGAAACATCGCTTACTTGGTGAAACAGTGCTGGGCTGGTGAAACAGTGCTTACTTGGTGGAACAGTGCTGCAGTGCTGAAACCTTGCTTACTTGGTGGAACAGTGCTTACTTGGTGAAACAGTGCTTACTTGGTGAAACAGTGCTAAATTGGTGAAACATGGGTGAAGTGCTGAAACATTACGTACTTGGTGAAACAGTGCTGGGGTGGTGAAACAGTGCTTACTTGGTGGAAGAGTGCTGAAGTGCTGAAACATTGCTTACTTGGTGAAACAGTGCTTACTTGGTGAAACATTGCTATATTGGTGAAACAGTGCTGAAACATTGCTTACTTGGTGAAACAGTGCTTACTTGGTGAAACAGTGCTAAATTGGTGAAACAGCGCTGAAGTGCTGAAACATTGCTTACTTGGTAAAACAGTGCTGAGATAGTGAAAGAGTGCTGAATTAGTGAAACAGTACTGAATTAGTGAAACAGTGCTGAATTTCTAAAGCACTGGGCGACATCCTAAAGGAGCTGAAAACGTGGGCGGCAGGCAGCTTAAATCCACTATGCCCTCAGTGTCGCATCTTCATTCCTTTTTAAACACACATTGTCATGGTGAACAATGACAACTGTTTTACTTGTCATTAAAGGAACGCCAGTTCTCTGGGAGAACATGACCATGGTGGCCAATAACTCTTGCTTCTTGCCGCTGCTTTGTAACCAGAGCCCCACTAGATTGTTTTGAGGAAGTGGCCTTTCGGATATTACACCCCTCCCCTCCTTTCCCCTTCCTCCCGTGCGCACCTGATCGACATGAGATATAAATTAAATTTCCCCCCCCCCTCCACCTTCACCCACCCCATCCCATCCCTGCAAACATTAGGCAGGCATTGTAGAAGTGAATTAATTTGGTTAATGTGCGCTGCCCCAGTGCATTATTATGCCTGTTTTAGGCTCCCTTGCATCGGACTTAATGTGCTGCCGTTATGGCAGAGCCCATGTGGGCGACGCCTTTTGTAGACGTGGCCTTATTAGCTTGTATCGGGTGTCAAGAAGCAATCTGTGGGTGAACAATACAGATGCGCACACTGCATGCTGCTCCCGTCAAATAAGGTAAATGGCATTGAAATGAAATGAACTGAAAATATGATTGCATACATAGATCAAGACTGTTATGGCCTGGTCACATACACGTTAGTGGACGGAGTTGAACATAGTGGATGCTAACGTAGTTGATCGTAGTTGAACATACCGGCATCCATACTTCTCTGTCATGCTAACTTGGTAATAACATGGGTGGGCCGTGAGTTCCGATTTAATCTTTAGACATGTTCAGTTCAAAAGAGCGATATATTAGAGGCTGAATTTGCATCCATGATGCTAATGTACTCTAACATAATGTAGCATACTCTAGTATACTCTAGCATACTCTAGTGTATTCTAGCATATTTAAGCATACTCTACTGTGGGCTAGCATACTCTAGCATATTTGGACAATGCCCTAGTCACATAGCCGTTAGTGGACGTAGTTGAACATAGTGGAGGCTAACATAGTTGAATGTAGTTGCACATACCGGCATCCATACTTCTCTGTCATGCTAACTTGGTAATAACATTTGTGGGCCGTGAGTTCCGATTTAATCTTTGGACATGTTCAGTTCAAAAGAGCGATACATTAGAGGCTGAATTTGCATCTGTGATGCTAACATACTCTAGCATACGGTAGCATACTCTAGTATACTTAGCATACTCTAGTGTATTCTAGCATATTTAAGCATACTCTCCCATGGGCTAGCATACTCTAGCATACTTGGACAATGCCCTGGTCACATGGCCATTAGTGGATGTAGTTGAACATAGTGGAGGCTAACGTAGTTGAACATAGTTGAGCATACCGGCATCCATACCATAATGTATTTAACCAGACTGTAATGTATTTATCTGTACCACAACACATTTATCATACCAAAATCTTCGGTACCTTAAAGTATTTAAACATAGTTTAACATACTTTCACCACGTTTGATCCACGTTAGCCTCCACTATGTTCATCTACGTTCAATTATGTCCTCAAACATCTATGTGACCAGGGCATAAGACTGGATGGCGTTGCCAAATTTCCTTAGAAGGTGAATCTTCCACAAACTGATTGAGTTTTGCTTAAGCGTGTTTTTAGGTTTGAGTTTATTCTACGATGCAAGTTGTAATATGGTCCTCATGTATAACAATATTCTCAGGAGTGGATAGAATGAATGTAATCTCTTCGTCGGCAACATTATCCTTCACATGACAAACAATGATATGCTTATTGCATTTGTACTGAGTCATATATATATAATGATAACGGGACAAAATTAATCTGCTCTCTTCGTCACCAATTGTATTTCCCATAGCGCAGCCAATACTTTCGTTATTACATTTGTAACTATATATATATATCCAATAGATATGTTTATAAGATAGATAGACCAAGATTAAAATAAATCATTAGTTCTAGTTGCCAAATGTTAAACTTCGACTCGGGCGTTTGTATTCAACTGCGTGGAATCTATAGCGCATATATAGTCAATAGTATAGATATGGCAGCTTTGTGATGCACTCATAACATTTGCAGACAATGATGCATTCATAATGTATAATTGAATAGAGGGATAGGTATGTTCTATTGAGCTCCTTAAACATCGATATAATTATGGTCCCATTCCTAAACAAACGCGAAGTTATTTCGCATATGTAAACCTTAGAAAATAAAGATTGAGAGGAAGGCACATATATATCTAACAAGATGAGAAATTGCTTCAAATGTTATTAGGGACGAAATAAAAGTGTATTCAAATATACAGCTAATTCGACTTACATTTGAAAGGAAATGTCATGGGCTAAATTAGCTCGTTTAATAATTACATAATCTCGATGGTTGATTCTTTCCAGAGCCTTTGCTTTGAGGGTATTAAATATCAATTATGAGGAGCTGAGCTGAAGCTTTTAAATGCGTGGTTCCTTTGTAGAACACACGGATCTCACATTGTGTAGCAGGCTGTTTGAACCGACATACTTTAAGGGACATTTCTCAGTTTGAACTGCTCCAAACCGCTTCGTCCTTTGATCAAGCCAAAGCCAGAGCTTTTAAATATGTGTTTGTCTATTACCATATTCAATGTGTTTAATGACCGCATGACACTACACAGGAATCTGTCTTCAAGTATTGTTAATTTGAAATCATGAAGAATTTTAGATTCACCACTCATGTAGGTGAGGTGAGTTCTAACATATACATGCATCTTAATACCATTGCCATGACCCAGTAATCTATATCAGACGAG
Organism: Branchipolynoe longqiensis; assembly: GCA_030323885.1. Lineage (NCBI taxonomy): Eukaryota > Metazoa > Annelida > Polychaeta > Phyllodocida > Polynoidae > Branchipolynoe > Branchipolynoe longqiensis. The sequence goes on along the minus strand of CM059187.1, from coordinate 56,522,072 downwards.
CCAATAGATTGGCTATAAAATGAAAATAACTATCGACCAAATTAGTGAACATAATGCACATTTAATGTAATCAAATTAGTCAGCTATACTCTACAAAGTATTAGTCATTCAGACATTTGGATTTCTTTCTTCTTTTTACACCAAGCCATATGTAAATAATATTATAGTATTGCTATGAATATACCCTAATAAATGAAGACGGGTAGTCATCGCATGTTCCCAGAAGCATCAATATCCCGATAAGGGATCAGAGACAATGGACGACCCGAGGTTGCGGTTGGGTTTTATTGCATAGTGATTAGACTGATCGCCATTGTATTTCACGCTGAGTGATATACGAGACCACTTGATGGTTGTTTTTGTAATAAATAGGCAATTGTCAACATATCGAAAATTCCCCCAGTGTGGAGATGTTATATTGGATGGAGTGTGGTAGGAGGCTTAGTGGAGTGGGTGGGAAGAGGTGGTGTGTGTGTATTCCAACCAAAACGCCTGTCACTCCTCCTCGGCCCGTCCCCATACCCCACACCCTGACACACACTCCTCATCGATCCCTAACCCCTCCTAACCGCACCCACTCACCGCTTCCTCATACCCCACCCTCTGACCTCATCCCTACCTTATCCCCACCTAACCCCCGACCACTTACACCTCCCTCATACCCTACCCCATCACACCCATCACCCCTATCATACCCCTCCTCACCCCCCCCCCCCCCCCCCCCCACACACACACAGTTACAAGATGGGATGGCCGAATGAGTTAGAGCGTCCGTCTCCCGTGTTGGTAGACCATGGGATCGTGGGTTCGAACACTGGTCAAGTCAAACCTATGACTTAAAAATTGATTCTTCTCGCTTCCTAGCCATGGGCTTGGCATTATTAGGATAGGAAAAGGACTGGTTGGCTCAGTGTCAGGATGATTTGACTGAGTGGGATATCAGGTCATGATGCGGGTGGACTGGTCTTCCAGTTGGGCAGCACTATAAAGTCGCCATGAATGTGCACTGTCACAATTAGGTACCCGTCCTGATATGTCCTTATATGTTGCTAGGACGTAAAACACCAACACACAAACAAACACCTCCCCCCCCCCACATACTTCCTTCTAATCTACCCTCTCCGAGAACTCCTTCCCTTCACCCATACCCTACCCTTCTAACCCCTGTCCAGTTACCCCTGCCTCCCACCTTACCACATCACACACTCCTCCCCGCTCACCCCTATCCTACCCCCTCCTAACCCCCATCCTGTTACCCATCCATTATAACCTACCACCACACACACTCCCCCCCTCACCCCTATCCTACCCCCTCCCAACCCCAATCCTCTTACCCATTCATTATAACATACCACCACACACACCTCCCCCCTCACCCCTATCCTACCCCCTCCCAACCCCCATCCTGTTACCCATCCATTATAACCTACCACCACACACACTCCTCCCCCCTCACCCCTATCCTACCTCCTCCTAACCCCCATCCTGTTACCCATCCATTATAACCTACCACCACACACACGCCTCCCCCCTCACCCCTATCCTACCTCCTCCTAACCCCCATCCTGTTACCCATCCATTATAACCTACCACCATACACACACCTCCCCCTCACCCCTATCCTACCCCCTCCCAACCCCCATCCTGTTACCCATTCATTATAACCTACCACCACACACACGCCTCCCCCCTCACCCCTATCCTACCCCCTCCCAACCCCCATCCTGTTACCCATTCATTGTAACCTACCACCACACACACTCTTCCCATCACAGCCTAACCTAACCCCATCCTCTTACCCCTCCCTCCAACCCTCCCCGGACACCCCGCCCCCCACCCCCACATACACACTCCTCTAAATCCTCCTCCCGAAAGCAGGAAGACACAGCATCCCCGTCCGCCGGCCATTGCCCGCACCACCCGGGGGCCCCGAACCCGGCACGCCAAGCCCTCGTCTCCGCTGCAATCCCGCACGCCCGGCCATCATCCAGACACATTCAGCGCGTCCTAACGACATGCCCCCTTCTAATTCCATTACCATCACATCTCGCCGCCATTTCCACCAACCTCTCAACCCCGGCTCAGCGGTCCGGTTGTCCTGCCCGAGTGGTGTACAGCTCCACGGCCCCCCTCCCTCATCCGCCAGGCCTTGTCCTACGGGCGCGCATGCGTATATGATTTGGTCTTCGGTAATGCTACGTGACATGTGCCGTCTAGACAAGTGCCCTACCATTGATCCCCAGCTTATATTTTGACATCGCTGTAACCTTGTGTGGGCAGCATCTTTATATGTAGATATATATATATATATGTGTATATATATGTGCTACATACTAATCCATTATGTGGACATAAACAACAACGGCGATCGCTTTATCTATTTTGCTGAACCCCCCGTCCCGGCGAACCTTTCTCCTGGCTCCGCCTCCAGCCTACTTCCGGTGCTACAACTAGTCCCAGAGTGCTCAACAGCTGCTGAACAAAACAATCCTCCCGTGCAACTGGCGCATTGGCGAGCACGATATGGGGTAGGAGCGTCCCTGGCGGCGCCACCAGTCATGAGCATAGCAAGGAGGTGGCAATATACAGACCAATAATAATAGCGATCATAATAATTGTAATAATTCCCTTCTGCGCTTTTATACTCCCATAATGCGTTATGCATCACATATATATATATATATATATATATATATATATATATGTATGTGTGTAGGAGGATACCTTAATAGCAAGCATAGCTCAGCTGATAAATAGATAATACGCACAATAACGCAATTCATACAATACAGAAACAAAATCAATAACATCAGTATAGTTAACCATATTGCTAGTGGACCTCAGAATAGCTTGCTCAAATTGTTATACTTTCACAATCCCGTGTTATGGCAAGCTTTATGCCTGAAAGGCATTGCCGAAGTCAAACAAGAATTAATATAAACAGTCATCAACATTGTTGGAAGTAGAAAGCACATAGCATCAGTGGTCACGTGCGATTGATAATACACAGTGGAACACTGCTCTAATATCAGAAACTATGTTGTCAGCTGCACTGAGGCATAGGATTACCAATTGGTGATCCATGGACTGTCAGATAAACAGTGGATACCGGTAAGGAAGGATATGCAGTGCTGAAGCATTGAATCACCAGTACATACATTGTCACTTTGAGGTCACAGTGATTGCTATGTATTCTCAGAGGCAGTTCTCACACTAGCATTCTCCGCTGTCACGATCTGCCAGGATAAATGTTAGTCACTTCTCCCGCTCTGAACAGGGCCTTTGTTGACGACATGGCGCAAAATAACCATCGCTCACTCTCCTCACTGACTGTCACAAAAACAGATACATAATGCTTACCCCACTAACGAGATCACTGACCGCTGCAGAATGGGCGACGCTGTGAAGTTGCTTAGCATGTTGAGACACACACACACATGTCATGTCACAGTAAATGCCACATTAATGTTGAATAGTACGATGGATTTGAATTGATATAATATTCTGAGATAAATATATTAAATTGATTGATATGATCGACTTTATTTCAATTTGCAGCAAGTCTTATTTCAAATGGTTAACTTTTGAGACATTTACAAATTAATGTTGGCATGCACACCAAAGCTCTAAAATAGGTTTCTGCAGTAACAGGTTATATTAAATTTCCGTAATGTTCCTGTCTATATGACAACAAATGCTTAATAAGTGCATCCGTATCTCAGTTAGATATGTAGAGTAAATTCAAGATAATTGTCTTAGTTTCAAATATATGATGCTTTCAATGGACTATGCAGCTCTAACACTTGCTACAACGGTCACTCTCTCTTCCCCACCTCCCGTCCAACCCCCCGCCCGTCCATCACAGAAGATGTCTACCAGCAAAGTCACTCAATGCATTTTGACCCGCTCAGTTGGGAGTTTGCTGGACTGAGCGGAAGGGAGGCAACTTGTCTACTTGTCTGCTTGTCTAGTTGTCTGATTGACTAGTTGACGGCAACGGTGTGCATGCTCATGACCGCTTCTGAAAGAACCCTCCGTTTCACCTGACAATCCACAAATAAGGAACGCATTAAAACCCGGGTATATTATGAAAGGCAATCGTATATTTGGGTTAACAAACCAAATAAATAGTGACCATGTACACGTCCACATACCTGCGAAATTAACACATATTCAATGTACTTATGGTCACCATTTTCAATGCTTGGCTCAATGCACTTCGATGTGTATAATATTTCAACATGTCAGTTATGGCGAATGTGGTAAAGGGAAAACTAGTAAACCGCGCCCTGACAAGACCGATGTGCCGGCTTAACGCGTCCCTCGGCGCGACCACGGATCAATGAACCCCGCGTTGGGGGTCATTGTGACCCTGGCCCGTCAAGAACACACTAGGTGGCGCGCCGGCCGGACGCTCTCATGTGACAGGACACTGGTATGCAGTCGGCGCTGTGACGTCATCTGAGACCATACAAATCGCTTGTGTATATATATATATATAGAGAGAGAGAGAGAGGGTGATATACTGTATATATGCTGTATATATGCTGTATATATGCTGTATATATGCTCTATATATATATATATATATATAGGGCGCAGTCCATCTGGGTATGTGTACTGGCACAAACCAAAGCAGAACCGGGCAGGCCACAGTCATGCATCCGATTCACCCTGAGATACAAAATGGCTAACCATACAACACAACCATCCCACCTAGTCACAGTCCTGAAGGGTCCAGGGGTGTTCTGGCATGCTGGTGTACTATCTAAGGACAGGGCATGGGTGAAAGGATGCTGTAACAAACCACAATGGGATGGGATCCTCTCCCGCAGGCCTGTATCTCATCTGCGTAGATGTACATAGTAGGCTAAGTTATCATATACAGGTTAGAAAAAAACTTAGAAAATTCAAAAATCTAATATAGAAAGTACTAACACCCAAAACCACAAAGGTTGGACCGAGAAAGATCAGGTAAACACTCCTGAGTGCGGGACCAGACCAATCCAGTATCACATTCACAGCTGTCCAGCATTGAAAACAAGCACCCGCACATGAGCTTATACGTTATGGGCAGAATAAAAAACTTGTCCAAAAAAAAATATATATATATATATATATATATAATATGTGTATATGTGACGTATAAGAACTTATGGAAATATAAATAATTGACGGCTGGCTTATTGTTTTCCTCTCCATGATTATTCCCCAAATACTACCGGTGGCGCCATCCCGGTCTGCCCCTCCCCAATAACCTGTATCAACCTTCACTCTTAGTCAGAGCCGGTTTGTTTGTTTGGTGAGGTTTTATATCCTGGCAATATCTAAGATCACATCAGGGAACTCCTTGCAAATACAAAAATTCACATAATATGTAGCTGTAGATGACATAATGGATAGAGGTAGCCAGCTAATGACTTAGTGGCTGGGGAATAGATGCGATTTTCCGGTTTATTATACTCTTTCAATGACTTATACAGCATATATATATATATGTACTAACGCATCACTGATTTAGTGGGCTAAAAACCTGCAACAGGGCAGCGAACGCGCCTTGCGTTCCCGGGTGGTTATACAACCAAGCACTGACTGATGGAGCTCAGCGTTGCCTTAACCTTATGCCTGGTACACACCTCCCATATACCATTCACGCGCTAAAACTGACTGCGTTTCACAACCCAACCTGTCCCGTTTCGCGACGTCAAACTGGCCAATTAATTTTTTCGAATGTCTTGCGATTCGAGTTTTAAGCCCTAAAACTGAGTTTTAAGTCACAAATCGCCAGGCTCTGGTGTGCTAGCGGCTCGCGCACCTAACGACTTAAACTCAAACTTAGTCGTGAAACAGGCAGTTTTAGGTCATATACGGGAGGTGTGTACCGGGCATTAGTCATCGGAAGTAGTAGAATGAGTGTTTCTAAAATGACACATTGCTTGTATGTATGTATACAGACACACATATCCGCCGCCACTTTGCCGTTACTATGTATACCGGACACGGTGTCCCTCAGGTAGGCGCCTAAGCGTGTAACTTCACGGGTCAAGAATGTCAGAGAAAACCACGTGACCGACAATGGAACGCGGCCGCGGCTGACAGATATATCTATATATGTGTATGTATATATATATATATATATATATATGTATATAGCGCCGTCGGAAAGCCGAAGTGTTGCGCGCGTTCGAGTGTCATCCACCACCGACTCAGTCCCGGCAACCCCCGAGCGCTGACAGCGTAAAATGAGCAAATGACTCGGCTGGTTTATAGGTGGCGAGATGTCATTGGAACTGGCTGTATATCACCCTGCCCAGTCGGCCGTCGGGCGCGCTTCCTGAAAGCCACTGGGGCAATGGTGGCGCCACTGCTGGGACGGGTTTTTAGGAGTCGGGGCCACCGCGCCTGAGAACCATGTAAGTTGTAGAGAGCCTGGTACTTGTGGTAGTGGTGGTAGCCGCCGAAACAGGGCAACGACGCCAAAGAAAGGTGTTGGCGCCGGCTCACAGCCGAGCTCCTTTTGTAGCGAGTTTCCATAACTTTGAATTCGGCGCGTTATTAACCTTGTATCGGGTCACCAGTGCCGGGCGGGTAAGGAGTGGTTAAAGTGGCAGGCGGGTCAACGACTTGTGTCAATGACCCATCTCGTGGAGGCATAAAAGTCAGGTGTCTCAGTAAATTACGCTGGCACAGCTCGCATAGCCAGTTGCCACTGGTGTAAGAGGGGTGTCGAACATAGCTCAGCCCGCCACACATTTGGGGCGCCACATCTACCGTGTAATGTTGTGGTTTATTTTTAGTTGTGCTGTCGCTCTGGGCTTTAGTGGGCGGTGAGAGGCGGAGGCTGCATGTGTACTGTGTGACTATAAATAACCATGTATATCACATGGGAATTCAATGTATTATATGTATATATGTACACATACATATATGCAATTGTGTATATATATATTTATTTATTCTGCAGTGACCGGACGCTGTGGCCCAATCGGCAGAGCGCTGGCTTCCAGTGCGGAAGGTCAGGAGTTCGATTCCCGGCCGAGTCACACCGATGATTTATACAATTGATACTTATCGCTTCCTAGCCTGGCGCTCGGTATTACTAAAACAGGATAAGGACTGGTTAGCATAATACCCGGATAATGTAACTGTGTTGGATATCAGGTCATGGTGCCGGTGGCCTGGTCCCCCAGTTGGTCATCACTATAAACTCGCTATGAGTGTGTCCTGTCACAAGTCGATACTCGTCCTGATATGACCTTAGATGTTGCTAGGACGTAAAACAACAAGCAACCAACTATTCTCCACTGACCTATCAGGCATGAAGCCATTTCGACAGTAGGCAAGGATAGGGTGATTGCATCAGGGAACCTACATAGTCTAACGATTAGAACGCTATAGCCTCGGTGCGGGAACAAGCATAGCAGTATGTGCTGACCTCTCAGGCAAGGAACGGCATAAAGAGGTGGGCAAGGTTAGGGCGCTTGCCTGAGGGAGCATTGCTGACATGAGGGTACTGTCAGCTACATGCCAGCAAATATATATTTATATATATTTAACCGTCGGGCTATTCAACCCCCGCTTAAGGCGGAAACCCGGTTGCCCGTGAATGTTTGGCATTCACGGTCTGCCATGGCGAGTAGCCCGTATTTCCAAATACGGGTTAATCGGCGCACGCCCGTGAATGCCACAAGGCTAGCAGTCTCGCCCACTTCATATATATATACATATATACTTGAAATCAATGATCTATTTTCAAATTAGATTATTAGAAAATATCCCTATACTATTTGCACTCCTTGTGTTTGCACTTAAAGTCATCATCTCCTGTTCTCATAAATTACATGAGGATTGTTCCAGCAGCACTGGTGACAGATTACCCAACACTTATGATGTGAAACTGTTCTCGCCAGCACTCTATGTTTTAACAAACTCCACTTTTGTCAACGCTTAAATGCATTCCAAACTTCTGCATACCTCTTCTACCCTGACTCCACACACACTCTCAGAATACCATGCAATATGGCCGTTGTAAGGACATGTGATAGGGCGTCGTGGGCACAGGTCTTCCGTCCACAATAGATTAGCCTTTTCAGCAGTTCTTCATTTGGTGTGCTTGATGTTGGTGCGACCACCTCTTCTTTACATGGTATGTGTATCCTATATACTTAAACATCCAATTGTAAAATATTCCGATATACAGCATAGAGGGAATGCACATGTTCTATTACTGATCGCTGTACATGACCAGGAACATGTATGTATATATATATATGTATGGGCTGGTGGTGCCTGAGTGAGATGTAAATAGACATAGTGGAGCTGGCAGTCCTGGGTGTGAGTGCACTCAGGGCCTACCCCTCTGCTGGGATAGTGATCACCACACTCAAAGGTCAAGGTTGGTGGTGGCCATTGGGCCATACAGCTTGGTGGTGGTGGGCAGACTACTGGTAGCCATGGGGACCAGGAATGCTGGATCCCTATTGGTATGGCCAAGGATGCTTCTTTTCCATTGGGGGAAAGGGGTGGGGTGATACTCTACAATGAACCCATGTAACCATCTAAATAATAAACCAGAGGGCTTGACTCTCTCTCCTTCTTTACACTTTATACTCTTCCTTTCTCTTTGTCTGTATTGATTTCACTATAGCCTGACTACACAGCCACATATTCGAGCCTTAGCCTTTTTACACAATGTTAAGCGTATGTCTCCCGTTTTGATAGGTTGGGGGATTCGAACCCACGGGCTCGAATGCTTGTCGAGTCAACCCAATGACTTAAACATTGATATTCATCACTTCCTAGCCTAGCGCTCAGGATTATTAGGATCGGGAAGGACTGGTTGGCTCAGTGTCAGGATAATGTGACTGAGGATATCAGGCTATGGTGCTGGCATCCTAGTCTCCCAGTGGGGCAGCACTATAAAGTTGTCATGTGTGAGCACTGGTACAAGTCGGTACCCGCCCTGTAATATATATTGATATTGACACTGTGATGTGACCTTAGATGTTGCAAAGACGTAAAACTCCAGCAACCAGCCACCAGTTGTTAATGCGCTTCTGTAAAGTCCCCAGATTTAACGACTGAACCGGAAGGTCTTTACCTTTTTATTTATTTGTTGTTTAACGACCCCCCAGCACAAAAAAAGGGGCATTGGCTATTGGGGGGTCATATAATGGAGTTTACCGTACATGGCCAAGGATTATGCCTCGTCCTGTAATGCCTCTTTCCATAATCAAATTCCCTCTGTACATTTCAGTTCCAGAGTCAATCCGGTATTGGGGTGGTCATCAATGTATATTAAAGCAATATATAGGAAGAATAACACCAACACATACTGTCTACACATATTGGCAATAAGGAACGCAATCGTCCTGCATTTGTCAGTATACATATCACCGATATTCACCAGTGTGTGACTCCTTTGTTGTCTACACACTTGGCGGTCAGTCAAGCGTAGCATTGCTTTCTAACAGCCTTTGCACTACCCTAGACGTGGGATCAGAAGTATGTGTTGGGCAGGTTATTAAAACCCTGCTATCGAGATTATAGGAAGTTTAAGGTTGCATAGTCTAATGGTTTTGAGTTTCTGTCATTTTCTGAGATAAATATATTAAATTGGTTGTTTTAATCTACCTAACTTTAGTTTGAAGTAACTTTTATTTTAAATGGTTAACTTTTGAGATATGTGAAGTGCAAATATGTCAAATTAGTTTTGGCCAGCATGCCAAAACTCTGACACCTTAAGCTGAGATTCCTTCTACGCGGTATGCGGCATGCAGCATGCGGCATGCGGTATGCGGTATGCGAATGGGAAGATTCCTTCTACGCGGTAAGCGGCAAGCGTTTCCCCACCACCACCACTACCAGATGTTTCCACTCAGCACCCCTGTGGGTGACCTGTCCGTATTTATCAGTCGCCTCCTCCAGCCTTATATCAATGGACAAATGCGACTGATGCTTTTCTATTCGCACCCCGTGTCGCATGCCGCATGCCGGACCGATCGCTACAGGGACCGATCGAGTTGTCGCATTCGCATTCGCATTCGCATTCGCATACCACGTGTAAGGGTTGCAGCCCATTGACTTCAAGGCGTTTCGATTTTTTGCTGCATTCGCATACGCATAACGCGTGTAAGGAATCCTAGCTTAAGGCTTCAGCAGTAACAGGTTCAATTAAATTGCCTCAGTATTCCCGTCTATTTGCCGACAAATGTTTAATCAGTGCACCAGTATCTAACTTAGATACATAGAATACAATCTAGATAATTACTTTGGTTTCGACAATTTGATGTTTTCTTCGGACTATGCAGTTTAAGCTAGGATTCCATATACGCGGTATGCGGTATGCGGTATGCGGTATGATGTATGCGGCATGCGGTATGCGATACGCGGTATGCAATATGCGGCATGCGGATTCCACACACACATGGAAAAACATGGAAACGGACGGTGGTGCCTCTATATTTCTGGATGCGAATGTGAATGTTGCAAAGTGGATCGCTCAATGGACCGACCGGTGCGAATGCTAATGCGAATGCGAAAGGCATACCGCACACCGCTGATATAGAATCGTTGCTTTACTTCCAGATACATTTGACATACTTCTGGGGGAATATCCTATTATATATTTGCATATATATATGTTAATATATATATTAACATATATATATATTAATAATAATATATATATATATGTTACTATATGTATGATCGCTATAAGCGGGTTCGGTGGCCGAATCGATACATCGTAGGCTTTCCATGTGGGAGGTTCGGTGTTCGATTCCCGGGCGATTCAAACCATTGACTTATACAATTGATACTTGTCCTGGTGTTAATAGGATAGGACCAGGACTGATTGGCACAGTAGCAGAACAGTATGACTATGTGGGATATCGGGCCATGGTTTCGGCGGCCTGGTCTCTCAGTGGATCAGTGCTATAAAGTCCACATGAGTGCACACTGTCACAGGTCAGTACCCGTCCTGATATGACCGTAACACTTGCTAGGATGTAAATATCCAACAAACAAACTATACGTTGATTAAGATTTATGGTGCTGTCACATTTGGATGTGTCTCGCCAACGCGCGTCGATGTGTGTCACTTTTTGGCGAAACGTCGAGAGACGTCTGGATGCGTTACGCGCATGTTAGGCGTGCGTTGGTAATCGTTGATGGACGGTGACAGTCGGGGACGCGTGTCAGGGTATCGGCAAAGTTTTGTGCTTGCACAAAACTTTCGACGTGCGACAACGCGTGACAATGTGCAGGTGCCAATATTATGGTGACGTCAGAAGCACGTCGACATCGCTGGAATAACGTTCTGCGAATGCTAGGCATACGCCGCTCGCGTGTGAGGGTCGTTCCCACATGTTGCGCCAAACTGTTGCTTGGTTGTTTTATGTCCTAGCAACATCTAAGGTCATATCAGGATAGCCCGCCAAACATTTTTTTTTTCTCTCACAATGCCGGCCGCGCGCTACCAATACGTTGCGCTGACGCCGAAAGGTTTGACGTTTCTCTTAAAAGTGACTTTGCACGTTGGCGGCACGCCGGCGAGATAAGTCGTAGTGAAGGTGTTCAGTGATGCAAAATGCAAGGGTTATTTTTGGTAATATATTATCTCTATATTGAACCTACTGTAAGCTTTTAAAAGTGAATGAATTTATTTGTCTATTTGGTGTATACGTCCTAGCAATATCAAAGGTAATGTTCCAACCGGTACCGACGTGGGGCAGCTTTATACTGCTGCCATACTGGTAAATCCCCTGCAGCCACTGTGAAACGATATCCACTCATTCACATTATGATGTTACTGAACAAACTAGGTGTTGTACAACTGTATTAGGCTACATAGTGACAAGTATCAATTGTATAAGTCATTCGCTTAACTCGGTCGGGGATCGAACCCAGTCTCCCACAAGAAAACGAAACCAGCATCTGAACTGGATAATGCTATCCCAATGAGTGATAAACAAGTTAAAGGAGAGAATGTGTTGCATTATTGGATATAGAAATAATCAGGCGACTACTGAAGAAAATGCTGCTGCTCATGCATAACTTTATCGTGGCAATTGGGATAGGGTAGATGGGTCGTTCTCTGAAACTAGATCCCAAGGACTGACATGGAGACTACAAGTGGTAACATTCCAACAATAGCAGAAGTTTCAAAAGTGCTACCTCACTTTTTGATTTTGATCTGATGCAAATTGAGCAACACATTAAAATCATCTGTGTAACATGGAAATCAAGGGACATCCAGAACCTCATATTAACACACACACACAATTCGAACCCAATGATACTGATTACAGCTAAGAAAATACGGTTTGTCTTACCAGAAAAATGTCTATGAAATCAAAAGAGGTTTGGGTAAATGGTGTTGATGTATAAACTTTCACATTTTCACTTTAGCATAAAATCCTAAAAGCATATTTATAATACATGGTTTTGGATAGATTAAATACATACAGTATCCCTAACAAACTTAACACACACAGGCGACAATACTTAATTGACTTGCTACCAGAAACAAAGTAAGAAAGAATTATCACCATCATAATGGGGACACCAAAAATGGGGTGTCTATTTTAGAGAATGACCGAGATAGAAATGTGGCCTTGAATAAAGTGTAATATTAATAAGGCTTTGGTCAGGAAATTATCACATGCTGTATAGGAATCCCTTAGGGCACAACCCTTTAAAAAGGCAATGGCTGTAACAGCAAGGCGGTGAAAATGGCATAATGATGTTGTTTGTTTGTTTGTTGTTGTTTTACGTCCTAGCAACATCTAAGGTCATATCAGGACGGGGTGGCATAATGAAGTAGTTCAAGTAGTTCCTAATTGGCCTAAATAAATAAGTCACTTAAGTCAGTTTGCCTTTGAGAAATCTTTCCCGGAATGCGATATTGTGATATTTCCAACAAAATACAGTGTCTTCTATAAGGACTGCAACAAATCAATGCACCTCCTGTGCAATGGTTATATGGCTTGATTCGAGTAAGGGAAGCCAGAGACCGAGTGGGAGGAAAAAGGTTATTTATTACACAGAGGAACGGTACAATGCAGGGAAGTCAGTCGGCGGCGTTGATGTCAAGGAGGGCCTCCCCGATCGCCGGAAGCTCTGAGGCCACCAGAGCCCACCACTATGGAGTAGTCCTTAAAATAGAGGGTGAGTGGGTGTGGTCAGTTGTGATGTCAATGGCCTAGTGAAACCGAGTAGTTAGGTGTGGGGGGAGGTTTCGGTTGCTGATGTTCATCTAGCCCGCTTGGGGCATGGTGGGTACCCGGCTCTCCTCAACCAACCAACCAACATTCGGAAATGATGCGCCAATCGGCGGCGATGTAGATACTATCTTTGGTATAATAAGCGTACACAACTATAAGACATAATACTGTAGATCTAGAGCTGAGCTTATTAGCCCGACTACAGGATTAACCATGTACATCACGGTTTATCCATGAATATAACACTGGGAGGAAACGACTTTGAGCAAAATGCTAACCAATTAGAACATCGAAACAATATATTATTTTAATATCACATTGGAATATCTTATGTTAATATCACATTGCAACTACCTATATTAATACTACCATATTACCAATGCCATGTTAATTTGCTGTGAAAGGGGTACCAGTATATAAGAAGGCAACTGAATATAACATAATCCAATCCAGCAATATTAATATCAATCACAAGTATTTCCGGCATAATATATTTACGTTGCACGGAATCTCCTTCTATATATATATGTATACTTTGGAAGTGCATATATATGGTTATATATATTAGATTGAGAAGCACATACTCTATATGTCCTAATAGAAGCGCGCTACCCAATAGAAGCACACCCCACATTTCAAGATTAAAAGCATGCACACATTTAGAATCATATTCAGGCTGAATGCACAAAAACTAATCAAAATTTATGATCATATTCAGACTGAATGCACATCAAATAAGACAATCCCACTTTATTTCGGAGGCACTACAAAAGCAAATCCATGCTTTAACTTTGAATAGACGTGCATCCGTGTGTCTGCACTCATGCAGTGCGCGTCTATTGGGATATATACAGTATATTAATGGTATGTTATTATGAATGTCATGTTAATTGGCAGTGTGCATGTAGGAAGCATAACATGATATAACAGAATCCTGTAATATTAATAACAAGTACAACGATTCTCTGCTACTTCCATTGTTTATGCATATCGTGCTGTGTACATCGTGTACGAAACCATGTGTATGGAAACATAGCTTAAAAACTCAGGGTTAGATCATCCAAAAAGCCAGTCACAAGGCTACCAGTTGGGAGATCACAATGAATAGAATATGAACAGAGTGACGTCAGGGAAGGCAATCACCGAGTTGATGCGCATGTGTAGTGACAGACGACCTAGTTTCTGAAAGCGTCATGCGACGATAGGGACATATAAGTAGGTTATGGCCTGAGTGATCGAGCGCTCGTCTTCAATTAATATCGACTTGTATCGCTCTTAATTCAGGCAATTACTGAACACCATCGGTTATACCAGATGCTGCCATGACTTAGAGTTGCATAGTCCGATGGTTTTGAGTTTCTGTAATTTTCTGAGATGAATATATTAAATTGATATTCATAATCTAATTAATTGTGTTTGAGGTAACTTTTATCTTGAATGGCTAATCTTTGAGATATTTGAATTCCAAATATGTCGAAGTAGTTTTGGCAAGCACGCCAGACCTCTGACTCTAATCTGCATTAACAGGTTATATTACATTGACTCAGTATTCGCTTATATATGGCAGCAAATGCTTAAAAAGTGCATCAGTGTTTGCGTTAGATATGTAGAATAAAATGAAGATAATTGCCTTGTTTTTTAAATGCGATGCTTCATCGTACTTTGCAGCATTAACTAAATATGAGCTGCATACAGAAAGCCTGCCATCTTCACTAGCAGTAGACGACGAAAACCGGTGTGTGCAGTTCAGCATTACAATATTCCATGTATGGAATTGGTAATCGTAATAGGAAACAATTGCTTTCCAAATAATTGGAATCAAAATGCTATCCAATGCCTTTCGATTAGAGCATATCGAAATTGCCATCTAAAATACTGCTGATATTTGCGCTAAATGAAGAGATCATTGTAGCATTGTTCGACTGTATTTGAAATATGACGCAGTCAACTGATCTTAGGATGAAATGTATGATTAGTTCATTTTCATCAAAGTATTTCTGTTTCGATATTCAAAGAAAGAATACACACTTGGAAAAAGGAATACAGATAACCACTGATAACGTAGCCATCGTTCTACTCCCATGCCCAAACGCACACAACAAAAACGCCATGTTGAGGTATAGTTTGGATGTAGCAATCAATTTTAGCATGGTCTTGAGTTGTGGTATCCGGTATTGTTGTACCGATATAAACAGACCCCAACCCCCAACCCCGAAAAACAAAAAATACAAAAGAATGGTCTTGAATGAGCGAGGTCGCTCATTCGGTGTCATTGCTGGACATGGCAGGCTCAAGGCCGAAGCCCTTCCCCCCTGCCACTACTGTGGTGGTGGGGGGGGGGGAGTGAGTGATGATAGGGGGAGAGGGGGGGAAGCCATCTTCCCCCCTCCAGCCTATATAACAACTCCTGCCAGCCATCATGGCCAGGCACTATCCTGGGGTCTTCCGGAGCCACCGAAGCTGGTCAGTCTCCTCCAAACGCCCGCACTGACCACTTCCCACCTCCAACTTTACCCACCCTCCCACACCTGCTGTTGATTGTGCCCACAACAATCAACAAAACCAAAAACCAATCAAGCATTTAAAATAAAAAATAAAGAATTCCATCTAATGAGCGACTGACACCCGTGCAGTTGACAGATCACACCTACTTAAATGACACATTTCTGATAATTTACCCTCTACTGTTATCTCATATTTTTATCATTAACTATTGCTATTGTCCTTTAACGTAATTGATTACTTGTTTGTTAAATCGTTCACATGACTCATATACCCTCATCACATTTCATTTTCCAAATATATCGGGGTCTTTGCTCATTCGCTTCTTGCCCGATGATACACAGTCAATGTACATGCCGCTGGGCGGGCAGCGCCTGAATAAAAGCCTTGATTAACCCACTCATGCCTCTGAGTCAGTTGTGTCCGTGAGCAATTCCTGCATATACTGGTCCCACGTGTAATGATGAGGGTAGTGGCTATTAACAACCTCGGGCTCGACGGAGTAGCGAGGAGGAACCACTAATATAAATAGCCTGGAGAGTCGTTCAGCGTTCGTTAATTCACTGATCCGCGCCGGGGACTCGAGCGAACAGTCAACTGATCTTAGGATGAAATGTATGATTAGTTCATTTTCATCAAAGTATTTCTGTTTCGATATTCAAAGAGAGAACACACACTTGGAAAAAGGAATACAGATAACGTAGCCATGGGTCTACTCCCATGCCCGAACGCACACAATAAAAATGGCATATTGAGGTACAGCTTGGATGTAGCAATCAATTTGAGCTCAGTCTTGAGTTGTGGTATCCGGTATTGTTCGCACCCATATAAACAGACCCCAATCCCCCACAAAAAGAAGAAATACAAAAAATGAAGTAAATTGCTAAGACACCAATGTAATTCCTGCATATACTCATCCCGCGTGTAATGATGATGGTAGTGTATATTAACAACCTCGAGCTCGGCGGAGTAGCGAGGAGGAACCACTAATATAAAAAAGCCTGGAGAGTCGTTCAGCGTTCGATATGTCACTGATCCGCGACGGGGACTCGAGAGAATTAAAGGAAGGTGCCAGGAATTAAGACACCGGTAAACTCCAGACACTTGGCGGACATAGTATCTGACGGCTGATGCTGGCAGCGAGGCGCCTTTGTCCCAATCCAGCCATAATCTCACATCCCCCCCCCCCACCCCTCCCGCCCGTCCGCCCGATTTGAGTGGCCGGCTTCCTCCTCGGGCGTCCTGTCAGCGAGGCACGGGCCTGTCGGGAAACCAAGCTTGGCATCTCGGCGCGATGTGACCTGGCGCGGTGGCTGAATGGGTAGAGCGCGGGCCTCGTGTGCTGGAGATCGCGCGTTCGATTCCCGCTCAAGTCAAACCAATGACTTATAAATTTGATACTTGACACTTCCTAGCCTGGGGCTCGGCATTACTAGGATAGGGCAAGGACTGGTTAGCCCAGTGTCAGAATAATGCGACTGAGTGTGTGATATTGGGTCATGGTGCCGACGGCCTGGTTTTCAACATATAAGGTCATATCTGACCATAGGTGAAGTGACTTTATACTGCACCTATGGTCAGCAGTATAAAGTCACCTCTGGGGGTGCACTGTCACAAGTCGATACCCATACTGACATGACCTTAGATGTTGCCAGGACGTAAATCTCCAACAATCAACTAACCAACCCGCCTGATGGGCATACAGATAGACGTGGCGCGGTGCCATCTGGGTAGCGCCGTGAAATGATGTTACATTGGATGCCTGCAGTCAACGCGCACTTTTTAATGAAGGTGGCGGCTGTGAGGGTGGTGTGCTCGGTGTAGTGATATGGACCGCAGCTGATGCTGTGTAATAAGACCACATCATAATGTGCGCGTAGATTGGAAGTCAGACTATACATAAAACACGGAAACAATAGCAGCACCAGGTTCAGCAGACCTTTCACTTATAACTCAATGTACTCCACTGATGCAATGCTGCAAAATGAATGCATGTATTGTCAATGCTAAACTCCAGTTAGCTTCAGAAAATGTCACATCAAGTATAATATAGGTTCTTATTTTCTCATTTAGTCCTATTTAATTATATATCTGACTTCCATTTGTAGATATCCAGATCGTGGATCCTATACGTACATTAACAACTTCCGAGCGAGTGGATTGTCAAGCTCCTCCCCTATCCGTAGGAGAGGAGGCACTACAGAGCTTATTGCTGGCGATAAGCGGCTTATCACTATCCATATATATATATAAATATATTTGTGTAGATATAATGATTGCACGCAATTATCGATGTACAACCACCGGATTCTCTGTCATACAAGCAGATGATAGACATCAGTTCTCTGCTAACTTTCATCAAAATCAGTAATACATGTTGCGCCCGGATTTCACTTGTCAATCTCGGTCAAGGTGTTTGTTTGCCTACTAATTCGTGTTATTTATTATGCAAATTACAAATACCCACTTCATGCACATCATACCTATGTATATAACTTACACACTATCAAACAAGCAGAAAATACACATCAGTTCTTTGTTAGCTCACTTGAAAATAGTCAGTTATTTTGTGCGGCTTGATTTCAATTATCGCTTATCAAGCTCAGCCATGATATATTGATCAGCGCTGTATGTTATGCAAATTATAATATAATTTGAATCACTGATCCGAGCAAGGCTAAAAGTCAGTTAATCTTCCCCCCCCCCAAATGTTCCCTTTTCATTACATTCCTATTTCCCCTGCCCCCCCCCCCCCCTACTGTGCACTGGTTCTTGCAACAAATATGCGACCTATGCAGTTACAAATAAGAAAGGACAAAATAAATGGCTACAACCCACATTCCAAACCAAAGTTTTTTTGTCGCAAATTTACCCCAGAATCAGTTTCACCATCGGAAACCATAGACCTGACTGATCAGCCACCTTGTCAGAAACCACTCAGAGTTCTCTGTGAGCCCATTCTCACCGACCTGACATTGAATATTATCTAGGATGGTTCGGTTTATTGGAATGTCACAGCTGAAAAAACATCTACGATCACATCAGTATCAGCGTCGACTTGTGAGAGTCCACACGTATAACGTCTTTATAGTGCTGCCACAAGTACACTGGTCCGATATCCTACTAGGTAATCGCATCGGGGGCACTGAGCCAACCTGTGCTTGTCATACTCTAATATTTCACGGCACCAGACAAACTGGCGACAAAGTTCCAAATTTGGAAGCCTTTGGATTGACTCTGTCGGGAATGGTTCCCACGTCATATCACATTGGAAACGGGTGTCTTATCCACTCAGCCATCCCTTTGGATATTGCCTAGGAAAGCAAAGCTGAGGATGCTATACTAGAAAGCAGATACATAGAGTTCAAGTTAAATGAACTTGTGGCATGCGGCTCCTTCATGTTCAACACAGGGCGTATTAAAGCGACTTGCATTTCTCAATGGGAAAGTACTTACACTAGTTACAGTACAGGTGCGTGCACGAGAATGTTCAATGCCTTTGATTGGATACATAATTCATTTCCGTACATGCAAATAGCTAATTGAGTTCAAATGTAATTCTGGATGCACGATTAGTGAAAGTGCTAACCTGAAGCACTGAAATAATAAATGACAGTGTATCTACCCTCAATCAACTCGTTAAATGAATCTATCAATCAATATGTAAAGTCCACGGCTGGAATCTGTGGTTGTGTAGGCAGGCTATAGTGAAATCAATACAGGCAAAGAGAAAGAAAGAGTATGAAGGGTGAAAGAAGAGAGAGAATCAAGCCCTCAGATTTATATGGTACATGGATCCAGTATAGTATATCACCCCACCCCGTTCTCCCAATGAGAAACAACCATTTCTAGCACCACTAATGACAAACAAGCATTCCCGGTCACCATGGTTACAGTGATCTTCCCACCACCACCAAGTCGTGTGGCTCCCCTGGGGCCGTATGCACCAATCGGAGTTAGGGCCTTAACCGCGGTTTGGCTAGCTCCACACGGCTAAATGTGAGAAATCGGTATGTACCAATCGGTGCCAGCGCTAACCGCCGACCGTAGCCTCGTCTAAGCTACCCCAGTTTCAGATCACGTTTAACTGCTAGCCGGGGCGGTTAGTGTGTGTGTATGGGTCTCAATCTATTACATGCTATCATATTTAAAAGAATTACATATGCAATAAGTGAAATTTCATCAAATTAACCCTAAATGCGAAGCGATATTAATACTGCCATTACAATTTTTGAATCGACAAATGTAAAGTAATCAAATCGCAGCCGCCGCAGCGACATCGATATCCATACTGTCCAACGTCAACTAAACATGGCCCCTGCCATCGCCGCCGTATCGGCCAGAATATATTAGGCCCAAATCTATTAAATGCTGTCATATTTAACAGAATTACATATGCCGTAAGTGAAATTTAATCAAATTAACCCTAAATTCAAACCAATATTAACACCGCTGCCACATTGGCGGCATTATTCATATTGTCAACTGGAGGGAATTCCCAAATCTATAAATAAACTCATGGTTAGCTATCCACCCGGCTAGTACATTGTTGCATACCGATTCACACATTTCTCCAACCCACCGCTACCCTGAGGTAGATAACTGGGGCTAGCGCCTTAACTCCGGCTAAGCCTATCGCTGATTGGTGCATATGGCCCCTGGCCACCACCTGCCTTTAGCTGAGTGTGGTGATCCTTACTAGTATAGGGGGAGGGGGTAGTGTGTAGGGCTCTGAGTGCCCCTTACACAGTATCTTACAAGCACCACAATGTCTATTTACCTATCAATCAAGCACCACCAGCAACTACATAAACACATCTATGCACCTGGCCATGTATACCTGTTTAACAAATAGAACATTTGCATTCCCCCACCAATGCATCATTATCAGAATATTTTACAAATAAGTTAAAGTTGCATGGTCCGATGGTTTTAATTTTCAGGCATTTTACTCAGTTAAATATATTAAATTCATTGTTATTATATACCTTATTTTAGTTTGAAATAATTTTATTTTAAATACCTAAGTTTTGAGATACTTGAAGTGCAAACATACCACATTAGTTTTGGCAAGCACACCGAAACCCTGGCACCATAGGCTTCACCAGTAACCTGTTCAATTAAATTGCCTCAGTATTCCCTTCTAGTTGGCAACAAATGCTTAATAACTGAATCACTATATAAACTAGATATTTAGAATCCACTGTAGATAATTGTTTTGTTTGAAAATGTGATGCTTCTTGGGAATATCTAGATTCAATAGTGGTGCGTATTTCGATTATCTCGGAAGGAAAGACTGTGACAGCTTGTGGACGCAATGTTTTTGCTCGAGTTCTTGCTTGCAATTACAATTGGCAATACAAATACTGAGTTTGGCATGAGGGTCACATTCCGAAAGCAATCAAGTACTCAGTACAATTCAATTCATACATGGCGTATTTCCTACTAGCTTGAATGGAAATATATTTTTCATCTTTCAACAAATGGACCATGCTGATCTCTAGATTTTGAAATGACTAGATGATGGTGTCAACCTTATGACATCAATGAAACTGACATTAATTAATTCATCACTTGCAAGATTTCTGCTTAAAGCTAAGATTCAATATATGCTGTATGTGGTATGCGAATGCGAATGCGACAAAATGTAAAAAAGCATGTAAATGAACAGTGGTGCTTCCATATGGATGCAAATGCGAATGTGAATGCAAATGCAAATGCAAATGCAAATGCAAATGTGAATGCAAATGTGAATGCAAATGCAAATGCAAACGTGAATGTGAATGCGAATGCGAATGCAAATGGGTCACTCTCCTGAAAACTGGTCAGCATGAGATGGGATTTTAAAACATCAATAAAAACCTTCCTACTTATTTTTTTCCTTATTCTTTTCATATTCATGCTCAGATTTGATGAAAGAAATGAGGGAAATAATATAAAACTGTGTGCAACTTTGGTATTTTTAGTTATGAACTGTTTTTGTACCAAAAAAACCCCATTTTACAGCCAGCCATTTGTAACATGACATATGGGACGTTTTTGAATCCTTATTAACATCTTGTATTGCATTGATATATCAAACAAAACAGTTCCCAAATCAAAGAGGAAGTATGTATTAACATGTATGCATGCTTAAATTTAAAAAAAAAAAAATGTTAATGTCTTCAGAAATAACATTACAAATTTCCGTCACACGTGTAACCGTGGTGTCTGGATGCCACACAAATATTGTACACTAATTATTCAGTGAATAAAGCATGGCTGGGAATTACTTTTTTTTATCAATATAAGCACTAGCTATTTCTGTATATTATGCCATGATTAATATGCTTCTAAGTATGATATTATTTAATTCTGATTAGATATTTATTAAGCAGACTGCGTGGTGTCCTAAACACGTGTTACACGTGTGACGCCCATGTTATACTGCCATAGGAGATATCTTATTCATGGACTACACCTTTATTTTTTATCTCATCAATTTATATTTTACATAGATGTAAAGGGGAGATTTCCAGCTTTCATTTGCAACCAAAAAATGTAAAAAATTCAAATATTAAATTTTAACTCTCCATGTGACACTTCTGGCCAGTTTTCAGGAGAGTGACCCAAATGCAAATGTGAATGCAAATACAAATGCGAGTGTGAATAAGAGTGTGAATGCGAATGCAAATGTGAATGCGAATGCGAATGCAAATTTGAAAGTGAATGTGAATGTGAATGCGAATGCGAATGCAAATGCAAATGCAAATGTGAATGTGAATGCAAATGCGAATGCGAATGCAAATGTGGCAAGTGAATCGCTCAATGGTCTGATTGGTGCATATGCCAATGCGAATGCTGCTGTGTTTGCCACAAAGCAAACAGGAACTTTGAATTTCCTTCACACATTTTGAGCAAGAAAGACCGAAAATTGGCATCGGATATCTATGCCACATACGCATTGGCATTGGCATTCTGCATACCACGTATGTGGTATCTTAGCTTTAGTCCCAAAGCTCCCATGTGACTCCACTGCATTATTTGATTTACACCTGTGTGTAAAATACCACTGTCAGTTTCAGACGCTATGTTTACGTCCTATTCTTTATCTATTCAATCATGCGCTGAATTTCTTTTACTTTTAGTTGATTTCCTCAAATTCCTACTGGGGATTTCTGCTTTAGTTCCAAAGGGCCAGTTTTACCCCACATCATCAAATTATGTATACAAGTGTGTACATAACATGGTCACTTTCATATGTGATCTCTCATGTCATATTCTTCATTTACTCAAACAGGCATTGATTTTCTGTTAGCTTTAGTTGATTTATCCCAGTTCCTACTGGTGACTTCTGCGTTAGCCGCAAAATCATGTGTTACCTACAGCATTCAATTATTCATAAATGTGTGTAAATAACAAGGTCAGTTTCATATGTTATGTTGTATGCGATATTCTTTATTTATTCAATCAGGCATTGAATTTCTTTTACCATCAGTTGAATTTTTCTAGTTCCTACTGGTGATTTTTGTTTTAGTCCCAAAGGGCCCGTTTTACCCCACACCATGCATATGTTTATACATGTGTGTAAATAACATTGTCAGTTTGATATGCTATGCATTACGTCTATTGTTTATATATTCAATCAGGTGTTGAGGATTAAGTTTCAAAATTTGCTGACTTTGCAGAATAAATACCAATTGTAGAAAATTGGTCTCCTTGCCTCCGCTAAACTTGTCCCTATCCTACTAAGACCAGACAATCTAGCAACACACATCAGGTTTATAGGTCTTTGATTTGATAACTCAGCCTGGAATTGAACCCATTACAAATGTGTAGGCCTACATTAGTGGATTAGCGAGGGGATTTCAATCGCGGACAATTGGTCTTCTTCATTCCACTACTCCTTGCCCTATCCTAGTAATGCAGAGGACCAGGCTAGCGAAGGACAAGTATCAATATTTAAGTCGTCGATTTGACCTGGCCAGGATTTGATTCATTGGTGTTCGAATCGCACGACCTACGAAAACAGGATGGGTGGTCAAGGTCAAGTCTTTCGGCAACTCTATTTGGTCATGACTTTGTGCATGGAAAACATGCACCCTACTCCTCCATCAATGGAACATGCATCCAACTCATCTGAGCATCTGAGTCGCACTATCCGCTCCATACAACACAGTCATCTGGAAGAGAGAGGATGATGACAGATGTTTCGATGACTTTGTCCTGGGGCTACACTAGAAGGGTAACCTCAGTATTGTCATTCATTTCAAAGCGAGGCTGAGCAGAATCAGCGGATTGGAGCTAGCAGCGTCCTGTTTCTGGGCCACATCACTATTCTGTGTATCAGTGCACCAACCACTGAAGCACCCCCTTCCCCACCACGGATTCCCGCTTTTATGATTACCATGGCCTTTCTGTGTGTTCCATTCCATGTGACACTCCTGAGCCTGCTTGTCATTGCGGTAATCAGAAGGATTCACTGGTCATGGATCTTATCGAATCAAATTATTCACAATACATTTAAATCATCATCATCGAAGCATTACTTATTTTTCCTGCGATGCAAAGCCTCTGCTTGGATATACGCTGAAAACGGTGTGGTTTGCTGACCTACGACTATAGTTTTAATTGTATGTGGAAAACCGTGGTCTTTACGGCCAAAACGTATGAGTTGACAGGCATGACTGTTACAAATACCGCAATATGTAATCAAATCTAAGCAAAACAATAAAGCTAAGAGGGAAAAGCAGAATAAAATAACTACCAAAAGAAACCATTGGATAGACTAGATCATTGTTCCGACTGCACATGCGCTGAAAACGGCGCTGGCAGCAAAGCAAAGGCATACAGCCATTCAGTTTGCCGATATGTGTAGGGTTAAACTTTGATTTCATTCAAAATTAATAAAAATACATAACAATTTGGCACAAACATGAATGGATGGATGCAATATAATAATATAATGAATATGTTTAAGACACAAGTCTCCATAATTAAGCATTTTGAGCTAAGAAACATACAATTTCAGTCACTTTACAGGCGGATGTTTACATCACCATTGATTAGCCATTTGTAATTCTTGGTCTACATATTAAATTGTCAAATGTGTCAACAAAGACTTGTTACAAAGAAATAGATAACCAATATCTGATTAACCCTACTCATTTTCTATAGCATATGAATAAAAACATGAATAAAATAAATAAAATTGACTCTGCCTAGGACTCTAACACTAGTCTGAGTGCCAAGATTTGTCTTAATCTAAATTGTATTGATGTACTTGCAGTGCTGGATAAAAGATTAATATCTTAATTTATTATATATATTTGTTTAGTTAGTGTTCTATATTTCAAAGAAGAGCTGAGATGAGCTGAAACTAGCACATTTCATAGCTGCGCCCAGTGTATTAGCATGTGCCATGTGGTTCCCGCAGCGTTGGTTCGGTGGAATGGCGATGTAGTCTATTCATTAGGACTATCTATTCCACATGTTCGTAGTAATGACTTGTGGTGTTGCCCCAATCATCAATTATGTTCATCTAGGGTAGAAGTTGTGCCTTCTCACGGCGATAACGATGACTAATTGTAATCATCTCGAGTTCCTCTTGTTGTTGTACCGGCCAGGCCAGTATAAA
This sequence comes from Branchipolynoe longqiensis, assembly GCA_030323885.1. Lineage (NCBI taxonomy): Eukaryota > Metazoa > Annelida > Polychaeta > Phyllodocida > Polynoidae > Branchipolynoe > Branchipolynoe longqiensis. Next base: position 56,496,728 of record CM059187.1, on the reverse strand, counting down.
CTTAGTCACGTGAGTCAGTTATCAGCTCACATATCGCTGGGCAATCAACATTCTAAGCGACGAGATAATGACTATGTGATATGGCGGCAGTGACGTCGAATACTTCAGCTTCTGTGTCGTCTCAGGTTCCCTCATAATGGCGCCCACGATACTCGAGGGAATAAGCCTGGCTTCAAGGCCATATATCTGGGAAGGGTAGTCAGGTTCCAGATTAAAAGGAAGACCGGATAATGGCTTTTGTTTGTTTGTTTGTTGTTGTTTTACATCCTAGCAACATCTAATGTCATATCAGGACGGGTACCGACTTGTGACAGTGCACACTCATGGCAACTTTATAGTGCTGTCCCACTGGGAAACCAGGCCGCCGGCACCATGACCTGGTATCCCACTCAGTCACATTATCCTGACACTGAGCACACCAGTCCTTGCCCTATCCTAATAATGCCGAGCGCCTGGCTAGGAAGTGACAAGTATCAATATTAAAGTCATTGGTTTGACTAGACCGGGACTCGAACCCACGACGCCACGATCTACCAGCACGGGAGACGGACGCTCTAACTCATTCGGCCATCCCGTCTGGTTCCGGATAATGGCTATACTTTGACAATTTGTAAAGATTTATATGGAGTGCTAGGAACCGAAGGCTATCGCAAAGCAAATTAGCGAAATCCGATTGATTGGTATGGCTGTTATATTTTAGTAACACTACACTTACCCGGAAGTTGAAGTATTACTAAGATTCTTACGAATCTACGGATACGAAGGTAAGGATCAGGGGAGAGGACAATCCCGCGCATGCCAGAAGTAGCGTCAGTATTCAAAGTTGGAGGGGAATAAAAACCTAACCTACTAAAATAAAATATCAGCGAACCTTCCCAGTCCCCACCTAAGTTTGATTTTCTATTTTTGTTTATACTCGAGTAATATTTGTGTATCTTATCCTTAGGTGTGGGTAGGGTAGGCCCCTGATCCTTACCTTTGTATCCGTAGATTCGTAAGAATCTTAGTAATACTTCAACTTCCAGGTAAGTCTAGTGTTACTAAAATATTCTTACTTCATCTTCCAGATACCGGAAGTTAAGTATCCGGGGAGAGCCTTGGTAGCATGGTTTTTATTACCCGACTCCTCCTCCGTTACTTCCTTCCTTCCTTTCCTTCTTCCTCTTTCGTCCGTCTATGCAATAATAATCTTGTCTTTCGACATTAGGCATTGTATCAACAGGTCTGTTCACACGGAACAAGTTCCGGTCCCAAGATTTACTGTTTCTGTGCCTATGGCTTTATTATCTTCTTAACCACATGTCATTCAGTAAATTGTCAATATGCTTGAATTATTTATTTTATATATAACGAACACACGTCTTAACTTTGTCTATTGTTTCTCAATAACAGTCTTTGAACCTCTCCTGGGTCTTCAATTGTTTTATGATAGTACTTCGCGAAGCTCTTACTATCTCGCCAGGACGCGTTCCGCATTATGGCATTCAAACTTGCTCCTAGCGCTTTTGCTGATGATGCCGAAGCCCCTCTAGTACTGTGACCCTTGTAGTTATCCGTGTTAATACCTGCCAGGTTCATCGCACACAGTGTCCACCGAGCCAACGTTGCTCTACTTATGGATCCATGTGGCCCAATATACAAAATCAGTAATTGTTTATTCTGTTTC